>JAMXDD010000008.1:23570449-23962773 GCA_024733475.1 Syzygium grande | reverse complement strand
TACTACGATACTATCGGTGACAATGTCGTTGTGCCTAGACACATCAAATGGGTGGGTCGGGTTGGGTTTGGGTCGGGTCATAAATGGTCCGACCCAAATTGACCCATTAACCCGTTTATGACCCATTTATGCACAATGCAATTTTGTTGACCCATACCATACCCAACCCATACCCGATTAGACCCATATTGCTAAAATACTTTCATATGTAATTAAATATAGAAAATTCATACCCAAGCTGAAATGAGAGTACAGAATAAGTGATTGCAAGATTGAGTGAGGGTGAGAGAAATGCATTGAGTTTAAATCAGTTGTAAACTCATTTATGACCCATTTGCGACCCATTTATGACCCATTTAACACTAATATAAGACTTCTACCCATTTATGACCCATTTACTAAATATAACTAACTCAATTATGATCAATTTACTAATATATGGATTAAGAAATGGGTTTATGATCCATTTTGACAGGTCTAGTTGTGCCCGAATGAGGCGAAAGAAAACAGGAGGAGACCAAGGACGATAAAGCCCAGCCCCAAAGACAAGATGATAAAACTCAATGCAAATCCCAATTACTAAGATGTTGCCTCTATACAGAAAAGAACGCGATTAAATACTTTCAGTGCAAACCCTAGGGTCAGGATGAAATAGGACATTTCTATGTAATTAAATCCCCATCAACAACTTATGACAAGCGAAAGAGATGTGGTTTTAATAAATAATATGCTGACAATGTCAAATATAACTTATAGCGAAAAGATTTATATAATCAATAAAGAAATAGACTGTCTCAAAAGAAATTGCAAGAGTTTAACAAATTGAAACTACTTAATTAATAACTCATTGTATTTCTGATTGCGATTATAAATATACTCACAGAATATTATCTTTAAGAAATACTTATTTTTTCATTTTACAGTCCATGTATTCACCGTTACTTTTGAAATTTATGTATCTTAAGCTTCTAATTTTTATTTAAATACCGGAATTATCGAGATAACGTTGATATTTGGCTTGACCAATGATAAAGTTGAAGGAAATTACTTTTAAAGAATATAGCACTAAACTAAATAAAATAGTGACAATAGCTTTCAAACTTTTATTTTCTAATTTTTGTATAATGGGTTCATTTCAACTTTACAACGCGCTCAATGGATAAAATAACATATAAAAAACAATAATGATTGACCAAAGAAAAACGCACACTGACAAATGCACTCGCAAAGCAGGGGCTTTGTAACTAGTAGTTAAAGAACAATAATGAGAGGACTGTTACACTCCTTAAAATCCGCTAAATTAACATTAACAAGGAGCAAATTCTTGCATGGACCAATATCAATTATTTTCAAAGATTAATGCAGCATCATACTCAAAAGCACCGTCAACTAGTCATTATGTTACATCCTGCATGTCTCAACTGGCCTTCATTTACACTACATAAGATCAAGTTTTCTCAATGGGTCTTCTCTGCATGTTAGATCCATCTACTCAATTTTGCCGAGCTTTGCCCTCAGAAACTTAAGGCCATCCTCTTTGTTGGCGTGATTTTCTCTCCCTATCTTAGAAAAGGAGATTTGTTAATATTGTTTTCCTATAATTTTGGGGTGTTTTCCCTTTTCTGGTTATCTTCTTATTTCTGGTTGCTTGTTTCCTTTGTTGTAGCAACCTTTCCTGTACATATGGTTGAATAATGGCAGATGGTCCAACACCACAAAATAACAAAAGAGAATGAGAGTTTTTGGTCGGGAGACGTAGGTACATTGCTGAACCTTGTCAACCTTTTGTGTCTTTGTGTGATTGTTTGATTTTTTCTACACTCTTTGATAAAGAATTTCTGCAATTTAGGAAAATGAAATATACATGACATGCATGATGATCTTTGTCACTTGGCTTACTTCATCTACCTTCGATGGAAGTTTGAATCGAGGACTCCATGGATGGCTCAGTTGTTCGAATAACCGACACTCAAAAACTCCAAGTGGATTTTTTTTTTCCAATAGAGGGATTATGGCACGGGGGCAATGAAGGAAATTTCATGTTGAATTAATTTTTGATTTGTTGATATTTTTTGCATTAAACATGCATAGGAGTTTATTTTGTTTTATTTCCTTAACTGTAGCATTTCGGACATTATTTCGTATCTTAGATGATTAACATTTTATTTGAAACATAAATAATTATTAGGCTCTATTATAAGTTCCCGAGATTAGGGTTTTGTGTGGCATCTTATTATCATGTAATTCAACTTATCCTTTTGATTAATGACGTAATTATGAGAGAATTTTCCTGAATTTGCACCTTTGAGCCTGTTTGTAAGTGGTGTGCGTGTTTTACTCGTGTTTATCCTCAATAATGATGACTCAAAATGAAATACTCAAATTGCACAATCCATTAAGAAATTACCAAATTGGATCAAAACTGTGACATTCCAAATTTCGACCCATGTTTGGGATTTATAAAATCGTAATTTGTCGATTGTGCTTATAGTAAAATCTACCTTGAGAACTGATCACTCTCGGTTATTATTTTAAATTAAATTTTAAAAATAGCACTTTCGATCAATTTTTGTCGTTATTTAGACCCCGAACTTGGCGATTGATTTTCGGGAGTTTCGGGATTTAAATAAATTGGACCAGTGTCAATATTATTATAGCGATGTCGAGATTATCGGGAATAATGGAAAAATTAGAGTTTTTAGACCGGTACAAATTTGGACTAGTAGACCCCTCGTTAAAATTTGGTTTAATTAATTTGACCTTTGTCCCTTTTTATGTCACGAGGCCTATTTAGGACCCAGGTAGACCATTCGGTTTTGAATTTGGACCTTCGGTTTCGTTTAATATTTGAATGAGTATAATTTTTTTTTTTATTCCATTCTCTCTCTCTCTCTCTCTCTCTCTCTCTCTCTCTCTCTCTCTCTCTCTCTCTCTCTCTGGCTCTCACCAACTCCCCACGCTCCACGTCCCCTCACACCCTTCCCTCCTCCTCCTCCTGACATTTCTCTCTCTCTCTCTTTTTTTTTTCTTTTTTTTTTCTTTTCCTTCTCTCTTTTCTCTTTCCTCTCTCCCTTCTTCTTCTTCTTGGGTTTGGCTCCCTTTTCCCCGACCGCCTCATGCATTACCTTTCCCCCCACGGCGGTCTTAGCTCATTCGGCCGTCCGCGTCCGGACCACCGCGCCCGCCGCCCGGTCGCCCCCGGCCGGAAAGGCTCGATCGTCGCCTCCGCCAGCCTTCGCGGTTGCTACTCGCCCGCCCTATTAAGCGCGCGGCTTTCGCGGTAGCGGCTCCGCCAGCGTCCGCGCCGATACGCCCCTTGACCGTCAGCCGCCCCCATCCCCTCGTCGTCCCGGCCGCTTTGAGGGGCCGTGATCGTACCACCCGGCTACGCGCGACCCCCTTTCCTCCCCCCTCTCTCTTTTTCCCCAGGCTCCTGATGCGGAAGCCACGCCCACAGCGCGCCCGCCCGCCCCGCCATGCGCCGCCGCCATGTGCGTCGCCGCCACTCCGTCCACCACCAACTAGTCCCGAGCAACCTTGCCTAGCCCCTTGTAACCATCAATTTCCCCCCATCTCCCTCTCACTCTTCCCGGTTCCTCTCTCTCTCTCTCTCGCCCGCCCTTGGTGTCTTTGCCGCCCCGCCCTTGAGCCGCCGCCCGGTGCCGCCCGTTCCCCTCGCCTCACCACCACCAACTTGGCGCCTCTCTCTCTCTCCCTCAACCACGATCAGCCACTCTCCCACTTAGGATCGCCGGTGCCCTCAACCGTCGCTCGCGCCGTTAAGTTTAAACCGCCGCCATCATTACTATTCCGGCGAAGGATCGCCACTGTCTAGCCGCCATTGCCGCGTGTTCGGCTCGGTTTGAAGCTTAGGACACCGGTGAGTTTGACCCTAAACCCCGAATTAGGATAATTTGCATTTTTAGACGGATTTAAGGGTTAATTAGGGTAAATTAGGGGTTAAATTGTGGAGATTGTTAAGGGTTGATGTCGAGGTTGATTTAGTGGTGTAGCGTGACCATTTTATCGAGGTTTAGTGGCCCGAGAGGTGCTGTTCATTGGCTGGAAATTAGTGGATCGGAACGGCCCGAGTTTGGCTAGGCTCGGTTTCAATTGTGGACTATTGTGCGCGTTTCGCATTTATTCTTATAGTGGCTGTTCTGGACGATATTTTGGAGAATCAATTGGAGCATTTTGAGAATAATTATTGGCCTAGAATTTGTGGTATAGTGGCTGGCCACGACGGATTTGACTTAGGCGAGACGCGATTGATTGGGACTTAGTAGTGCAATTGACGAAATTGATGGATAGACCGAGTTAGTGATTGAATGGTCTCTAATTGGGAGTGGTTTGGCAATGTCGTGACCTGTTTAATGTGGCTAAGAACGGAGTGGCTTGGTGGGCCTTGATTGCGCGATATTATGTGTCACGCCCGCACTCCTCGGTGCGCCACATCCCTCGCAGAGGTCGATTCGTGTCGACGTCCCAGACGCCAGGTCGCTGACCCAACACCCAACACAGAGATATACAGCACATGCGGAAGCAATTAAAACTACCCGTACATATATAAACGTATAACCAAGGGTAACCACCAAAATCCACACTTGTACTAATACTGGAATTCATATACAATATTCAATTACAGCCCGGCTACCAAAAACCAAAACGGTTCAAGGCCACTACTGACAAAAAGGGGTAAGTGGCTCGGGGTTCAGGTACTACAATTAACCGGGGTCTTCTCCCAAAAATGTATCGACACACCCGTCCTCCTCAAGGCCGGGATCTGAAAATATCGGTTTTACAACAACCGTGAGAATAAATCTCAGCGAGTAATTCCCTAAACCTAAACTAGGCTAACATGCACCTCCTGACAAGTACAAGACAACACAAAGTACACACGTAACTGACTCAGGCCCTCGGGCCTAAATCTAATTTCACTAGACCCTGCAGGTTAGGCATCAAATCAACAAACCAGCCACACGGCAGAATATAATCACAGCACATACACGTGCATTTCTATGTCTAGCGCATGTTATGCATATGCTAGTGCTCGCACTCATGCTCATGCCTCATCAATGCATTATCGCACACTTGCACACTAGCACTCAGCCAATTCTCAATTACTCCTCCGACCAGCGTTAAACGCATCAGGTCCGACCAGCGTAAAAGCGATCAGGTCCATACTTGAGATCGATCTCTGGCCCGCAGGCTCATGCCACCACAGCCCGCGTAAAAGCATCGGGCGGACATCTTCCGGTAATCCGGGCATCGTCCCCGCGTAACCGCCTCGGGGCGGGTTCACTACCCCGCGTAACACGCATCGGGGTTTATTGTGATCACACATTCACAAACCTCAATTTTATCCCGAACCCAGCGTAAAAAGCGCATCAGGGCAATTTAGGTGATCACAATGCACATGTCATTCGAGCATACTTGTGAATGCATATGCCGTGTCAATGTTCGTGATGCACATCCATGGCCATGAAATTCACACTTGGGCAATTAATAGTACACTATGCCCAATTTACATTTCAACATACCCAACCAACATATAAATCGACCATGAACTCAATTCAAGTCACTCTTGCACGGCACATAATTCACACGTATAATTCGCACAATTTAATCAACATGAATTCATGCACCCGAGGCCTACCAAGATACACTATTCTTAGTCACACTAAGCACATGGTACTATATCACGAAATTAATCACAACCAAGTACAAATCAGCCAATTAATCTGCCAATCTAATCATCCCGGATAATTACATAATCAAACCTCAAATCGACCGCGTCTTGTCCAATTAATCCCGATAGGGTCAACCACCCAACAGATTAATTCGGGCCCATAAATATCCTCAAAATATTCCATTAGACTCTCCAAAATATCATTCTAATTGACCGCCACTAAAATTAATATCGACGCCCCATAATATAATCCAAAATAAAACCCGAACTCGAGCCAAAATTAATCCGAAATGACTAACCCATTTATCGGCCTCTCGGTCACTAATCCTCCATTAAATCCACAAATTAATCCACCAAATTGTACAAACATAATCTTTAATCACTCTCACAAATTAACCTCCAAATTAACCCTAAATAACCCTAATTAATCCCTAAACCGGTCTAGAAATGTAAATTATCCTAATTAGGGTTTAGGGTTGTACTCACCGGTGTCCTACGCTTAAACGGGTGTCCTCGAGCTCGGGTGAATAAATAAAAGCGGGCCGAACGAACCGAACCGGAATCAGGTGCGGCGAAAGGGATCAAGGGCGCGGGCGGTGTAGCGGCGGCGGTGGGGTCGCGCCTGGGCTCCTTGACGAGCAGCAAGCCGGGCGGAGGGGAGAGAGAGAGAGAGAGAGAGACCAATGGGCGGCGGCGGCTGGGGCTGGCGGCGACGGGCGGAGGGTTTGAGCGGAGGCGGGGGCGGAGTTGGACGGAGCGAGAGCTGGACCCAAAGGGGTCGAGGCGGCGAGGGAGGGGAGGGAGGAGAGAGACCACTAATGAACGGACAGACGAGGGTAACCAACACGCAAGAGGGGGAAAGAAGAAGAAGAAAAGAGAGAGAAGAGAAAAAGAAGAGAGAGAGGAGAGAGAAGAAGGAGAGTCTCAGATGGTCGAGGGGAAGACGGCGCGCCGATGGGACTTCGCGAGGGGGGACGTCCCCAGCAGAGGGAAGGAAAGAGAAATAGAGAAAAGGGAGAGAAAAAAAAGGAAAAAGAATAAAAGAAAGAGAGAAGAGGAGAGAGAAGAAGTAGGTCTCCAGAGGGGGGAAACGGACGCAAGGCCCGAGGGGGCAAGAGAGAGAGAGAGAAAGAGAGAGAAAGGAGGGGGAAAATTTAAGAAAAATTTATACTAATTCAAATATTTAACGCGACCCGGTGTCCCAAATGAAAACCGAAAATTGTCCATCGCTCCCCGAATAGGCCCTCGCACATGAAAAGGGACAAAGGCCAAATTATTGAGACTAAATTTTTCCGAGGGGGTCTACTAGTCCAAATTCGCACCTGGTCCAAAAACCCCAATTTTTCCACTATTCCCGACAATCTCGATACCGGCTACACTAATATTGACACCGTCCAATTTATTTCGTCCTGAAACTCCCGAAAATCGACTGCCAAGTTCAGGGTCTAATTAACGACAAAAATTCGATCGAGTGCGATTCTAGCGAAATCTCTAGTTTAAAATAATAACCGGGAGTGATCGGTTTCCGGGTGAGATTTTACCATAAAGCGCACCGACAAATTATGTCGTTTTATAAACCCCAAAATGGATCAAAAATCCGGAATGTTACAATTCTTCCCCCTTACAAAAATTTCGTCCCTCGAAATTTACAATCCCAACCCGACTACTCAAACAAATGGGGGTATCTTGGTGTCGCATCACTTCCTCACTTTCCCGGTGGCACCTTTAGTCCCGTGATGTTCCCAAATAACCTTAACTAACGGTATCGTCTTGTTTCTCAGCACTTGTTCTTTTCTATCCTCGATCCGTACCGGCTTTTCCACATACGATATTCTGTCGTCCACGTCTATTACTTCATAATTCAGCACGTGGGTCGGATCCGGTTCGTACTTCCTCAACATCGACACGTGGAAGACGTTATGAACCTGTGACAAATTTGGGGGCAAGGCTAGGCGATAGGTCAATGTTCCAATTCTTTCCAAAATCTCAAACGGGCCTATGTACCTTGGACTCAGCTTTCCCTTCTTGCCAAACCGAGACAGTCCTCTCATTGACGAGATCTTGAGAAACACATGGTCGCCAACTTGAAACTCCAATGGTCTACGCCTTCGATCCGCGTAACTTTTCTGACGACTCTGGGCTATCCTCAATCTTTCCCGGATAATTTTCACCGTTTCTACCGATTGCTGAACCAGCTCTGGACCCGTTATACTTCTTTCTCCTACCTCATCCCAACACAATGGCGTTCGCAAGCCCTGCCATATAATGCTTCAAATGGCGCCATTCTGATACTCTGCTGAAAACTGTTATTGTAGGCAAATTCCACTAAGTGCAACTGTTCTTCCCACTTGCCTTGAAAATCTAGCACACACGCTCTCAACATATCCTCCAAAGTCTGAATAGTCCTCTCAGATTGGCCATCCGTCTGTGGATGGTAGACCGTACTGAATTGCAACTTAGTTCCCATGGCCAATTGCAGACTTTTCCAAAAATGTGCAGTAAACCGGGAATCACGGTCTGATGTGATTGATACTGACACTCCATAAAGACGGACTATCTGACGTACATATAACTCTGCCAACCTTTCTAGCTCGGAGTCCTTTCGCACTGACAGGAAGTGCGCTGATTTGGCCAATCTATCTACTACTATTCCGATGGAATCGAGTCGTCTCTAGCCTCGCGATAATCCCGTTACAACATCCTTGGGATCATGTCACGTTCCATTTTGAAATTTTCAACGGTCATAATAGCCCTTTAGGCTTACCGGGCTGTGTCCTCACTTATAGACACGTCAAACACCTGGCCACACACTTGATCACATTTATCCTCATTCTATTCTACCAGCAATGTTGCCGCAAGTCCTGACACACCTTAGTGCTATTCGGGTGGATAATATACTTACTGCGGAATTCTCTATTCAAATTTTTCCTCCTCGAGTTTCGCCCTTTCGGGTAAACGTAATCATTCCTAGGACCTCAAGATTTCTATCCCCAAATACCGGGAAATCCGACTTCCACTGATCGGTATCCATCTCAATGAGTCTCGTGATCCATAGATTGCCATTCCTTATTCTAGGCCTAGATTTTCAAACTAATCCTCAAGGCGGTCAACAGATTCAACATCTGGTTCACCTTAACTTCCACTTCCGAGTTCCTGAGCCTATCCGACAAGGCTCACTCTCTAACCATCATATGCGCCATCACTGGCTCATAGCTTAACACATCTATTACTCGTCTAGCCCTATCATGGCGACACCAGTCATCGTAATCAATTATTAAATGTTGTGCATCGGATAAATCATCTTATACGGTCTCAACTGGCGCGACGCATATGCTACAACTCTATCGTATTACGTCAATGCACACTCCCAAGTCTTCTTAATGAAGCGTCACTATAGACCTCGAATCGTCCCGGTTCAGGTTAAACATTCAATACCGGGGTCATTATCAGCCCTCGCTTCAGCTCTTGGATACTCTAATCACAGTGATCATTCCATTCCAACAAATTTCCTTCCGAGTCAGTTGTGCCCGTAGCACGGCTATCAACGAGAATCATCCTCAAAACGTCGATATTCACCAGCCCCATCCAAGATATTGCTAACTTCCGTTATTGGCATCAATCTTGACCACTTAGTCATCACCTCGACCTTAGTTGAGTTCACTGTAATTCCATTCCCCTATATTATAAATCCAAGGAACGTTATTCTACTGAGCCAAAATTCGCACTTGCCATACTTGGCGTGGAGTGCGTATTCTCCCCAGATTCGCAACTCATCAGTCAGACTTGCTTCTTGCTTCTAGACTCCTTGAGTCTCTCCCAGTACATCGTCCACGAAAATTCGTTACGAGCTAATCACCTAATTCTTGAAACACTCGGTTCCTAAGGTCCATAGAAGCAGCGATGCATCCTCTTAGACCAATGGGCGTTATCATGAACGCACAGTGCCCATACCTCGTCTGTTAAAGCAGTTGTAATCACATCCTCTTTTCCATATCCTTAACGGAAAGTTTCCAGTCCGTAACACAATCTTAGGGACATCCTCTCTCTGAATTCCTTGCTGGTGATCTCCGTCCATAATTCAACCTTAGAGGACACTACAGTTCCTTGTAATTTATCGTACAAACTATCGATCCTCGGTAATGGGTACTCATTCCTTTTTGTCACCTAGTTCTGCTGTCAATAATTTATTTACCATTTAAAATTCCTGTCCTTTTTTTTTTTCCTCATACCAAACACAGGAGTTTCCCTATAGAAACATACTAGGGAAAATAAAATTTTGTCCCCGAATTCTAACATCTGAACCTTCAATTCCTTTGATTTTTGGCAAGGATACTCAATACAATGCTCTTGAAAATTTGCTCAACTCCCGGGCCAAATCTGTCGCGATTCCGCTCCTAGTCCTAGTGGCAGCCCCAAAATTTCTAAGGAAGGACCTCGGAAAGTTCTCCGGCTTTAGTTCCGTCACGATCGGGTCAACCACGCCCACTAAGTGTCCTTCACAACTTCAATTGGGCATCTAATCATCTCAAGCACGGGCATCCAAGGAATCGAGATTCCTCCTTGACTTCCCTGAAATCCAAACCTCAAATGTCCATTCGGACTAAATTGGATTATCTCATTGCTGCAATCTATAACGGCTTTCTGCCTTACTAGACAATCCACTTTCGATCCTCAAATCTAAATCGTACTTAACCAACACTGTCAAGCCGACACTCTTTCCTCTATTCCCGATTACAATCTCATAGTTGAGGCACCCAAATAATATCAACACCTGATCATTAAAAATGGGTCGCTACACAAAGCGTGAGTGCTAGCACAACAGGTTTAATCCTAACCAGTCGAACGAATCCTCCAAGTTTCCACGCTTACTACAAATCTCAGAGCGGTTCAGCTAATGGTTCGGCTTTCCGATCTTCTTCTGAACCGGTGGGACGAATCGTCCGTTTCCCGCCATCTATTCCTTCCTAAAGTAGCGGTTATCTATATCCTGAGTATACCACAACCCAGAAGTGGCTGCTCTTTTCCACTAATCTCGCTCCATCACTTGAGCTCATTCATACACTTCCCCATTATTCCTGATGTTCAATGAAATCATTGTGCTTCGGAGCTCTGACTTCTGTCCATCTCGGAATCTCCGAACCTTGTCCTATGGATTTTTAACCAACCTAACGAATTTCCTTTCAAATCGTTCCATAGTTATCTGCCCTCGGTGAAGTAGTACACATTCCGCTAATCTCCTTCCTTAGGCATTCTCCCGAAAAACACTTCCCATAAAAATTCTCAATAAAAATAGCCCAAGTCCGGGCTGTACTCATCGGGAATATCCTATCCCTGGCGGTCTTCCACCAATTCTTTTCATCCTTCTGCAGTTAATACACTGCCAATGTTACTTTCTCAGCCTCGGTGTACCCCGATATGTCAAAGGCTTTCTCAACTTTCATTGCCAATCTCGGTGTAGCCTCGGGGTCACCCTTACTATTGAACTTAAGACAGTTCAACTTGAGAAATCATCCCACCAATTAATGCACTCGCCTAATGGCCACTATCTGAATTTGGCCTAACTGGCATTATTCCCATTCATAGCAGTAATCACTGCAACCTCAGCAGCCTAGGCAATGACAATGCTCCTTCCCGAGCTTGTGCCCCATTCCACATTTTTTTTTTTTTTAAAGAGCCTGAGTTACAACCCCTAATCTTAGGTCTCTGTCTCATGGCCTATTTCACTTGATTGCTCTTGGGTTTCCTTACCCCTTATTGTCATTCACATTGCCTCACTATTCAACTACCTGCTATCACTCCTCTAAGGGATCAGAGACTTAAACCAATCTAACCGGTCTAAGGTCCTAGGCAGGTATCACGATAGCAGTCAAGCAATCGACATGCGATCAAGCATAAATAGCACAGGACTTCAGTCACAGAACACGTGTACTAACCTCGAGTCCCGACGCACCTGCACTTCACGGGTCAATAACGCAACCAATCAATCACAACCGCAGACGCATCAATGAGGTACACTTAGCACACGAAAGTCACCCTATCGGCTACCAAGGTCATCGCTCCTTATCACTCCAGGCTTCGACCTAATTGGATCGAGCTGACCTTGCTCTGATACCAAATCAAACGGGGATGTCACGCCCCGCACTCCTCGGTGCGCCACATCCCTCGCAGAGGTCGATTCGTGTGCGACGTCCCTGGACTTCACGACCCAACACCAAACAGATATATATAGCACATGCGGAAGCAATTAAAACTACCCGTACATATATAAACGTATAACCAAGGGTAACCACCAAAATCCACACTTGTACTAATCGGAATTCATATACAATATTCAATTACAGCCGCTACCAAAAATCAAAAAGCGGTTCAAGGCCCTCATGACAAAAAGGGGTAAGTGGCTCGGGGTTCAAGTACTACAATTAACCGGGGTCTTCTCCCAAAAATGTATCGGGACACCCGTCCTCCTCAAGGCCGGGGATCTGAAAATATCGGTTTTACAACAACCGTGAGAATAAATCTCAGCGAGTAATTCCCTAAACCTAAACTAGGCTAACATGCACCTCCTGACAAGTACAGGACAACACAAAGTACACACATAACTGACTCAGGCCCTCGGGCCTAAATCTAATTTCACTAGACCCTGCAGGTTAGGCGTCAAATCAACAAACGCAGCCACACGGCAGAATATAATCACAGCACATACACGTGCATTTCTATGTCACAACGCATGTTATGCATATGCTAGTGCTCGCACTCATGCTCATGCCTCATCAATGCATTATCGCACACTTGCACACTAGCACTCAGCCAATTCTCAATTTCTCCTCCGACCCGCGTTAAACGCATCAGGTCCGACCCGCGTAAAGCGCGCCGGGTCCATCACTTCGAGATCGATCTCTAGCCCGCAGGCTCATGCCACACAGCCCGCGTAAAACGCATCAGGCCGGACATCTTCCGGTAATCCGGGCATCGTCCCGCGTAACACGCCTCAGGACGGGTTCACTACCCCGCGTAACACGCATCAGGGTTTATTGTGATCACACATTCACAAACCTCAATTTTATCTGAACCCCGCGTAAAACGCATCAGGGCAATTTAGGTGATCACAATGCACATGTCATTCGAGCATACTTGTGAATGCATATGCCGTGTCAATGTTCGTGATGCACATCCATGGCCATGAAATTCACACTTGGGCAATTAATAGTACACTATGCCCAATTTACAATTTCAACATACCCAACCAACATATAAATATAGGTACGACCATGAACTCAATTCAAGTCACTCTTGCGGCACATAATTCACACGTATAATTCGCACAAATTTAATCAACATGAATTCATGCACCCGAGGCCTACCAAGATACACTATTCTTAGTCACACTAAGCACATGGTACTATATCACGAAATTAATCACAACCAAGTACAAATCAGCCAATTAATCTGCCAATCTAATCATCCCGGATAATTACATAATCAAACCTCAAATCGACCGCGTCTTGTCCAGTTAATCCCGATAGGGTCAACCACCGAACAGATTAATTCGGGCCCATAAATATCCTCAAAATATTCCATTAGACTCTCCAAAATATCATTCTAATTGACCGCCACTAAAATTAATATCGGTACAATAATATAATCCACAAATAAAACCCGAACTCGAGCCAAATTAATCCGAACTGACTAACCCATTTATCGCGCCTCTCGGGTCACTAATCCTCCATTAAATCCACAAATTAATCCACCAAATTGGCCACAAACATAATCTTTAATCACTCTCACAAATTAACCTCCAAATTAACCCCTAAATAACCCTAATTAATCCCTAAACCGGTCTAGAAATGTAAATTATCCTAATTAGGGTTTAGGGTTGTACTCACCGGGTGTCCTACGCTTAAAACGGGCCGATTCGGGTTCGGGTGAACAGTACCCGCCGGAACGAAAGTGTGTCGCCCGGCGCGGTGAACAGTGCTCGCCGGCGGTGAACAGTGCTCGCCGGCGGTGAACAGTACCGCCGGCGTGAACAGTGACGGGAACGGCGGGACAGGCGGTTCGGGGGCAGCTCAGCGAGGCTAGGCGACTGGCTGGTCGGCCGGCGGCAATGTGACGCAGGCGGCAGGCCAGCCGAGCAGGCAGCCAGGGCAACTCCTCAAGCGAGCCAGTGGCAAGGCGTGAGGGAGAGAGAGGAAGGGAGAAACTTGGGTGTGGGGGTGATGAAGGTGGCCGGCGGACAGGCTTCAGGGCGGTGGCCGAGCGGCGGCGCGTGGCGGCGCGCGGCGGCCGACTCATGACGGCGAGGCAACTCAGGCGCACAAAGCCAAAGAAGCCGGGCGAGGGGAGAGAGAGAGAGAGAGAGACCAATGGCGAAGGGGGGGGGGCGCGACGGGCGCGGTTTGAGGGAAGACGGCGATCGGATGACGGAGCCGAACCAACAAGGGGGAAGAGGGGGGAAAGAAGAAGAAGAAAAGAGAGAGAGAAGAGAAAAGAAGAGAGAGAGGAGAGAGAAGAAGGGAGAGTCCCTGATGGTCGAGGGAAGACGGGCGCGGATGGGACTTCAAGGAGGGGGGACGCCCAAGAAGAAGCAGAGGGGAAGGAAAGAGAAATAGAGAAAAGGGAGAGAAAAAAAAGGAAAAGAATAAAAGAAAGAGAGAAGAGGAGAGAGAAGAAGTAGGTCTCAGCAGAGGGGGAAACGTAAGGCCCCGAGGGGGCAAGAGAGAGAGAGAGAAAGAGAGAGAAAGGAGGGGGAAAAATTTAAGAAAAATTTATACTAATTCAAATATTTAACGCCGACCCGGTGTCCCAAATGAAAAACCGAAAATTGTCCATCGCTCCTGAATAGGCCTCGCACATGAAAAGGGACAAAGGCCAAATTATTGAGACTAAATTTTTCCGAGGGGGTCTACTAGTCCAAATTCGCACCTGGTCCAAAAACCCCAATTTTTCCACTATTCCCGACAATCTCGATACCGGCTACACTAATATTGACACCGTCCAATTTATTTCGTCCTGAAACTCCCGAAAATCGACTGCCAAGTTCAGGGTCTAATTAACGACAAAAATTCGATCGAGTGCGATTCTAGCGAAATCTCTAGTTTAAAATAATAACCGGGAGTGATCAGTTCCCGGGTGAGATTTTACCATAAGCGCACCGACAAATTATGCGTTTTATAAACCCCAAAATGGATCAAAAATCCGAAATGTTACAATGTGGAACGGCTTGTGTGACTGATACGTGTGAACGATGTACCGTGCACGAGTGCTTGAATTGATTTCCATGATTGCACTAATTTGTGATTTATATGTATAAAGTATGTGTCGAATTTGTGCCATGACTGTGCTGGATGATTGGGTTAATTGGGCTCGTGATTCATTGAATTGAATACTCATTGTGAAATTTGTGAGTGCCCAAGTGTGAACCTTATGGCCATGGGTGTACATCTCAAGCATTGGCACGGCATTTGCATTTACAAGTGTGCCCGAGTGACATGTGCATTGTGATCACCTAAAATGCCCTGATGCGTTTTACGCGGGGTTCAGATAAAATTGAGGTTTGTGAATGTGTGATCACAATAAACCCTGATGCGTTTTACGCGGGGTAGTGAACCCGCTCGAGGCGTGTTACGCGGGACGATGCCCGATTTACCGGAAGATGACCAACCTGATGCGTTTTACGCGGGTAATGTATCATGAGCCTGATGCGTTTTACGCGGGCCAGAGATCGATCTCGAAGTGATAGACCTGATGCGTTTTACGCGGGTCGGACCTGATGCGTTTAACGCGGGTCGAAGGAGAAATTGAGAAATGGCTGAGTGCTAGTGTGCAAGTGTGCGATAATGCATTGATGAGGCATGAGCATGAGTGCGAGCATTAGCATATGCATAACATGCGTTATGACATAGAAATGCGCGTGTATGTGCCGTGATTAAATTCTCGGGAGGGACTGTTATTATTCTTTGAATGCCTAACCTGCAGGGTCAAGTAAGTTCTAGATTCGGGCCGAGGGCCTGAGTCTTATACAGTTTAGACTGTGTGCTATTTGTTTAGTACTTGTCAGGAGGTGCACGTTAGCCTAGTTTAGGTTTAGGGAATTACTCGCTGAGATTTATTCTCACGGTTGTTGAAAATCGATTTTTCAGACCCCCAATTTTGAGGATGGCAGGCATACCGATGCATTTTTGGGAGGAGCCCCCGGCTAATTGTAGAGCCTGAACCCCGAGCCACTTACCCCTTTTTGTCAGTAGTGGCCATGACCCACTTTTGTTTTTGAGGTTCATGCTGTATATGAAGATTGTAAAGGTTTTCCCCTGGCAATGCAAGTGTGTATTTGTTTTTATTGATGGTTGTGCGGCTATCCTTGGGTATTTGAATTATTGTTCGGGTATTTGTCATTTCCGCTGTGCTTTGTTCTCTGCCGTTTGGGTGTTGAGTCGGCGATGCGTCTTGGGGCGTCGCACTTGTAATTAACCTTGAAGGGATGATCGCGCGCCGTAGGGTTCGGAGTGTGACAAAACAAATTAAGAAATTACCAATAATTCAATTTTGCTTTCCTGAATTGTAAATCCATAATTTCCTAAAGTACAATTAACAATGGCTAACGGATGTATTACCTAATACAGAGAGACATGAATGACTATATATAACCTCCGAATCCTTACTTGCCCAAAGATGCATCACAAAGACGCACTTAAAGTTGCAGCATCCACGGTATCCTTCAGAAAATCCAAAAGATGAAGAGCTTCAACACGCCTTTCCTGGTCCTCTTTCTCTTATTAAGCTTCGCTAACTTAAATTCTCTCCGAAGAGAGTGCCTTTTTTTCCCTGTCACGTTTCTTAAATTTCATTATATGGATTGTAAAACCTCAATAAATTAGTATCTTAAGGCAACAAGAGTTGTGGCTAAAGGCAACCATATATTGTGTTTTAATAATACTTTTGTAAATCGCTCATGAAAGGTACATGTGCCTATTTATAGGCTTTAAAGGTTAACTATCTAAAGTAACAAATAACAAATATCAATTACAGCAAATCAAAATCAAGATAAAATCTCCTAAATATATCTATATTTGTATACAGAAAAAATTATGGAAGAAATCTCTACCGAAATGTAGCCTTGTCATCAAACATCCCCGCAAGTGATGTGGCAGGAGTCACGAAGAAGCTTGATCTGAAGAAGATGGAACCGAGGAGTGGAGAGGCCTTTAGTGAAGATGTTAGCTGGTTCATCATGAGTGGAGATGTACTAAACATGAAGCTATCCTTTGGCCACACACTCGCGCACAAAGTGGTAGTTGATCTCTACATGTTTAGTGCGAGCATGGAAGATGGACCGCCAAGAAGATAGATAGCAAAAAAGATTATCACACCAAAGGCAAGGAGGAGCAAAATTTAACATGAAGATCGCGTAGTAGAGCTTCTATCCAAATAAGTTCTGCAGAGTATCAGCAAGACACTTAAACTCAACTTCAGTACTTGATCGGGCAATGGTCTGTTGTTTGCGGGAGCTCAATGAAATGAGATTTGAACCCAAGAAGATGCCAAACCCGCCAACAGAGCGACGAGTATCTAGAGCACTAGCCCATCCCCGCATCGTAAAAAGCATGCAACCGAGAAGAAGAGTCGGGAGGAAGAGAATACCATGATTGTGAGTGTCTTTGATAAAACGAAGGATCCTTTTAACAAATTACCAAAGGATCTCAAAGTGAAAGTGCATGAACCGACAAGCTATGTTGACAGCATATGCAATATCTAGGCAAGTGAGCATGAGATACTTGTAGAGCCCTTACAATGCTGCGATATAGCGACGGATCAAGAAGGGTGCACCAAGATGAGCAGACGGGCACCAGCCAAGTGGGTACATGGCATGGAAACAGGACGAGCTTTGGTCATTTTGGCCCGCATAAGTAAATCAGAGTATATTTAGCTTGATGGAGAATAATGCCTCGGTCTGTCCGGGTCTATTTCAATGCCAAGAAAGTAATGAAGCTCTCCCAGATCTTTAATAGAAAATTCCTTGCTGCAAAGATTTAATGAGAGCCGACAAAGGAAAATAGCGGAGGAAAATACTATGCTAAGTCGTATGAAGAATAAAGAGTGATGAATCGGCAATTAAAGGAATGAAGCCCAACCGAACTAGAAAAGCATTGAGGTTTTTGATGCCGTGCTCGAGGAGCCTGTTTGAGACCATAAAGAGACCGCTGTAATTTGCAAGACATAGTGGGATGAGCAGAATCAACAAAGCCAGGGGGCTGCTCCATGAAAATTTCTTCTGTTAGGTGACCATGAAGAAAGGCGTTCTTCACATCAAGCTGCCGGAGTTGCCACCCACGAGAAAAGGCAACAGAGAGGACAGTGCGAACTATCACATGCTTGACGACAGGGCTAAAAGTCTCATTGTAGTCGATGCCTTCTTGTTGATGGAATCCCTTTGCAACCAATCGGGCTTTATACCGCTCAAGAGAACCATCAAAGACGGAGCTTAATCCGAAGACCCATTTGCAAAATTATGGGTTTACAATTCAAGGAGGGGAGATTAATGTCCAGGTCTGATTTTTGATGAGGGCGCTTTATTCATCCGCCATAACCAATGCCAATTTGCATCTTTCACAAACCGACTAAAGCAAGAAGGTGTAACAAAATCGACACAGGTGGCCAACGACAAGTGTGATCACTACAAATGTGTTCATGAGCTCAAGTGCCATCACGAAGGCATGTCATCATAGGATGTGTCGGGCCGAGCTGGTGGATTCGGGCAGAGAAGCTGCTGTCAGGATTGGTGCAGCTGCGGACTGAGAGGGAGACCCATCGCTGGGTTCATGCAAAGGAGGTTTCGGACACATCTTAATCACGCTGATTATGCAGCAAGGAATTAGCAGACTACAAATCGCAATTAGAGGGAGAACAAGGCTCACGTGGTGGTTGTTGTGGCAGAGGAGTTCTAGACAACTCAGTAGAAATAAGCGGTTGAATGGTTGCAGCAGCCTCCGAAGATGATTGCGGAGTGTTTTGCGCATAAGGGAGATCTAATTCATCAAACATGGCATCAGCAACAATGTAGAACCGTCGATGCTAAGGGGAATAACACCGGTATCCTTTGTATCCTGATGGGTAGCCCAAGAAAATGCACCGGTGTGACCTTGGTTGCAGTTTATTCTTCACATAGGGTCAAAGATTGGGATACACTATGCAGCTAAAAACTCTTAGATGAGCAATAGATGGAACCATCTGAAATAAGATCTCCCATGGTGATTTATTCTGCAGAACCGGTGTGGGCAGCCGATTGATAATGTGTACAGCTGCTTCAAAGGCAAAGTCCCAATAATGATAGGGGACATAAGCATGATAGAGCATCGCGAGTCCCATTTCAACTATGTGGCGATGTTTGCGCTCGGTTGAGCCACTCTGAAGGGGTAGGTGTGGATAGGAGGTCTTGTGAAAAATACCTTTCGCTTGCAATAATTGAACAAACGGTGCAAAGATAAACTCTCCCGCACGGTCAGATTGAAAAGCTTTTGACCTTAGTGTTAAGTTGATTTTCAACGAAGGTGAGGAAAACAGTGACAATGGATAAGAATTGGTCATGAGAATGAAAAAGATAAAACCAAGAAAATTTAAAAGTAATCATCCGTAAAGAAAAACATAGTATTTATTATTTTGGGATGACATGACAGAGCAGGCCCCATACATCAAAGTGAACTAGTTCTAGGGGAGCCTTGGACCTATTAGTGGTCGGTGGATGAGACTGTTTATGACTCTTCTTTGGAAACACAAGCTAAACAAACCGGAATAGAACTTAATGACTTTTTGAAGGTTCTTGAAATAGTAGGAAACGCAGCATGACCAAGATGACGATGCCAATGGGTGAGTGACTCCACTTGAGAAACGAAGCAGGTTGGAGACGTAGGTGACAATGATGAGAGTGCGTAAAGGCCTTGATTAATGTCCCCCCGGAGAAGGATCTTGCCCGTACGACGGCACTTCACAAAGAAACAATTCGGTGAGAAAATAAAGTCACATGAATTTTCAGCAGAGAATTGACGAACAGAAATTAAGTTCTTAGTGATAGACGGAACGACTAGGATATTAGACATGCGAAAATCACGGGTAATAAGGGTACCTATGTGAGTGATGGGAAGACTTGACCCATTACCTATGGTGACTCTTGAGTGCCATGATATGGCTGAACTGAGGACAGCTGATGAGGATTGTTGGTAATATGATGTGTGGCACCCAAGTCGGGATACCAGGCATCGGGAGAAAGCACCGATGGTGGAGGAGGTATCTCAGCCAATTGAACTTGTGGTGGAAGTGACTGCTGCTGGTGCGTGTGGCCTCTAGAGAACCCAAATTGTTGGTTGAACCGATTCTGACAAGCAACGGCCTTATGTCTCGGGCGGTTGCAAATCTGGCATCTCACATTGCTACGTCTTTGATTTTTGTTGCCATTGAAATTTCTTTTGTCTTTGAGAGTTGCCCGGATTATTGAAGCTGGGCTGCTGTCCATGAGGATTAAGATTCCTCTGTTGCCCCGTATTTGAGTTGGGGCTATTGAAATTGGAAATAGGGCCACGCTATGAATGGGAATTTTGGCCCAAGCTGGTGTTGTCTTGTGACGAAGGCAGCTGGTTGGGTGGTTTGTGGTTCCTAGAGCTCCAACAGTGCTTCATGAGCCAAGAGAAGGCCATGAAAAGACTCCCCGGTCATTTGTTGATGCTGAGTGTCAACCGAAATTGCAACAGCTAAGCTTTGAAACTCAGCTCCTAGACCTCGGAAGATATGCATTTGGTAATCTTGTGGTGAGAGGATCTCACCAATGGAGGCCAATTGATCGATATAAAAGTGGCATGTTGAAGAAATTCATCCTTTGTTTGATTACCTTTTCGCATCGTTTGAAGTTGCAGCCACAAATTGGGTAGCTCGCGACTTTTTGGACAGCGAAAGATGCAGAAGAAATTCCACACAGCATGAGATGTGCTCAGATTAGATAACTAACCCACAATTGAATCGGCCGTTATGCTTGAGATCCACCGAGACCAATCTGGTCCCGTGTATATCAATTATTGTATTCAGGATTGGGCACAATATTGGAAGAACCACCTGTATTGGTTTGAGTAATCTATTGTGGAGGACATAGCAGTGTTCCATCGACGATCGAAATCAGTTTATTTTGCTCGAAGGAAGGGGAGGATTTGAGCTTTCCACACCACGTAGTTGTCCCTGATGAATTTCACCTCGAGATTTGGACAACCAGATGACCCCATGAGATTTCTAGATGATGGAATGACGGGGCTGGTGAGAGACAAGATTGTTAAATTGGACGGCAATGAGATGCTAACAGCAGCGGATGTCGCGGGACTCGATTCTGTTGAGAAACTTAGATCGGAACTCATGGCTATGATGCTTTCGCAATTGATAGCTCGATACCATGTAAAACCTCAAGAAATTAATATCTTAAGGCAACAAGAGTTGCGGCTAAAGGCAGCCATATATTGTGTTTTAATAATATTTTTGTACATCGCTAATGAAAGGTACATGTGCCTATTTATAGGCTTTAAAGGTTAACTATCTAAAGTAACAAATAACAAATATCAATTACAGTAAATCAAAATCAAGACAAAATCTCCTAAATGTATCTATATTTCTAATACAGGAAAATAATCATGGAGGAAATCTCTGCTAAGCCGTAGCCTTGCTGTCTAACATGGATAATAGATGTTCTTTTAAATAATTCATGCAGAGATATAACCATGGTGTCATAGACATATGATATTGACAGTTATGAATCACTTCAAAGAATTTAAATTTGACTTGGCGGTTCTTTTCACTATCTTGGGATGCAGGCAATGCGGTGACGATGGTGAGAGCAGCAAACTCATGCATACTTACTAATTTTTTGGGAGAGTTGTGGATTTTGACGAAGTGCAAGGATTTGTGCAATCTTTGGGAAGTTGGGCCCAAACGCAACTGGAAACTGCATCTTGATGACTTGTAATTGTACTTACCCTTGTTAATATCGTCATAAGTCAACATTGTTCTGCCTCAAATAAGGTGATATCGTCCCAATGACAATTTGCCTCTTTGTGTCACTATTTAGTATGAAAATCTTATGCATACCCACAGCCTCGATCATAATATGATACAATCAGTGACTATGTGTGTTAGACACGGATAAGGCAAGAGAAACAGGAGATCAATAACAAGATGATCAAACTTGTTGACACCAGAAATTTTCCTTGAGATATCCGATCGCGCGGTAGCGACTTGTTTCCATAAGTTGGTTTAGGAATCAAAATGGGTTAGCGTAAATGTTGAGGAATTTAATGTTTAGCCCTCATTTTCAACTTGGCCCGAACCTGGTTTAGTGTGCTCTAGGGTCCATTTTCCATGTTAGATGGTTAGTTCAGCCTAGA
This sequence comes from Syzygium grande, assembly GCA_024733475.1. NCBI lineage: Eukaryota > Viridiplantae > Streptophyta > Magnoliopsida > Myrtales > Myrtaceae > Syzygium > Syzygium grande. The sequence continues at coordinate 23,940,675 of JAMXDD010000008.1, read as the reverse complement.
TTTGCATGATTAGGTTGGTTTATCTTAGAAATTTGGCCTAGAATGCTGATATTTGATTTTCTTTTTCTGGGTTTTTCTGGGAAATGTGCTTGTTGTCCAGCCATGTTTAATGTGATCTTAAGCTTGATTTAGATGTTGATTTTTTTTGGTTAGATGGCCCTAAGTTAGATGTGTGATGCCTAGGGAATGTTTTGGTGTTGATTTGTGCTTGTTTGATGATGTATTGATGATGTGTGTTTGAGTTTGGATGAATATGTTCGAAGGTGTTCTTCAATGTTCCTATTTGGACTTTGAAGATTGCCTATGTTGCTGGGAATAGGTTGTATATGCGTTAGATGTTCATAGACTAAGGTAAAAATGTTCATAAACTTTTCTAGAAATTTTCCAGAAACTGGGAGCCTGGCTGACCCTGGCCTTTCCCCGATTTTTGTAATTTTTGTGTTCATATTTTGAAAGAACTTTCTTTACCAAAGTTGAAGTCGAGATTTCAAGCTTTCCAATGGTATAAATTTCATAAAAAATCCAATATTTTTGGTCGGTCTGATGTCCTCTCCAAAGAACCATCAAATCGGTGTTTGATCCGTTTTTCTGGTGCCCGCATTGTTTGATTTTGTTTTTGCAATTTTCGAATAGCATCGGGCGTTTTTGGAGTAAAGTTAAAACATGAAATTTTTTAGAAAAGACCAAAATGTAAATCTAAAAATTTCGGGGGCGTGGGCAAAAAGCATAAGGCGTCAATTGTGTAAATTTCGGACAAGGTTAGAGACTGGCCTGCGACTGACAGAATCAGACCTCCAGAGGAAAATCGGTAATTTTGGCTGACTTTAAGGGCTCTTTTAGAAAAAGTCATAAAACAAAACTTGGAGGGAAAGTCAACTGCTCAAAGGGTTAGCTTCTTGTAGATTTTGGTGCCGTTTTGGATTCGATTACTATTTTTGTCCCATATTTTTAGAGTCCCGAGTCGAAACCGTGTCAAATCTGGAGCGGTTTTGGGTGAAATTCTGGTCGATAGGGTCAGAATAGGATCAAGTGGTCTAAAAAAAAAATTAATTAAGCTTGTTATATACTTGTATGAGGTGAATACTTATTTGTGCTTCCGCGTACTTAAAAGAAAAATAAATAACTTAAGAAAATATCTTGAGTCGCGCAAACATCTGTTTTTTTTTTTCTTCACACCATTGGCGCCATTATTTAAGTGCCAACCAACACCAGTAACGATGCACAAGGCCAAGAAGACTGATTGGGAAAATGAAGGCAAGCTTAGGGCTGCTCCTGCCTTGAGCTCTGTGGCATGGACAGATTGTTGAATATTTATGGAGAAAAATCTGTATATACATATCATCTGTTCAATGTACCGAATTACTGAGCATATGTCAAAACAATTCCTACAAGAATGTGGAGCGCATTGTCTTCGCAGATGTCCGAACCTTCGAGCCATCCACGAGACAAGAAGAGTTCGCTTAAGCATTTTTACTGGTCGACAATTGAACCTTGATAAGAATCCCTGTTTTGCGTTCCGTTAATTCCTTCAAAACGAAGTCCAAAATGCAGACTCTGATGCACCTGACAACCACCGGAACTTGCACTTGGCCAATACTGATTGCTTAAGCCTAGAGAAGTGTGTGTTGCCGCTTAGCCTCGAATTTTGCTAAAATTGAGAGAAGCGAGTCTATTTTCACCTAAGCTCAAAGTTTACTCGTTGCAAACAATTAACGAAGAGAGCAGAGGATCAGAGGCTCCAGTTATCAGCGTTCCATCTTTCTTAACTTGCATCAAATAGTTCAAAGCTCACTCCGTAATGATCTCTCCAGGGATCAGCAGAGGAATTCCCGTGGGTATGGACATATCAACTCTCCACAGATTTTTGCAGGACACTCTTCAATGCTTGCTTTCCTTTTGCTCATAAAGAATGCGTCTCTAGGACTCATTGCCATCTCTATGTCAACAAAGGGACCCAAATCTCCATTATTCACTGTACCTTCAATGCTCTTGGCAGCTGATGCTACGGATAGATACTTTATTCCAGAGACTAGCCTCTGAACATGCTCTTTGTGGGTTCCAAGATTTAGAGCGAAAGTCATGCAACGGGACCCAACAAGTTCACAGACAATCCCAAGATCCCTATCTAGAATCTCATCTGCTTCATAACCGGACAGACCCAGCTGCCAGAAACCAACTGTAAGGCGCAGCAGGTCCATGGTGCTACAGTTAGGGAAGCTTGAAGAGTCAAGTAGAGTAACACCCGGCACTTCTTCTATCAATTCCTTAGCCATAACCGACAAATCAATTGATCTAATGAATATGGCTCCTGGGTTTTCACTCAACTGAGCTCTAGCAGCATCCAAGGATGCCAAAAGCAAATAACTAGGACTGGTGCTCGTAAGTGTTTGCAGACATTTACATATTCTCTCTCTATCTACGATACTCCCTGACATGTGCAGCATGGATGACTGAGTGAGGGAGCATAAAACTTTGTGTGTAGACTGAACGGCGATATCAGCTCCTTGCTGGAGGGCTGAAGCCGGCAGGTGACTATGAAATCCAAGATGTGCACCATGAGCCTCATCAACAATCAGCGGAATTCCACAAGAGTGACTCAGCCGGGAAAGCTCATATATGTTACTGCATACACCCTGGTAAGTAGGGGAGGTGACCAAAACTGCCGCAGCTTTTCTACCTTCATTTTCCAAATCACTCAATGCCTTCTCTACCTGCAAGAAGAAGCGTTTTAAATTACTTAAAAATATGCCGGAGCAATGTTAAACTTCCACATACTGTAATTGCATGCGAATTGACATATTCCTCTTATGGTTGCTAATGGAAGTTCATTTATATTCCTCTCGCTTCAAGTTGAGAAGAGAATTGACAATAAATAAACAATACATACTAAAACATGATAAGAATGCGCAGGAAGCATAAGCTGTCTGAACTCTGCTTGCCTGTGCAACATCGACGCTGCCAGCAATGCCCCACTCAGAATTATATTCAGGCATGATGTATTTCGGTACTACACCAGACAACACCATGGCAGAGGTTGCTGACAAATGAGAATTTCGAGGGAGAATGAGAGTGTCGCCAGGGGAACAAGTAGCCATGATTGCAGCATGGATGCCACATGTAGTACCCCCGACAAGAAACCACGTTTCTGATGATCCAAACAACTCAGCTGCTTGCTTCTGTGCATCTAAGATGGGGCCCTCTGGAGAGAAGAGGTTGTCCAGCTCAGGAAGCTCAGGCAAATCATGACGAAAAGGGTCAATGCCGATAACCCCAGCCAACGAAGATGGAGCAGCACGACCTCTGTTATGTCCAGGAAAATGAAAGCTCACGACATTCTGTTCGGCTGCAGCCTTCAGCGCACTAACCAGAGGCGGGGGAGGGGAGGGGAGCACTATTTCCCTCAAGCCTTGAAGAGCTCAAAACGAGGATACTAATGACACCAACAAGAATACAACTGAAATACTTTCGGTGCAAGCCGTAGAGTTAGTTTATATAGAAAGTAATTTGCAAGTTTGTACATGTGATGATCTAAAACCTCATGCTAAGATCCATTTGACATCACAATCTTTTTTTCTATGACAAGAGTAATCTGGAAAGAGTAAACACTTACCTTCATGATTCGGGGCATCGACCCTTTTAATGAATGTGACTAATCCTATCAAATTATAGCAGTTTTCTTGTCCCACCGCGACTGAGTAATCACAGGGGAGATCCCATGACAATGCTTCTCCATAGAATTCTAACCAAATCGACAACCCTCAAGGGTTACGAACAAAGAACTTGACTGTAACTAATCTGAGACACCGATACATGTTCATCTGTATGGACTCACAAAGCACTAATTAAACCAAGTGCCTGCAAAAACAGACACTAAACAGGCCGGCGCGGACTTTATTGACTCACCAAGTAACTACAACAGTGAGAACCATGACAACATTTATTCTAACCACTGAACTCATTTTGGAAATTTTTTAATTTCTTGCAAATATAAGCAATATGTCATGACAAATGTAGAGTTGCGAATCCACAAATTATTCTCATTCATAGTAGCGCAATAATGACACTAAAAATGGCATGATATAATAGTCCATTAAGGAATTACACATAATTAAATATTACTTACCTGAATTGCATACCCCTAATCTCCTAATACAGAGAGACATGAATTACTATATAACGTCATAATCCCTACTTGCCCAAAGTCACGTATCCCTGCACGTACTTAAAACTTGCAGCATCCACAGTATCCTTCAGAAGATCCAAAAGATGAAGAGCTTCAGCATGCCTTTCTTGGTCCTCTTTCTCGGTCCTCTTTCTCTTATTAAGCTTTGGTAAATCCTATTCGTTCAGAAGAAAGTGCCTTTTTTATTTTTATATAGTTCATGCGGAGATATAACTGTGGTGTCTTAGACATATAATATTGACAGTTATAAATCATCTCAAAGAATTGAAATTTGACTTGTGCAGTGTTTTTTTTTTCTCTTGGGATGCAGGCAATGAGGCGGCACGACGGTGAGAGCAACATACACATGCATATATTCGGTTGAGTTGAAATAGGTGTGCAATTTGACGCAGTGCAAGGGTTATCAAGGCTCGGAGGTTCGGCCCAAAGGCAACCGAACCTGCATATCTTTGACTTATTGTAATTGTAGTTACCCTTGTTAATGCTGTCATGAGTCGACATTGTTCGCCTAGAATAATGTGACTTAAATCCAAAGGACGATTAGCTTCTTGGTGTCACTATTTAGTATGAAAATCTCATGCAAAAGAAGATAGGGGATCAAGGACTTTAAAGCCTAGCCCCAATAACAAGATGATCAAACTCTTTCCAAATTCCTATTACTAAGAAGTTGCCTTTATACAATTAAAGTACTTTCAGTGCAAACCCTAGAGTTTGGATGAAATAGGACATTTCTTTTTAACCCAATCCTCCTCACCAAATTACAACAAGCGAAGAGAGGGGTTTTAATAAATAAAATGGTGACAATGTACAAATGTAATATGCACTCCAAAAGCATGGGCTAGGCAACTAGTAGTTAATGAAAGTTGACTCAGCGCTCATTAATCAAGGCGATAATGAGAGTATTGTTACGCACCTTAAAATCCGCTCAATTACCATTGACAATGAGCAAATTCTTGTATGGACCAACATCTATTATTTTCAAAGATAAACACATCATTGTACTTAAAAAGAATCATCAACTAGTCATCATGATATATTCTTGTTGACACCTATTTTTAATTACCTAAAATTAATTATACAAAAATTTAGGCGTTATTGTCTTTTTTGGTAAGGCTTTTAATTGTCCTTAATTCCTAAAACAAAAATATTTTTCTATTAAATTGCATGACATATAGATAATAGGTGCATTTGCATTATTAGGATTTATTACAACATTAAAAAAAAAAAAAAACGGAGTGGAACCGGGCTGGGTCGACCAGCCCCCTATTCCTTCCCCTAGTTGGGCCTGGTCCAACCGTCCCCTTTTTTTCTCTTTTTTCTTTTCCCGCTGGCCCAACCTAGCCCTTCCTCCTTTCTTCTTCCCCCCGGCCCAGCTCCTCTTTGTCCTAACTTGAAAAAAAACATTCTAGTTCAAGTTACAAACTCACTGGTATTATCCCGTCGCAAAGTGGCCACATGCCATCATCATCATGGACACTTACGTGTGATCAGGACCAATATTCTACATTTATCGGAAATTTTTCGATCATGTAACATTACAAATAAATTCTATAAAATAGAAGTTGTAAAACAAATTAGGCTAAAAAAGTTCTCAAGCAATAAGAGAGGGCTAAGGGGAGCATTACCGAGAAAATCTTAAACCTATTACAATTGTGTTAATTCATCCTTAAACCTTTTCTTTTGCCAATTGAGTCATAAACATTATATATTTATGTCAATTCAATTCATTTGGCCACTTTTGGTTTAAAAATTCTAACTTAGACGTCGGCCATCCTACATGGCATGACCATAGGACTCTTGGCACCATAGGACCTGCTGGCGCCACGTGGGATGGCTGGCATGCCACATAGGATGGCTAATTTTGATAAGTACAATTTTAATAAAATATTTTTAAAAAATTTTCTTTTCTTTTCCTTTTTGTGTTCTTTTCTTTCTCTTACATTTTTTTTTCCCCTCTTCCTCTAGCTAGTCCTTGAGGCCAAGGCTAACGTGGGAGATCCGGCAAGGTCAGCCTTGCCCAACCACCAACAACGATGAGTAAGTACTTAGAAGATTAGTGTTTTGAGTATCCGGATGCATTCGACGAATTGAGCTTCAAATATGGAACGTCGCCTTTGACAAAGGAGAATCTGAAGATTCTGCCGCCGTTTCCATCAAGGCCTCTTGGTCTTCCATCAACCTGGTCTTTGTAAAGTTCTCTAAATCACTTGAGTTGGACAATTTTGGCAAAGAAATCCAGTCGAAAGTGCCCCAATTCCTATATTTCGCTCAAATCCTTAATCCCTTTGAAGCTCAATGGAAGTGGAGCGTCCTAGAGTCTCTGTCGACCAAAGCCAAAGATCCAGAAGATAAGGGTAGGACTATCAATATGGAGATTGAGATGATAGATAAGGAGATTTTGTGCTTTTCGTTGAGGCTTGTCGTTTAGCCACCGGTGAGGCCCTCACCAAAGGACCGACAGGGGCAAGCTTCACCAGAGGCGGCGGGGGCCATCGTTGAACAGCTAGAGGAAGAAGGGAAGTAAAAAAAAAAAAGAAAAAGAAAAAGGAAAAAGAACAAATATTTAGGTTTTCTTTATTGATTTTCTTTCCATAACCTAGAATTATTTCTGTGCCCATTTTCATGTGAACTTATATCTGGAAACTTTTTAATTTATTTCATGACCAATATTTTTTTTTGGGGGTCAAATGTCATGATCAATATATAGTAGCAAAATGCAGAAATATTTTTTTTATGAATGGTAAGTAGTTCAGTAAGGATTACCCATAGTTTCCTAAAGTACAAGTTGACGGCGGCTAATAGATGTATTGCCTTATACAGTGAGACATGAATGACTATATAAACTCATCATCCCCACTAGCCCAGCATGTGTCACTGCACGTACTGAAAACTTGCAGCTTCCTCAGTATCATTCAAAAAGATCCAGAAGACGAAGAGCTTCAGCACGTCCTTTCTCGTCCTCTTTCTCTTATTAAGCTTTGGTAAATCAAATTCGCTTAGAAGAGAGTGCAGTTTTTTCCGTTTTGTGTGCATCATGTCTCTTGAATTTCACTATATGGTCAAATGTTTTTAAATAATTGGTACGGAGATATAATTGTGGTGTTGTAGACATATATTATTGAGAGTTATAAATAATTTCAAAGAGCTGAAGTTTCATTTGTGCGTTATTTTTCTTTCTTGGGATGCAGCCAATGAGGTGACGATTGTGAGAGCAAATTCATGTTCAAATCCGGTTCTTGCGCTACCGGAGTGCACTACGTCATTGTGCCTGTGTGTGTGCTCTCAGAAGTAGTACGGCCAGACTGCCACTGGACACTGCATAAGTCAGTTTTCTTGGTGTCACTATTTAGTATGAAAATCGTCTGCATACTCGCGGCCTTGATCATACTACGATACTATCAGTGACAATGTGCGTTGTGCACGAATAAGGCGAAAGAAATCAGGAGACCAAGGACTATAAAGCCCAGCCCCAAAGACAAGATGATCAAACTCAATCCAAATCCCAATTACTAAGATGTTGCCTCTATACAGAAAAGAACATGATTAAATGCTTTCAGTGCAAACCCTAGGGTTAGGATTACAAATCCTAACCAGCGAACCCTAGAGTCAGGATGAAATAGGACATTTCTATGTAATTAAATCCCCATCAACAACTTATGACCAGCGAAAGAGATGTGGTTTTAATAAATAATATGCTGACAATGTCAAATATAACTTATAGCGAATAGATTTATATAATCAATAAAGGAATAGACTGTCTCAAAAAGAAATTGCAAGAGTTTAACAAATTGAAACTACTCAATTAATAACTCATTATATTTCCGATTGCGATTATAAATATACTCACAGAATATTATCTTTAAGAAATAATTATTTTTCATTTTACAGTCCATGTATTCACCGTTACTTTTGAAATTTATGTATCTTAAGCTTCTAATTTTTATTTAAATAACGGAATTATCGAGATCACGTTGAGATTTGGCTTGACCAATGAAAAAGTTGAAGGAAATTACTTTTAAAGAATATAGCACTAAACTAAATAAAATAGTGGTAATAGCTTTCAAACTTTTATTTTCTAATTTTTGTACAATGGGTTCATTTCAACTTACAATCTTTTTTGTAATTTACGCGCTCAATGGATAAAATAACATATAAAAAAACGATAATAATGACTGACAAAAAAAAAAACGCACGCTGACAAATGCACTCGCAAAGCACGAGGCTATGTAACTAGTAGTTAAAGAACAATAATGGGAGGATTGTTACACTCCTTAAAATCCGCTAAAATAACATTAACAATGAGCAAATTCTTGCATGGACCAACATCAATTATTTTCAAAGATTAATACGCGTCATACTCAAAAGCACCGTCAACTAGTCATTATGATATATCCTTCACGTCTCAACTGGCCTTCATTTACATTACATAAGATCAAGTTTTCTCCAATGGGTCTTCTCTGCTTGTTAGATCCATCTCTACTCAATTTTGCCGAGCTTTGGCCTCAGAAACTTAAGCCACCCTCTTTGTTGGCGTGATTTCTCTCCTATCTTAGGAAAGGAGATTTGTTAATATTGTATTTCTATAATTCGGGGTGTCTTCCCTTTTCTGGTTATCTTCCTATTTCTGGTTGCTTGTTTCCTTTGTTGTAGCAACCTTTCCTGTACATATGGTTGAACAATGGCAGATGGTCCAACACAAAAAAATAACAAAAGAGAATAAGAGTTTTTGGTTAGAGGACATGGGCACATTGCCAAACCTCGTTAACTTTTTGTGTCTTGTGTGATTGTTTGATTTTTTTTTCTACACTCTTTGATAAAGAATTTCTACAATTTAGGGAAAATGAAATATACATGACATGCATGATGATCTTTGTCACTTGGCTTACTTCATCTACCTTCGATGGAATTTTGAATCGAGGGCCCCATGGATGGCTCAGTTGTTCGAATAATCCCACACTCGAAAACTCCAAGTGGATTTTTTTTTTTCCAATAGAGGGATTATGGCACGGGGGCAATGAAGGAAATTTAATGTTGAATTAATTTTTGATTTGTTGATATTTTTGGATTAAACATGCATAGGAGTTTATTTTGTTTTTATTTCCTTAACTGTAGCATTTTGGACATTATTTGGTATCTTAGATGATTAGCAATTTATTATTAGGCTCTATTATAAGTTTCTGAGATTAGGATTTTGTGTGGCATCTTATTATCATGTATGTCAACTTATCCTTTTGATTAATGACGTAATTATGAGAGAATTTTCTCTGGATTTCCACCTTTGAGCGTGTTTGTGAGTGGCGTGCGTGTTTTGCAAGTTTTACTCGTGTTTATCCTCAATAATGATGACTCAAAACAAAATACTCAAATTGCACAATCCATTAAGAAATTACCAAATTCGATCAACACAAATTAAGAAAATACCAATAATTCAATATTGCTTTCCTGAATTGCAAACCCCATAATTTCCTAAAGTACAATTGACCATGGCCATTGGATGTGTTGCCTAATACAGAGAGACATGAATGACTATATAACCTCCGAATCCTTACTTGCCCTGCATGCATCACAGCACGCACTTAAAACTTACAGCATCCAGAGTATCCTTCAGAAGATCCAAAAGATGAAGAGCTTCAGCACGTCTTTCCTGGTCCTCTTTCTCTTATTAAGCTTCGGTAACTTGAATTCTCTCCGAAGAGAGTGCCTTTTTTTTCCCTGTCATGTCTCTTAAATTTCACTATATGGATAACATATGTTCTTTTATATAATTCGTACGGAGATATTACTATGGTGTCATAGACATATGATATTGACAGTTATGAATCACTTCAAAGAATTTAAATTTGACTTGCGCAGTTCTTTTCTCTATCTTGGGATGCAGGCAATGCGGTGACGATGGTGAGAGCAGCAAACTCATGCATACTTACTAATTTTTTGGGAGAGTTGTGCATTTTGACGCGGTGCAAGGATTTGTGCACAGGGGAAGTTGGGCCCGCATTTAACTGGAAACCGCATCTTGATGACTTGTAATTGTACTTACCCTTGTTAATATTGTTATAAATCAACATTATTCCGCCTAACATAAGGTGATATCGTCCCAATGACGATTTGCTTCTTTGTGTCGCTATTTAGTATGAAAATCTTATGCATACTCGCAGCCTCGATCATAATGTGATACCATCAATGACTATGTGTGTTAGACATGGATAAGGCAAGAGAAACAGGAGATCAAGAACGTTAAAGCCCAGACCCAATAACAAGATGATCAAACTGGTTGACATCTGAATTGTCCTCCAGATTTTCGATCATGGCGTGACTCGTTTCCTTAAATTGGTTTAGGAATCGAACTGGGTTAGCGTAAATGTTGTGGAATTTAAGTTTAGCCCTCATTTTCAATTGGCCGAACCTGGTTTAGTGTGCTCTAGGGCCCATTTTCCATGATAGATGGTTAGTCTAGCCTATATTTGCATTATTAGGTTGGTTTATCTTAGAAATTTGGCCTAGAATGCTGATATTTGAAGTTGTTTTTCTATGTTTTTTCTGAAAAATGTGCTTGTTGTCCAGCCATGTTTAATGTGATCTTAGGCTTGATTTGGATTTTGGTTTGTGTTTAGATGGCCCTAAGTTAGATGTATGATGCCTAGGGGTGTTTTGATGTTGATTTGTGCCTATTTGATGATGTATTAATGATGTGTGTTTGAGTTTGGATGAATATGTTTGAAGGTGTTCTTCAATGTTCATCTTTGGAATTTGAAGATACCTATGTTACTGGGAATAGGTTGTATATGCATTAGATGTTCATAGATTAAGGTTGGATGTTTATAAACTTTTCCAGAAATTTTCCAAAAAACTTGGAGCCTGGCTGACCCCTGGCCTTTCTTCGATTTTCAAAATTTTTGAGTTCAGATTTTGAAAACACTTTCTTCATAAAAGTTAAAGAAGAGATTTCAACATTTTTAATTGTGTAAATTTCATAAAAATGGAACATCTTTTGGTCAGTCCGATGCCTTCTCCAAAAAAAAATCAAATTGGGCGTTTGATCCGTTTTTAGGAGCACGCGTTGGTCGGTTTTGTTTCTCAATTTTCGAATAGTTTTAGGCGTTTTCTAAAAAATTTAAAACATGAAAGTTGTTCAAAAAAGACCACAATTTAAGTTTGGAAAGTTTTGGGGCGTGGGCATGAAGTATAAGAGGTTAATTTTGTAAATTTCGGACAAGGTCAGGGACTGGCCTGCAAAACTGACAGAATCTGACCTCCAGGGAAAAATCCTTAATCTTGGCTAACTTTAGGGGCTCTTTTGGAAATATTCATATAAGGAAACTTGGAGAGAACTCGAACGCCACGTTTGGTAGTTGGGATTAAATTCAAGATAGGATAAATTTTATCATATTCCATGTTTGGTGCCCACACAAGATAGTATAAAGTTCGGATATATGAGGGATATAAATTTTTGATAAAATTATCACATGAGGGAGGTGGGATAAAAGTGGATAAGATTTCTAATATCCATAATAAAAAGTTATTTTTCTCGAATATCAAACTTGTTAAATTAATAAAATTAAAATAATATTTGAAAATAAATAAAAATTCAATTTTAATATATAAAATTCAAAATAACAAATAAATAACAATAATTTCTTTTTTATTTATTCTTATTTTTATATATATATTTCAATTTTTTTTCTATCTTATGATATAAATTTCATATATATGAATAAATACATTTAGTATGTATATTTTTTTTTTTTTACATATTTTAGGTCTATTAGTATATTTTAATATTTAATAAAATTTTATTAGAGAATTAAGGAAGTAGAAAAAGAATTAAAAATAAAATAATTAAAAAAAGAGAGGGAAAATAAAAAAAAATATGCAAAAAAAAAAAATGAAGTAAGGAAGAGTGTCCAGAGAGATTTTATCACATTCGTTTGTGCAAACTTTAAGTTCATTTATACTTGATATGATATTTATAGCAAATATAGACAAGGTAAGATGGGAAAATATCCGGCTTTATTATTGTGATTCACTAAATAATGATGGGATATAAAACTTGATTAGACTTAGCCTCACGCATTCAATGAATGATGAGGGTAGTCTAGCTTAGGCTTTACTTTAGTCAATTCATTAGACTTAGGCTCGCCTTACTTCTTAAATCAAGCTTCCAAGGTTGTCATGTCTCAAGGCTTATAATGAGGTCATTTATATTCTTTACCCAACTCTTATCGGGTTCTTACTTTCCGTGCCGTTACATAGCTTCTATCAATAATTGGATGTTTACTTACCACACTGTCTTTCAATAAATTGGATGTTAATCCCTTTCCTAGAATAGGTTAGGGTTAGCTTAGAAAGAGGAAAAAAACTTACAAAAATATTTGCATGATCACTTAGCGGCTTTGATACTTAGGATCATAATTGGTAATCAAGATTGCATGACCACTTAGACAAACAACCTCTAAAGTTAGAGGTACCGAAAAAGGCGCTAATAGAAATGTTAGCATATATAAATCCACAACCCTAGAATCTCTGGTTACGTAGGAATCGAAATGACACTCATGCATCTCGATTGGTTTCTATCCGATCCAAATAGGCTAATGGCGACTCCTAGAAATACTTAGTTTGTTAAAGAACTTTAAAATGAAAAATCCAACTTCCGCGAAGTATAGGCTTGGGAGATCTCGCATTTGAATTGATGGGTTGTTTGGGCCCCCTCTTTGGGCAATCCTCTAAATCTATTCACCGATGGTAGCCCCTCACAAGGAGAGGTCGTGACAAACATTAGGTATATCATGAACGCCACTAAACCGAATATTGCATACTCAGTAGGAAAACTGAGCAGATATTCAGGTATTGCTAGTCACAAGCATTAGAATGCTTTATTTGAAAAGAACAAAAGACTATCATTAGGAAGGCTATAATGATGCCAATTGGATTTCAAATTTTGATTAATCAAAATCGGCCAGAGGATATGTGTTCACGCTATGAGGTGCAACAGTATTGTGGAAATCCTCAAAGAAAACTTTAATAACGCGCTTATTGATGAAATCTAAGTTTATTGCTTTGGGTAAAACTATTGAAGAAGCATAGTGGCTTCGACACTTTTTAGAGGATGTTATGTCGTGGCTAAAACCTAGGCGTGTGGTACACATTTACTGTGACAATCAAGCACCAATTGCAAGGGCACAATGTCACACCTAATCATGCGCAACACATGTCTTTTACGATTATAACTCATCATTATTATTAGCATGTGGAAACACAATAAAACATTCACAACATCCCATACAAGAAATTACACGAGTTTAATAATGTACAAGTACATCTTAACGTTAGTATTACAATCCTAATACCACTCCTAAGCAAAACACAAAATACATAAGTTCTGGGAAGGGTAAGGGTCACCTATCACTAACCCCATTCCTATGCCCCAAAAACTTGCATGTACAATGGTCAAGTTATTCACTATGGATCCACAACCTCACCCATCTCAAAACATGGTCCAACCAGCTCACTGTCGATGTTTAAGTACCAAGTGACAAATTGATAGGGAATCCACTTTTGAAACCCCACGTCGACCAAAATTGCGGAACTACACTTAGTGTATACTACCGTTGATCCAGGTATAAGTACATATTCATAAACACAATTAAAATGCATAAGAGCATCAAAAAGTAAGGACAATGGGAGAGCCATCCTACATGTTTAAAAAATAAGGAAATGAGCCAAAATCTAGTAAATGAAATCTCTAAGTCTAAGGTAGTAGAGTACTTGACCACTCAACCAAAGGTGAGTACCAAACAATACAAAATAATCATGTAAGATGAGTGCATTAGTAAATGCGTTTAGAGTTCTTGTATATGGATCACCCTTCACTACTATAGTTTGGAGTTTTTGCATATTTTGACCGTGAATATCAAAAAAAAAATTGTACCTGAATTAGTAATAGTTATACTTAGTGTAATTCTATCATATGGGTCGACATGAGCCTTCAAGAATAAATTTTTCATTGATTTATCGCTTTGTACTGGAATTTCAATGATGAGTTAATAAGACTGTTGAGGGGTTTTGATGGCAATGGCGATGTGTCGATAGGCGAGGTTGTCGATCCATAGTGCGATGAAGGCTTTTGTATAGGCTAGTTTATGGTGTAGGAGTATAGATGTAGTATCGACAAAGACCCAACCTTCTTCCCAGTGTTACCGCATTGTAATAAGTTTCTTTCGTACTTGTATTAATACTTGGAAAAAAGAAGAGAAGGGAAGGATGCATTTGTAAATTAATTAAACTTGTTATATACTTGTATGAGGTGATTACTTTATTGTGTTTTAGCTTGCTTAAAAGAAAAATAAATAACTTTAAGAAAAGATCTCGTGTCGCACGAAAATCTTTGTTTTTTTCTTTTCTTCGTACCATTGACGCCAAAACTTGGAAGAATCAGATTATTTAGGGGCCAACCAATACCAATAACGATGCACTAAGGCTAGAAGACTGATAGGGAAAATGAAGGCAAGCTTCTCTGCAATATCGGCGGGGAATGTGAATTCAGATGCACCGAGTAGGGCCGCTCCTGCCTTGAGCTGTGTGGCATGGACAAATTGTTGAATATTTATGGAGAAAAATCTGTATATACATATCATCTGTTCAATGTACCGAATTACTGAGCATTTGTAAAACAAACCCTAGAAGAATGTGGAGCCCATTGTCTTCACAGATGTCCGAACCTTCAAGCCTTCTACGAGAAAAGAAGAGGTCGCTTTATGCATTTTACTGGTTGACGATTGGACCTTGAGAAGAGTCCCGGGATTTTTCGTTCCGTTAATTCCTTGAAAACGAAGTCCAAAATGCAGACTCCAATGCAACTGACAATGGCCAAAACTTGCGCTTGGCCAATAGTGATTGCTTGAATCTAGAGAAGTGTGTATTGGCGCCTAGCCTCGAATTTTGCTAAAATTGAGAGAAGCGAGTCTATTTCCACCTAAGCTCAAAATTTACTCGTTGCAAACAATTAACGAAGAGAGCAGAGGATCAGAGGCTCCAGTTATCAGCGTTCCATATTTCTTAACTTGCATCAAATAGTCCAAAGCTCGCTCCGTAATGATCTCTCCAGGGATCAGTAGAGGAATTCCCGGTGGATATGGACATATCAACTCTCCACAGATTTTTCCAGGACACTCTTCAATGCTTGCTTTCCTTTTGCTCACAAAGAATGCGTCTCTAGGACTCATTGCCATCTCTATGTCAACAAAGGCACCCAAATCTCCATTATTCACTGTACCTTCAGTGCTCTTGGCAGCTGATGCCACAGATAGATGCTTTATTCCAGAGACTAGCCTCTGAACATGCTCTTCGTGGGTTCCAAGATTTAGAGCGAAAGTCATGTATCGGGACCCAACAAGTTCACAGACAATCCCATGATCCCTATCTAGAATCTCATCTGCTTCATAACCGGACAGACCCAGCTGCCAGAAACCAACAGTAAGGCGCAGTGGGTCCATGGTGCTACAGTTAGGGAAGCTTGAAGAGTCAAGTAGAGTAACACCCGGCACTTCTTCTATCAATTCCTTAGCCATAACCGACAAATCAATCGATCTACTGAATATGGCCCCTGGGTTTTCACTCAACTGAGCTCTAGCGGCATCCAAGGATGCCAAAAGCAAATAACTAGGACTGGTGCTCATAAGTGTTTGAAGACATTTACATATTCTCTCTCTATCTACAATATTCCCTGACATGTGCAGCATGGATGACTGAGTAAGGGAGCATAAAACTTTGTGTGTAGACTGAATGGTGATATCGGCTCCTTGCTGGAGTGCTGAAGCCGGCAGGTGACTATGAAATCCAAGATGTGCACCATGAGCCTCATCAACAATCAGCGGAATTCCATGAGAGTGACTCAGCCGGGAAAGCTCATATATGTTACTGCATACACCCTGGTAAGTAGGGGAGGTGACCAAAACTGCCACAGCTTTTCTACCTTCATTTTCCAAATCACTCAATGCCTTCTCTACCTGCAAGAAGAAGCGTTTTAAATTACTTAAAAATATGCCGGAGCAATGTTAAACTTCCGGATCCTGTAATTGCATGCGAATTGACATATTCCTCTTATGGTTGCTAATGGAAGTTCATTTATATTCCTCCTGCTTCAAGTTGAGAAGAGAATTGACAATAAATAAACAATACATGCTAAAACATGATAAGAATGCGCAGGAAGCATAAGCTGTCTGAACTCTGCTTGCCTGTGCAACATCGACGCTGCCAGCAATGCCCCACTCAGAATTATATTCAGGCATGATGTATTTCGGTACTACACCAGACAACACCATGGCAGAGGTTGCTGACAAATGAGAATTTCGAGGGAGAATGAGAGTGTCGCCAGGGGAACAAGTAGCCATGATTGCAGCATGGATGCCACATGTAGTACCCCCGACAAGAAACCACGTTTCTGATGATCCAAACAACTCAGCTGCTTGCTTCTGTGCATCTAAGATGGGGCCCTCTGGAGAGAAGAGGTTGTCCAGCTCAGGAAGCTCAGGCAAATCATGACGAAAAGGGTCAATGCCGATAACCCCAGCCAACGAAGATGGAGCAGCACGACCTCTGTTATGTCCAGGAAAATGAAAGCTTGCGACATTCTGTTCGGCTGCAGCCTTCAGCGCACTAACCAGAGGCGGGAGGGGAGGGGAGGGGAGCACTATTTCCCTCAAGCCTTGAAGAGCTCAAAACAAGGGGAACATCTGTCACCAGATTATCCACGACCCCGATCCTAACTTTGGTTTTCTTGGGCTCTATCTCACTTCTTTCCTGCAATTTGTGTTGAAAAGGATCAACTTGATGTAGATTGGCGACAATTTTGCACCTAGACAACAACGAAGCGGCATCGTCGGACGTATGAACTCCAAGAAAAAGTGGGAAAAAACCCAATGAGTCAGAGGATAAGGGGAATGGAGACCTAGGAATGCAGGCAGAGTCTGTAATGAACAAGGTCATATATGATACGCCCTACTGTCATCCAAGAGACCAGGTTGCCACAATTTTCTCATAAGAATCACGTTAATGCCGCTGAGAATTGAAGGGTTCGATGGGAAAGCAGGTCAGATATATACAATCCAAACAAGAACCAGTGACAAGACTCTGGTCCATATACTACTGGGCCTAGTTCGAGATGGCAATGCGAGCAAGACCCCAATCAGATGTGGGGACAATTCAGGACGTGCGAGATGGCTGTGAGCAAAGAGGAGCGGGATGCGCAAGGCGATAGGCGAGGGGGCGGGCGCAGGAGAAGCGGAGAGAAGAGGGAGGAATTAAGGCGAACACTTACGGGGCGAGCGGGAAGGCGAGCGGTCACGACGGACGAAGCTGCGGTCGGAGGGGCGGCGGCGCCGGGGACCGCAAGACACGCGAGACGTTGGTCCGCCATTGCCGAGGACGGAAGTGGATGACGAAGAGAATGGCAGCGCCATGGCTTGAGCACGGACCGAGGAGGAGGAGGAGGAGGAGGAGGAGGAGGGGGTAATGGAAACGCCATGAGAGGAGGGAGATTCTTGTTGCTTCAGCTTTCACTCGCCCAGGCGACTCTTGTTTGCGAAAATGAGATAAATGGCTCCGTAAAACCTAGGTTTTGACGTGGAACGTGAACCTTATATTTTTAATTTTTTTTTAATATGATCCATAAAATTATAATTTAATATATAATATTATTTTTTAAATTTTTAATTTATTCAATATGATTTTTGAATTTTTTGTACATACTAAATTTAGTCTTTTAGATATTATGAATGTTCAATTTTATCCATAAACTTGAGTTGAAGGAAGAATAATATTAAATATTATAAGAATTAAATTGAATATGTACTAAAAGTTGAGGGACTTTATTGAATAAATTAAAATTTTTGAATCACATTGCACATTGAGGTAAAGTTTAAAAATTATATTGAATAAATTAAAAATTCTAGACTATATTATACTGAACCAAAAGTTCAGGAACCCTTTATGCAATTCCCTTCTTGTTTTCAGCTTACTTCTTTGTAAGGCACAGTATAGTTTCTTTTTACTTTATTATCTTTATGTAGCTGAACAGGACGAATGGAGAATTCAAGAAGAGAATTTCTTGAAAAAGTCGGGTGAACTGTGTAATTTCTTTTGGACTTATGCCCACGCTTCTATGATGCACAAGCGTAAAATTAAAGTCCAAAATCTGATCACGCACACCGCCGGGCCATTTCGCAAACTAGGACGGAAAGCGCATGGAAGAACGAATTGAGCGGAGCACATCATTCTGCATAACTGAAGAGGACAGCGCGGGGTCTCCCATCATCTCGATGATAAACCGACTCGAGAGGCTCGATTTCATCGCACGCGCTGTGGGGTTACAGCCCTTAGGCACGTGCCCGCGCAAGCCCATGCGGCACGTAGGGGCGGGCCTCAGGAAACCGCGATTGTGCATGCGATCTTGTGTCTGATATGAACAAAGACAAAGATACGTGCTTTTTCTCCATCCACGTACCCTACTAGCTGCGATGGTCCTTATAAGCCCGAATTACAGAAGCATCAAACTAGTTGATCCTCAATCACCATAGAGTTGCCTCTGCACAGATGATTTTACTCTCATTGACAGGTACTCCACAGGAGCTACTCATGACACCAACAAGAATACAACTGAAAAACTTTCAGCGCAAGCCGAAGAGTTGGTATATATAAACAGTAATTTCTAAGTTTT
The DNA here is from genome assembly GCA_024733475.1 of Syzygium grande. Taxonomy (NCBI): domain Eukaryota; kingdom Viridiplantae; phylum Streptophyta; class Magnoliopsida; order Myrtales; family Myrtaceae; genus Syzygium; species Syzygium grande. The sequence goes on along the minus strand of JAMXDD010000008.1, from coordinate 23,921,782 downwards.
TTTTTTTTTTTTGTAGGACAGTAATTTCTAAGTTTGTACATGTGATGATCTAAAACCTCAAGCTAAGATCCATTTGACATTACAATCTTTTTTCTATGACAAGAGTAATCTGGAAAGAGTAAACACTTACCTTCATGATTCGGGGCATCGGCTCTTTTAATGAGTGTGACTAATCCTATCAAATGATAGCAGTTTTCTCGTCCCACCGCAGCTGAGTAATCACAGGGGAGATCCCATGACAATGCTTCTCCATAGAATTCTAACTAAATCGACAACCCTCAAAGGTTACTAACAAAGAACTTGCCTGTAACTAATCTGAGACACCGATACATGTTCATCTGTATGGACTCTCAAAGCACTAGTTAAACCAGGTGCCTGCAAAAACAGACACTAAACAGCAAGTACAACATATTTTCAAGATAAATTCAGACTCGTAATGTTTTCACAATATAACTAAGAATGTTTCCATGCCATATCAAAGGATTATAAGGTGCAAAACTTCTTTCAGCAAACACAAGTGAGAGTTAACAAAGCGCAATTAACTGATCACAAGCAGATAGATGGACTAACACGTCATCACGATAAAATTACCAAATCTGCAGACTAACTGAACCAAACTAGAAACGAACCTATAGCACAACATGTATCTTTCTCAATACCTAGAGCTTGCCATCATTGGAATCTTCTTGGACAGAAGATGGCAAGGAATGAGGAGCTTCTGCATTAGAAATGCTTCTACATCTCTTTTTCTACAGAGTATTTGCTTATTGGGTTGACCGAGGAGATGTAAGACTAATTGACCTGGGCTATTATAATGTCTTGAAACAATCTCTAAGGATGTGAAAGTTAACCATCTCTTAACCACCGGCACGTTGAAATTCACTTCCACCAATAACTCAAAATTGTTCAATCATAATACTCATGGACTTTGCAAAAGAGAACCAAAATTCATAAATCATCCCCATCCAGATCGTGTTTTAGTACATAAAATCAATGATAACCAACAGATAATTGAATGCATGAACTTATAAACATCATATTAGACAACTCATCCGCACTTGGAGTGGTCCAAAGTCCATCTGATTCCAGATTAGCATATGTTATAGCATCAGATTTCATCCAGCGCCATCTCCTCATTCCTTAAGTCAAATCCATTATCCATTCAAACGCTAATATATCTCCTCATGATATAACATTTCGTCACCAGTTAAGCGTTGGCAGAGAGTGGCATAACCTTGTTCTTGTCCACCCAAATAGTGAGAAGCCCATTTGTGCAATCTCTGGAGATTTGTCCCGACTGGCGCTTCCCCCCAGAAGTATGTTTAATGGCTATTATCAGAGTATACTCATAAACCAGTTATTGGGCCGAACTGAAACTCAGAGAGCTCCCATGCAGCTGAAGGATACAGCATAAACAGGGACAAGTGATTGGATCCAGCAATGAAGTACTTGGTGACTACTGCGTACTACCAGATTGATTTGATTCAGTGCCCTTCGATTGTGACCCATCTCTCATCGTCATCGAGCTTCTTCCCAGTGCTTGAGCAAACATCCTCTTTGCAGCTCCTAGATGCTCTTTCTTCAAGTACTCCTTGTTGGCAACATTTTCACTTCTCGCACTCCGAGATGAGGGGACATTAGCATTTTTCTGCACAGATTCTTTAGGCACCTTCCTCCCAGTAAGAGTTGCACGGACATCATGTTTCTCACCCTTTGCCTTCTCAGACATATTTACATCTGGTCCCTGAGTATAATCAGTCTCTCCATTAGCTTCTAAGCTCGAATTGGGGTGGAACTTCTCATTTTCTGGCACATTGAATCCATTAGTGCCTTCATACCCTTCACTATTCTTGACAGCATCATGGTTGCTAGCACCTATTTTTTGGCCAAGGGCATGTGCAATCATACGGCGGGCCACTACAGGAACATTTCGTGGTCGTTGTGTCATGGGTTCTCTCATGTCTTCCGCATCAAAGGCAAAAATTCGCTCACGGGCAGCAAGATAAGCAGCTTCTCTCTCCTTGAATGTATGTTGAGAAGATGGGACATTTGTTATCAACACTATTAAAGGAAAAGAAGAAATCATCACTTGGCATTCAAGTCTATGCCTTCAGGCATGATGTAAAAAAAGGAAGCAAGCAATGAACTTGCAATGGTATCTGTTCTTAAATCTCCACTTTGTACCTTATTACAATGTATAAATTCTCTGGTTCCTAGGTAACAAAGAAGTTCAACATTTTTCCATGAGACTGGACTTTCCTTCTCATTTTAATTCAATTTGAAATGGCACTCTTGTCATTCACAGAAGAAACAAAGTGGAATGAGGTGCAAAGTGTGCTTTGTTGCAATTCCAAATTTTCATGGAAAATGAGATAGCATATGAGAGATCTTCCGGTTACACGAAAACTCTACTCCAATGCTAATGAGGGTAAAAGCAGAGTGACCACCTCCCATTATAGTGGAAAGATAATTCAAATTCTTACCCCCTCTAAAACTTACAACCACTCCCTTTCATTCTCCTCAGTTAATTACTAGTGTCCTTTCATTATGAGATCACGTCTTGTTACATAACACTTCAGTATGCTCCGAGCACAAATATCCAAAGTTCCGTACCAGTTGGAGCATCTTTTCTCCTCAGTATCTGGTACGATGATGGCAGAGGTTGAGGTTCATCATACTGCCATAAGATATCACTAACAAGAATTGAAGGTCTGCCATCAAAAAGGACATGTTATCCTGCGTGAGATCATAAGCGTTGGAATAATGTAAGAACTCATAATTTATATCCACAATGCCAAGTCTGAACCAGTATGTGCAATCTTTCCACATACATTGATGTTTCAGGGCAACGCTCCAAGATCAAATGCCGATCATCTCCTTCACCCACTGATTCATGGGCAAACCTAATCAAGTAACAGTTGGTAAAATACCACAAGACAGGCAAATGACTCATGAAATAAAGAGCCAGTGACTCATGTTCTCAAGTAATAGAAACCCAGTGTAACAGAGAAAAAATTTTTATGCCAGAAAGTGTATGTAGAGTGATACCCAAATATATCAGCCAGCCGATGAATAAGAAGACGGTTGTAGGGGTTCATGGGTTCCAATTCCAGAATCTCATCTCCACTGCAAAGGCAGTAATTTAAGAAGTTTTTCCCACAATCCACACAAAAGGACTTCACATAAAGATTCATATTACAAAAGGACTTCAGCATCAAGAAAAAGAACGTTCTGTACCATCATCTCGAAACCATCAATAGCAATTATTGTAAGAATTCCCAACATATGACAAGAGACAGAAAAATATGATCTAACAATGAGGAGAAAGTGGACAAGAGTTCTTCCCTGCTCTTAGAGGCGCAGTGTATATTGTTGTAGAAAGTCCCCCATTCTTGCATTCGTGGCAACTACTACTACAATTGTGTATTCAGTATAGCTTAAACATAATATAACTTTTCTAGTTCCCCAAGCCAGTGATTTAAGAAGTGCATTCGTCAAGCAATATCCAACAATGCAGCTGGGAAAAGGCTCCATTCTTAAGTCCATTCATCTCATCGACTTGGAGATGGTAAAAGCCCAGAAAAAACTGATTGAACTGGTTGACCTTGTCAACTCTAGTTTGACAAAGTCTACAGGTATATATCACACTCAAAATACTCGGGAAATGTCCGGCAAAGAAAAAATAATATGGGGAGAGGTAGGGTAAAAAAGTTAAAACCATTAATGACTGAAGTGCACATAGCAATAAGCACCATTACACATAAACAATTAATCTTGTAAAAGCAATGCCCATTAAGTGCCACGTAACTGAACTTGACCAATTCATAGCAGAATCTGCTTACTCGCGTGCCAAGAGATATTCACTTAATCTCACAGAATTTTCGTGGAATCGACTAAAGATTTCACCCATGAAGTCGGATGTAAAATCATATTGAATTACCTATCAAAAGACTCTCGGATCAATCCATCCTCAAGAATTCATTATTTAGTCAGGAAATGAGAAAGCTCAGACTGCACCATCTATTTCTGGTTTTGAACTTATCTTTTATGGAACTGGAAAATTCCATATCAGTAAAAGCATTATATAAGGAAAATAGCACTAGAATTGCTATATCCTTCATAATCATAAAGAAGAATACATTGGTTCCAGAAAGAAAATTTCCAACTTTGTCAAATTGCTACCTTGCACCTATCATATTACGGACTTGTTACTGTTCTCTCTAACAGGGTCGCCTCGTCTTTTCCTTTAACTAACTAATCATCCCAGAGTCTGCCACACAACCAAGAAATTTCTTAGCTAAGGCTACAGAAAATGTCGCTGACCAATTTTAACAATTGCTGAGGTGTACAACCTACTTGCAAGGTCAGGATGGGAAAAAAATAGCAAGCAAAGTATAGATTGGGAGACCAATCAGTGCTCCTACTCTGCTTCGTTGTCACCCCTAACCACAGAAACAATGCTAAAAGTGTATGTGTCGTAGTCTTCGTTTGGTATATGTATAAGTGGAGAATTTTCCGTGGATCAGCGGTCTTCACTTTCCATAAACAAGTTAACATCTCCTAGCTTCACACAAACGCAGTCAGTTCTTGAATCTATTTACACATTGAAAGCAATTTCTGGGAGGGATTGATGGTTTTCCTTAGTGCAATTGGTTCTAAAGAAGCAGGATGAAAGGTTCAAGCTCCTCCACAGCGAAATATGGCTCCTCAAAATGCACCTAGACTTTTAACTTGCTGAAGCACACGTACCCTTTCTTCTCCCATCATTGACAATCTTTGCGGAAGTTGGCTAAACTTTACTTCTTCCAGGTTCCTGTTCTGTTACTCCGACGACAAGTCCAAAGACACCTTTCTCTCCTCTTCAACTTCCCACTCCAGCACATCATACAAAAGGGAATTCTTTTACGGACAATAATAATGGAAGGTACTCACTCACCAATCCAATTCCAACTTCACGACGCGCGAAAGCAGCAATGCGAAGTCTGCACTCAGCAATCAATCAAAAGGGACTCAGGAGTCAGAATCGCAATGTACCTGGAGTCGTCCTGAAGGAAATTCACCAAGCCCTCCTCCACAGAGAGCACGAGATGCTTGCAGGGAAGGTTGTCCTTCACCAGGAAAGCCAATTCCTCCACCTGCCACGACCCACGAGTCGTCAGAGTCACTGGAAACGTGAAAAAGCCCAGAAACTTCTCTTTGGGTGGTCGAGAAGTCCGAAGAGTTTGGAAATTGAGCGCATGATCGGCCGCTCGAGTTGCCCACGACCCAGTTCCGGCAACCATCGGCAGTTCACAATCTCGATCGCACCCGAACGAGAGGAAATCGGACCAAGCCGACCCAGAAGGATCAAACAGAGAACCGAACGAGAGAAACCCACATGAGAGAAAGAGAGCGCGAGAGAGAGAGATCTCACCATGGTGAATTGGTTGATGCTCATCTTGAAGAAGACAGGCGGAAACCCGAAATTTTGCGTAAGCAACCGAGGGGGAAGGAGGGAGAGAGAGAGAGAGACGAAGGCACCGGGACGATGATGGATGTTGGCGTTGCGCCGTCTTGCCTCCGACCGTATTCTTTCTTCCTTTTTTCCTTTATTCTTTCGTCTTTTTCTTTTTAAGGTTAAAGCAACCAAAAATCTTAAATTTTACCGATCATCGTGACATAATTATCTTAAACTTTTTCTATAATGCAAAGAATCCCGAATTTATATGTGCGTGATACTTTACCGTCATTCAAAATTCCGTCAACGAGAACCATTAGATATAAACCTACATAGACGCTAGAAAGTAAATAATGTTAATATGACACTCACGTGACCTAAGTAAAATTTAAAACGATTTTGTTTTGACTGAATAATTATCTAATGGAGCATTGCAAGAGGGTAGATGCATCGAATAGGTATAAATTTGAGATTTTTTATGACACGAAAAAGTTCGCATTAAATATATCACAGTAGGCATAGTTCAAGGTTTTGTTGATATTGAAAAACAAAAGTCACGATATGTACAAATTTATGATTTTTTGTGACTTTTGTCCTTTTCTTAATTCCCATTTGACATTTTTAATTACGGAACATTTGTTTTTCTTTTTCAAGAAAAGTGATTGAGCCGATTTGTTATCAATGGAAACTTAAATCTTGCAGAAAATATTCAACACACTTCTATGCCGAAAAGCTTGAACGTAGACTAAATTTGAACAAAGAAATTCAAATTTTTGTAGGTCATTGACCCAAAAAGAATGCACAATATGTTACTATAATTTTGGTCAAATTTTGCATAATCCAAGAAAAAGAGAATTGGTTACACGGCCCAAATGCCTTATAATTTTCGTCTAAAAATGTAACACGAGTCATGTAAATGGATTTATCAGATAAATAGGCGGGTTGATTGCATGGTTTATTTTGAAATGGCAATAGGATAAGTGTTGGCTTTGAAATTGAAACGAAAAAACTGTTGTTGAGATAAAAAGAAAGAAGATGTCGTCACTATAAAGGGTACATGCATCTTGTAATTGTTGAGCTATCATTTTCTTCATCCCTAGTTTTGAGAAAATTTTGTTCGCATCATAGCTCTCATCGGTAAGTTATAAGTTATGAATTTCATCCATATGCCAACTTAATTAAAATTAAAAGCGGGCGATACATACATTTGTAATCTAATATTGAACAACATGATTTGAAAAAATTCCCTTCCATAAAGGAAAACATGATCCTTTACCTTAAGAGATGGATCAGAAGAACATATAGGATTCGATCTAAATAAAATTCATGTTAAATTGCTCTCGTATAGAAATGTTTTCATGTGAAATGTGTAACCTTTTTACTTTTATCACATATAAATTGTTCTAAAAATATTCGAGAAAATAAAGCCACCCTTATTTTTGTACTTTTAATTAAAAAAAAATTTCCCTGTTATTTTGGATCACAAAAAGCTAATGTATTGACATTCTTGCCCGTTTATTTTGGAAAAGAAAAACGCACAAAACAATCTAAAAAAGTATACAAATTCGAAAAAAATTCATGAAAAATTTATAGGTCAATATGTATGTCGACATTTGTATGTTTTGAAAGAATTTAAGTGTTGCATGTTGAATAAAAATAAAAGAGCATGTGCCATTAATTTAAAAAAACAATAAAGGAATAAAACGTAAAAGTGATTCTAAAAATAGTAAGTGTAAAATTCACTTTGCTTTCTTTTCTCACAACTCAACTCCAGAAACTATGTACAGAGAATCCACAACGTTAACTCTGCTGCCCAAGATCACCTAAGCTAGAGTAAGATGTTTCAAACAAGAACACATCATTTAACATTCCAACTTGAACCATGTCCATCAAAGGAAAAAAAGAAAAAAACAAAGAAAGAACATGCAAGAACTCTAATTTGATCTTACAGTGACTCTCGCAAAGTGTCTCTTCACTCACAAATCCTATGCATTCTCCAGGACTCGTTGCATTTACACAAGAACAAATGAAGGAAACCATACATAGTATTCGTCTGTGTCGGCGGGGGGGCGAAGGTGATGGTGGCGTCAAGCTTGGGGCTCTTCCAAGGATATGACGGTCTCAAAAGCTCCCACGAGTGCCTTCACCTTGTTCTTCCTCTTCTCCATCAGCTTGCTCGAGGTCTCCGCGATCACGTCGTTGTATGCTGGCGAATCCTTCTTCGAGTTCCCCTGAGTAGGTTTCTGGCTCTTTGAAGGTGTAATGGTCTTAATTGTCAATGGCTTTGCTTCTTCTTCTTTCGCTGCGCCCCCCACTGGAGCGTCTTTCTTTTCATCGTCTGATGATATGGACTTGTCCTGGTTTTGTTCTTCACCAGATTGCTCTGGCTTCTCACTTGTTGCCTCTGCTTCTCTAGTTTCTGTTGTGATGGCGTCAGTCTTTTCGAGGGAGTGATCTTCAATTATATCTTCTGAGTCAGCTTTAGCCACTTCTGTTGAGAGCTTCTCTTGCGTAATATCGGTCTGATCACTCAAAATTTGATCTTTATCTTCTCCAGTTTTGTCACCAAGAGGGGTTTCAATAGCTTCTTGCTCGGCTAATTTGTCCTTGGTATCTTCTGATTCTCTCTGGGAAAATTCAGTTGAATCATGCTCTTGGTCCACTGTGGAAATGACACAAGCCTGATGTTCAAGCAGAGTCTCTTGATCTTTCACAAGTTCATCACCTGCCAGGATAATATCATCATGTTCATCAATGATATCTTCAGGTTTCTGCAAATCTAAGGCAACTTCTACCCCATGATCATTCTCGACCTTCACAACAACAACCTCTTCCACATCTTTCACCTCTGGTTTCTTGTTGTCTAAGTTTCCTGATTCAGCACTCAGTGTCTCTGAAATTACATCGGAATTGCTCGGAGCTGTAGTCAACCAACTGGTCTCCTTCTTGATGGTTGAAGGAGTTGAAACTGCACTCTTCCTTGTGATCTTATTACCAGCTTTAATTGAAGCCTGAGACTTGACAAGACCAGCTTTAGGTGTTTTTGAGGTCCTATCCAAAACTGGCCTCGCCGAACCGGAGGAAGAGGGAGAGAAAGATGAAGTTCTAACTGTTAGGGACCTCTCTCTTGGACCTGATGAAGTGTAGATCTTCTGCATCTGAGCAGATGAATCAGACTTGTCCAAAGAGTTTCTTCTGGAGAGATTAGGCTTCTGAGCAGAGGCTCCGGGCGACAATGAGACATGTTTCTTCATCGCGGGCTTTGGTGATTCAACCCGTGAGCTCAACGTTGGTTTTAGATAATTCGGGACTTGCTTTTCTGATGCTGTCGAAGCGACATTGGTGGTCAGAGAAGATAATGAGGTGGATTGCTTTAAAGTAGTACTAGCTCGTTTGGTTTGGGCAGTGCCGGTTTGACGATGATCCGAAGGAGATGTGACCTTCTTTTGCTTCCCCAGAGAAGCACTCTCTTTCAGTTTTGTAGCCATGCCGCCTGTTATTGTCAGGACTAAGCTAGAGGAAGTTCAGTATAGGCTGCAAAGTGGAGGACAAAGTTAACGGGTTCACAGATTGCAGAAAGCACGAAGATTATTCACATAAGACTGCATTTGGTCGATTGTATTTATCCTATTTCGCATTCGTGCCATTGGCGAATAGGATAAAATGCAGATATGACCTCCCATAAGGCAGGTTAATAGTCTCAAACAGGCCAAAGGACCTTTCGATGAATAAAATCTATTCTATACAATCTGATTGTTAAGACGACCCGACCAAATACATAGCCATAGACCCTTTGGGAATTTATATGATGTTGTCCTGTAAAACCAGCAATATTTCAACTCCAATGGAGCATTTACCAGAAAAAGAATCAAAATAATCGAATTGGTAGGAATAAACAACAGCCTAACAATTCTTTCCCGACGATAGATAATCTTTTCGTGCTGAGTTTCCCCCAGGACTTCCTGTATGAATGCATTGCACTTGACTTAATGCTGTATCCTGGATCCTACATAAATAGGATCCTTATAGATATGCTAGAGGCCAAAAGAGGCTGTCGAATCTGCTCATTAACCACATACTATAAATTCTTTGAATCTGGATTTCAAGACAATAATGCACTTGCCTCATCTCAAATACGAAAACTATTACTCCGGCGATTTCCCTTGGCAATATCCCTATGACTATGACCCCGCGAAAGGTCTAGGAAAAGGAGTATGCTTAGGTCCGCTGGTGGTAGAGAACAAGCAATATATTGTGAATGTCATGGATTAGTGCGGCCATGCAGAAAATCTAGGGAGAAAGTAATGATCGAATTGGAAGCAATCTGCCAACTAAAACATCCTGATCTTAGAGTTGAGCAACGATGAAGATCCAACACACATGTTCTTCATGTATTCATGTTCATGAAACCTATGAATACATGATATGCAATAAATGAAAGAGAGAGAGAGAGAAAGAGGGATCGTAACGTACCTTGATCAATGAAACTTCATGTGGAGGAGTGAATAGGAAGGGACAAAGGAGAGAGCAAATAGAACAAAGACTGGATTATAAGAAAGGGTCAGCTAATTAATTGAAGGAATTGAAAGAGAGAGGAAGAGAGAGAGAGAGAGAGAGAGAGAAGGGTGGTTTTGGGTTGATGAGAGGAGAGTGAATCACGCTTTGAACTCAAAAGGGGTGGTGGTGGTGGAGGAGGAGGAGGCCATGTCATTGCAAGCAAACGAAACCATCAAACAACAAAAGGAAAAAAGAAAGAAAGAACAGAAAAAAAACCAACCTCTTGTTCGTTTCATGAACGACCGAGGAGAGGCGTGTGCGGGGCAATCGTTTGACCTTTTCAAATGCACCAAAACGTTACCAAAAAAATAATGAAAACAACAAAGAAGAGAGAGAGAGAAAAAAAAAGTCTGTCATAGAATTTAACGGGACGCCTCTGCATCTCAGCTAAATGAAAGTTCTTGTTCGATGTGGAAGATTTCCAAGAATGGGATTATCTGATGATGCCATGCAATCACAACCCTCCAACAATCACAGAGAGAGAGAGAGAGAGAGAGAGAATATAAGGGTTGAGGGTCCAGCGTCCTTTGGTGATCTAGAGGTCCTAGTCAAGGGAGATCATGTTCGCACGTCTTGGTCAAATCCATGATCGATCCTTCCTTCATGAGCCAAGACGACCATGTCAGTCCCTTTTCCAGATACAAGCAGTTCTTTTGTGTCCAACATGCGTGCAAGAAAAAGCATCAGTATGTCATCCCATTAAGCTGACTGACTGGCCACATCCAAGCTAAGGGAAACGCTTCTTTTTGATTTGCAAGTCAAGCAGTTTGAGAGAGTGGAAGAGGAACCCATCCAGCAAACAGAGTGCACCGCGCTTGAACGACGCCGAGGAACTATCCAAGACCGGCAGGGTGCATCTGATGCTCGACCGCCGTCATCGTCTGATCCATTGGCCAGCCCTATGCATGCTCTACTTGAGCATCCGGGTGGCCAATGCACGTCTTCTCCCAAGTTCGCGTGAGCTGAGAACCCGACCCGGGCTTAATTTGTGAAGGAGAAGCAGTTGTCTCACTGCTTCGCCATGAATGATCTATTTCTTGATTGATCTTACTCGGACTTTCATTTGCTACTGTAGTAACGTTAGATCAGGAGCGCTTGAGCCAAGTACTGGGTTCGACTTTCAAGTTTGGTTAAGTGCTAGAGACAAGCTCAACCCTCTTTTCATTTGAGCCCAGCCAGCCCGAATGTCACGCTTCTCTTCTCACAATTCCAAGAATTATCATGGAGTTAGGTTCCTTGAATACCCTAATTCCGCAGTCCTAAATGTCGACCGGGCCCTTTTGGAACCGGCGTGCTAGACTATGTACTTGGAGTTTCTCTTTCTCGTCGTCTTGTATTTGGGTGAAAACAAGGTCACCGTGGATGAGTGACGTCGTGCAACTAATGGTGGAATTCATTGGTATGATTATAACGCCATGATTGTAAGAGTTGACTAATCGTCATTTTGTCTAACAAGGCTAAATAAGTACGAAATTTTGAAGATGCAAGCGACCTAAAATGGTAATGGATTGTTCTTGTTGTCACGAGCAAACATTTAATGCTAACACGTAGGTTGCAAAAGGAAATTGATTAATTATTTCTACCTCGTCAACTTGTACAAATATGTGGTATCATTAGTGAAATGTAAATATTTGGCAGTATTATTGAATATATTACACTAGTAGCTTAACTTATATGAATATATAAGTAAAGCCATAATGATTATTAATTTGTACATAGGAAATACTAGTAAATTTTAACCATGAGAAGTCAAACAAATTAGCTTTAAGGTTATTTACAAACCAATCTGATTTCATTGATTGATTAGATAAAGTTTTCTTCACTAGACTTGCAAATCGATTATGAGTTTCAAACACTAGCTAATAGGTAATTATCATGATTTATGTTTTTCATATATACATCTTTCCAATAAATCAATCAACTTTATCACTAAAAGTAAATTACTCATGCTTGTCATTAATTATAGAGTAACATGTCAATGTTAACATAGGTTGCAACAGTCATTAAATATTTATTTCAATTTTATCAATTAAGACACTTGGCATAGATCATAAGAAATATGAATATCTCGAGTGTAATTGATGGCAAAAGAGAATTTTATAGTATAATTGGAAATATTGCATTCTAATTATTACGGACAATTTAATTAATGAAATAGATAGATAAGAAAACTCTGAATACACGCTGTCTAGTCTTTAACATTGTCAAATTAGGAGTGCAAAAAACTTAAGATCCTTTATACCAAACTTATACAAACTTTTTTTGTATCTGAATTTGAAGGGTCGATTGCCGAATAAAATCATCAATATAAAATATAAAGCAAAGAGGGCCTTTTACTTATAAGAGATCTCCATCATTTTTTTTTCTTTCGAAAATGCCCTCGATCACTTTTCTCGTATTGTGTATTTTACTGATTATTTCTTTCAATCTTTAGTGATTCAAATGTACTAAGATAATTTTGGTTATTACAGAGAAGCATATAAAAACATTATAGATTATTTTTTATTACTAGAACACTTTATAAACTTTTAAGAATTTGTAGTATTAAACATTAAGTAGCAAAATAATTTAGAATCAAAAGCTAAAATAAAATGAAACATGGCAAGAAGCGTAGCGTAACGGTTAAGTTATGATTACAACATCCAAAAGATATCTTTACTTTCTTAAATTTCTTAAATGACAATTTCTTGGGTAAGCATGACGCTATACATATTTGCCAGTACGTCAAGATTGTAATCCTTTTTTTATATAATTTAAATTTTCGTAAGAAAAGATTAGTGATATATAATTTAAAGTCATATATGGTAATAGTGCATTTTAAATATACGCATGAACTGTTTATCAACTGTTTCTTTTTTTATTTTTTCTTTTTTTTGCAAAAGTTTGAGATTGAAATGATCATTTAATTTGCTTAATTAATAATATAGATAACAATATTTATTTTTTTAATAAAAAATATTTTTAAAAAATGAACAAAAAATTAAGGCGGCGGAACAAGCACAAAATTAAATTGAGTACCAAAAATAAAATGGGCGGGATTGGGCCAAAAATGAAAAAAGATAATTAAAAAAAAAAACACGGACTACTCTCTCTCTAATATTTATTTATCGCTCCTAACCTTGCCGCAGCCTCCATGCCCATTGTCCTTGCACCCATTGTGCCGCCCGTTGCTGCCGTCGCCCATCGATAAGTTTTCATATCTTACTTTCCTTTTTGGGCCCTCATGGTTGTGGCCAAGGTTGTGACTCTCTGAATCTCTAGGGTTGCGGCCGCGATGAGAATTTTGTTTAGTTATATGTTTGTTTGGTCTAATATTCAAGCATCTTAATTACTGGTAAATTTGTCTAAAATGTAAGCATCTATTATTAATGGTAAAATACCTTAAAAATTTATTTTATGTCTTTTGCTGCAGCCAAGTGTCTGCATCAGAGTGGAATCGACACTGAGCCGAGAAGTCCTTTGCTGGATTCAATTATTTGCAATTGATGAAGCATATTTATGGAGATTAAAGATTTTCCTCTTAAAGAATATTCTTAGAGATGTTATTAGATATTAGAGATATTATTTGATATTTAGTTATTTTCTAAAATAGCTAATTTCATTGGTAGATCCTTTCCTTTTATATGCATCTTGTTTTGGGTATAAATACCCTTCTTTAATAAAGTGCAAAGTGAAGCTAATTAAGTAAAAATGTAATATTTATTAATTTTCTCTCCCTCTCTCTTGAAAATCGTAAAATATTTACAGCAGTGTTCGTTTATTTTTTTTACCTTGTAATTATGTTGTCGCACACCAAGAGGACTTTTGCTGGATTTAAATACTTACAGTATTCAATTCCTTTTACCTTGTATTGTTGTTAATATAGTATTTATATTAGAATTAATGAAATTGATTGTCAAGCTAATTCGTGTCTAAAGTAATGAAATTATCGAGCTTTCAAATTTTCCTTATATCAAAATAAGAAGAGTATAATTATAATCAAATTCAAAACTAACGATGTCTAAGACGATGAAAATAAAGCAGCCATCTTCTTGAATAACTCGAAAAATAAACCTAACACGACAAAAAAATTTATCAAAGGCAACATATGCCAACTCTTGACCTAAGGCGATGAATTTTTGTCGACACAAATTTCGCAAATACAAGAAATTTTTATTTTCTTTTGCGAATATGTGGCGAAAATGAGATGAGTCATACATCATCTTAGCGAAAACGACTTTATTTTTGTTGCCTTGAATTGACGCCTTAGGTACCAAAGGCCACAAAATAAAATAAAAAAAAAATACCATATTATGCAAAGGTGACATAGCAAACGCAACAGGGTTCGAGACAAAATTTATCGCCTTCACTTAAGGCCACAAAATTTGGACCTAAGGTTACACACCTTAACACCCATTTTTATATCTTTTGCACCATAAGATGCCATCTCTAGTTTAAACAAATTTAATCGCCGCATCTCCATGAAAAGGTGATATGAGTGGAGGAATCCACTTTAAGGTAGTTGTTCCCGACCGATTAGGTGTGGACTAAACTCATTTCCTTTTTGGGCAGAAGAAAGTAGGTAGTCGTATTGGGTCTCCGGCTAATGTTTTTAACATTCTCTAAAAGGGTCTCGATATAACACATTTAACAAGAGAAATAAACGAAAAAAAAATAAATTAACAAAGCAGGGCTCATGATTTGTTCGAAAATCAAAGCTTTGCCCTCTCGGCACGCAGAGTGTCACCCCGAAAATGACACGTGCCGCGCAAGATGTCAAGCGAACCAAGCTAACTCATGTTGATGCATCGTCGCGTTAACTTAGCCCAGGCTCGGTCTGAAAGTTGCCCCACTTAATCCTTTCCTAATCCTCGCGTTTGTTTACTTTAATCATGGATTAGTTTAAACCTCTATCTTTATGTGGGCTAACAAGCAAGAGAAGATGGAGAAAGAGAATGTCTCCTTCGACCCTTTTTCTTTATTCGCCCAAGCGATATGAGTGGCCTAGGACTGGCTAGGAGTCCCTACCTTGTTCTCTTTCCACTTGGCCAAAGAACGCTCTCTCTTCCCCATAAATTATTCAACTTCAAACCTTTAATAGTGCTTCCAAAAATTAAATAATTTTACCATATGCTTTCTATATCTTGATTTGATAGGATGGCAATGGAGAGAACCTTCCTTTGTTGCTTGTTCTTGGAGGGTTCCTTCTCCTTCCAAACCCCAACCAATAATTTTCCTTTCCACCTGCCGACCCGAGATGGTGGAAAATGTTAGGAAAAATGCACGAAATCTTCAAGCCACTCTTTGTCGATAGCGATGATTGTTGAAAAAAGAATGGGAAACCCTAGTTTAGTCAACGTCTCTACTTGGTTCTTCCATCGATGGAGTTGCACGAGTTTACAGGATCGCACGTTTTCGTTCATTCGAGATCGATTGGGGAGTTGAAGTTTTCGTCGTGCGGTTTGGGTCAAACAATGGATATCCTTTTCCTTTTTATATTACTTTCCCTGTGTTGTTTAGGTTATATAAGAAAAGGGTCATTCATATTTTTCTATTTGTATTATCGCTGAAACTTTTTGTTAACAGTAGGTAAGGACGTGTCAATTCATATAAATTTTGGATCAACTATTCCATCTTTTCGAGTGCTCCATATATCTCATTGAGTTCAACTCGCATTGTCGCATTAGTGGCATGTATAGCACTTCCGACGATATGCCAAAAAGGAAGTGTTAGTCTTTGTCAGATAGTTCGTCAAATTCTCACCAAAGCACATCAACATTTGGTGAAACATAAAAAGCTTGATACATTAGATGATTGAAACGAAAGTCCGATGATCTGATCGAAAACTGAATTGAAAGTTGGTGACCCTAGCAAAATTTTCCCTAATCAGGCTTATTGGTGCTCTGAGCTTACGTAACGCATTCCGGCTTCTTCTCCTCGTCTGCTACGGGGTCTGTGCAGTGACTACCTAAGTACTAAACCAACATCACACGATTAAATATGCATAATTCGAAGCAATAACTTGGAAGACAAAGGTCCTAATCAAACAACCTTTGGAGACACATAGGATCTTTAGCTGCTCAATTGCTAGTGGTTCCCGTGACCTTAATTGCAGAATAAAGGGGAAGGTGGTGGTGGACACACCGGAATTTGGTATGGAATGCGTATAAAGTGGGTGGTAGGTTTATGGCCCCTTTTGTTCTTATCTGTTTATCTAATTTAAAACTTAGTTTTCCTCTTTTGGAGATTACACACCAAAAGTCACCTCCGGGGTCCAAAAAAGCTTCAAAAGTCACTTGGAGACAAACACGTAAGCCTCTCCAAGGATGAATAAGATAGAAGAGAAGCATAAGATTATGAAAGAGAAGCTATTTTTTCGGGTGATTTTATTAGGTCTATTACCGATTACATTCATCATTCGGTCTTTGACATGTGAAAGAATTTCGTTTACAAAATCAGCTTTGGATACACATGTAACTCGTTCGAACTGTGAATGTGTATGTATATATTTGCCATGGTGGTGGGCTTCATAATAATCCATTTTCTTTATAGGAATATTATATTATTGTTCATTCGAGTTTATTTAACTGTAAAGTATGTACCTTTTCTCATACGTAATGATTTTGAGCTTTTTTTTTTGTGTTGGGCTCTCATTTTTGTAAAATGGGATTAAAAGTGCAATTCTTTCTATAAGATGCATTTATTATATTATAATGTAAATGGTCGCTTTCATCACGTAAAAGTCCAAGTGGATCACCCCAGACTGCTTCACTAGAAAAATCAACGAAAAGAAAAAAAAAACCAAACTTAGAAGATTTATTGTTTATATTAATCATATGAAATTATCTGTCAGAGCTTTAAATTTAATTGAGAATTGGGGAACTAAAGATTTATTGAGCAATCTTTCCAAACAGAAGATGGAAAATTTGGATGTATATCGAATAAAAGAATTGAAAGATAGGTACATATATACCCGGTTTTTCTTTGTGAAAGTTCGACCGTTATATAACGCATCCCATCGGAAAGTTAGACTCCCTAGAAAAGATTATTTATATGATGAATCCTATATTCTCAAGCCGCATCAAGATGGAATAAGATCAATTAGGCAACTTATGGGTCTATCCTTTAGGCCATTTGTATACAAAAGATCATTTCAACATCACCAAAGTAGCAATTGCCTAACCTAATCATTGCACTAATGAATTATACAACTCCTACCCAAGTGCTTTTTCAAATGGGTCAAACCATAATTTGGACTTGTGTGGAAAATTAAGCCATCATAGGAGATCAATCTAGTGGAGTTGATCATTGACCAAATGCTCGGATCCTACTCGTTCCCTGCTTTCTTCCCTCTTTTCACACCCTTAAAAGCCGTGCTCATCAACCGTCCCTGACATTCCGATAAAAAATCAAAAATCCGTCCCTATATATATATATATGTAAAGATGGTCGGCCCATAAAACCTAATAATACGGTAATTGCGCAATATACACGGAGATAATATCTTAATTCAAAATATATTTTCGATTTCTATGGCCAAAAGAGAAAGATCTGATTGTCCAAAACTGTAAGAAATGCAAACCAAAAAGGAAAGAAAAGAAAAGGGAAAATCCCAAAGCCAGGATAAGTGCTGCCAAAAAAAGGAGAACACCATGATAAGTGCCAAAATAAATAAATAAATAAATAAAAGAAGAGAAGGGCAAGGAAAATAAATTTGAGGATAGGCGGCCCATTGAGTTTGGTGGGCCCATGCTCCTCCGTCCACAAAAGAAAAAAACTAAAAAAAATCAATAAATGAATATTTTCGAGAAAGAAAAAATTCCTAAATACGAAGTAAATTTAGAAGGGCCCCTTTGAAGGTGACCGTGGGAGCAACCATCGGCCGTCGATGATTGACTTTGACCCGACCGGGGAACCCGATCCGACGGCCCAGATTCGACCGGGAGGGAACCCCGTGAACAGGAGGGCGGCAGCACTTGCGCTTGTGCTCTTGTCGCGTTCGGACTTCCTCGGGGTGGGAACTTGCACAGTGCGGCGACCGAGGATTCGTGGTTTCGGCGACGCCTTTAAGCCTTGGGATCATTCGCACACGTTTACGCTTCTCTCTCCCCTCTCTCTCCCCTCCTCTCTCTCTCTCCGCCGCTCTGTCTCTCTCCAGAGCGATTGCTTTTTCTCGCTCTAAAAGCTTCCTTCTTTCTCCGCCCCCGAAGAAAGCAAACGCGAAGAAGCGAGAGCGCCCTTTGACGAGCCGGAGAGGTAGACGAAAGTTCTGGGTTCTTTTCCTCTTGCCTTCCTTTTATCTGGGTCGGACCCTTTCTCGGGTTTCGCGCTGGAATTCCGTTTCGGGAGTCGGGTTTCTCGGCGTGGGTTGTTCCTCCTGCGCTCTTCCGCGTTATCGGATGGTTTTCTGGGTCGACGTGATCGTTGCGGCTCGGGTGAGGTAGTCGCCGGCGGCGATGGTGGTGGTGGTGGTTTCGGTTTTCGGCTTCTTGTCGTGTGGCGAGGAGCGACGGCGATTTTGTTGTCGTTTTTGTTGTTGGGTCTGTTTTTGCAATCGTTCGTCGTCCGAAGAGTCGAGAGGTGCTCAGCTTTTCATGCGCTTGAATCACGGAGAAAAGTGATTTTTGCGGTTTTATGGAATGGTTCAAACGAGTCTTTTGCTTTAAAAATAAAAAAGAAACAAACAAAGGGTCCGACTTTATCGGATTGAATTGCGGGTTTGTGGCCATCTGGGTCTCTTATATTGCTTGCTCTTTCTCTCTTTTTTTTTTTTTTTCTCTCCTTGCGTGGTTGTTTTCTTGAGAGGTTGGCTTCGTGGGATTTCCTTTTCTGGCTGATTTTTTGCTGTGTGTAGATGAAAAGAGGTTTCCATCCTGTGAGCTCTCCTCCTTGACCCTTTACATGTGAAACTATCTGGTTCTATGGCATGATTATGTCTTGTGTTAAACGCCTCTGAAATATGTAGTTGCACATAATCTGTTGGTTTGTGGAGTTTCAGACGATTATGTGCTGTTCGGTAGTCTGATTTTGCGCATACCGGGTGTTTGCTCATTTGATGGCTTTCTGATTTCTCTGCTTGCACTTGAGAGGAGGCTTTCAGTCAACTTGGGTAGCTTGAACGCTGTTTAATTCGCATATGATAGGGTTTTAAATATAAGTGATTGAGTTTCCTTTTCGTATCTGCATATTGGGGTACATGTCTCTTTGAATGAAGCTGCTTTGCCTCCGTGCTCTTTTACTCTCTTTTTTTAGCCTTTCTGCGGTGATTACATGTAGTTAGTTGAGTTTTCAGGCTGTTTTGGGTAAATTTAATTGGGGGCTGGTGTTGTCTGTATCTGCTACCATCTCATTAGATAGTCTACGCTCTGCAATTCTCTCTGCTCTTTTATTGTGGTTCTTTTTGTTCTTCATGGTGTAATATTTTAATGCAATAGAGGATGTTTTCGTCTTGTCAAATTGCTGGTTTATGCCTGCAACTTGCAAGCTTTTCTCTGGGCCCTTCGTCTTGTCGAATTGCTGGTTTATCTGTGCAACATGCAAACCTTTCTCTGGGCCTGGAAACATTCCACTGTTTGGTGGAAGCTGATGTAGGTTGCATATGATTTTTGTTATCTATGAGGACTTTGCGAGTTTGTTTGTTCTTTCATCATAGTAATTGAAATCATCCAAGCTTTTTTGTATGCTGGGAGAGTTTATATCAGCATGGCATGTTTTATCGTGCAGGTTTTTGCACATGTGTGCTGTATCATAATATTTTATTGTTTCAGTTATCGGAAAGGATAATACTCTCTCTGATGGATTTGCTATTGAGTGTTTTTCTTTGAACAAGTTATTTATAAATTTTGCTTTGCCCTCTAATTGTTGGCTTTTGTTGATAGAAGGTTAGAATGATAACAGGCAATATGTTATTTGCCGATCCATGCAGGTTTTGAACGTTGGATACCTATTAACATGGATGAATTTTCCGGAGAGAGAGCTCTTCATAAGTTTTCTGCACCTTCTAGGGGATCCAGTTTGGTTATGAGGGATACGGCAAGTAGTAGGGCTCGAAAGGCTCAAATTTGCAGCAGGTTGGGATGTAGCAGCAGACTTAACGCAGTAGGTACCCAAACTGCCTGCATAGACAAGTGCAGATATACAAGGCCCTCGCTCCGTTCTTTAACTAGTGGGAAAGAAACAGTGGGGAGCTCTTCCAGAAGTAATATGTCAGCAAGCAGTCAAAGGAAATCCTTCCTGGATCGTCAAAAGAAATCTTCTTCTCAGCTAGATTCTGATTCATCCGAAACTAGCAGTGTTCATGACGAGCCTGATGTTCCAGAGGTCAACCTGCCACCAGGAAAGATCCAAAGAGGTGCTGATTTTAGGGAAGTTGTACCGACGGATATGGGAAGTTCGAGTGCAGCATCGAGTTCAAGATCTATCGACAACAATTCCCTCGATATAAGTTCTGATAAAACAGATAGTCCCACGAATTCCTCCGTTTCCATGGCATCGAGAAGCATCAGCCAACCTGCACGAACTAATCTTAGCCGCTGTGGTTTGAGAAACATTAGGTGTAATTCAGCAGCTAACGTCATCCCTTCCAATGGACCACCTTCAAATCCAACACCTAACAGAAAGAAGGATGTGATAAAGAAGTCGAATGTTGAAGGTGACGCTAGTTCTTCAACCAGAGGTAAGAATGTTGGCAGACCACCATTAGAAGGACAATTTTCCAGTTCTGAACCAGGCATATCCATATCTGAGTCAAGAAGAGCAAGATGCAGGGCTCTTAATCGGGACAGTGGTGTCACGTCTTTGAGGACTCAAAGGTCGAATAATTATGCCGAGCCAAGGGGTTCATATCAAGGTAATTTGAGCCGGTCTCGAAACAGGTCCCGTGTTATGACCATGCAGGCCCATCAATCTCCAATAGCAGCTGAAAATGCTTCCTCTTCACATTGCGACTTTTCTGTCGAAGCTGCCTCTGGTCGTGCGTCTGCATACAGTCGGCCAAGTAGCAGCAGCGAGAGTTCACGGCGTGCGATACCATCTGGTCTTGCTGAAATTGGCATCAGTCGCTCCTTGATGAATCAGGATAGGTTTCAACATTACAATATGGATGGTATTGCAGAGGTACGTGTTGTCAGGTTCAAATTTTTTTTTTATCAAAAACATCAAGATTTGAAATGGGGTGGGTAAATAAAGGTTAATTTGTGAAAGCAATGTATATGATAACCTTGCCATTTCGCAAGTCACAAAGGTCTAGAGAGTCCAGAAACTGTGCCTTGTCTTATGCAAATTTAGCCTGCATTGAAATCAAAACCACTAGTTGAGGGTGATAAAGTTATGCACAATGTTGATGCAGGACTATTCCTTTTGGACAAGCCACTATACTTTTTACGGACAAGAGTATATAGGTGTAAAATGTCCAAATTATGTTATCTAGAGGGATATGAAAATTATGGTCATGGTAGGAGCAGCAGCAGCAGCAGTGTCCTTAAGCTGATATTAATATAAAGCTTACAGGAGGATGAAACTGGTTGGGTGCCATTATCAGCTGCTGTTGACACTGCTGATCTAGTCTCTTTCCTTATGTTTAGTTTTTATTTTGAGTGAGTGTCCAGGTTTGAGGGTGGGTTGGGGGTCGGGAATAGTTCAACAAGGGCATGAGGTGTTTTGTACCACATTAGATAATCATATGTAATAATGAGTTGGTTTCTTTTACATGATATATTCCCTGATCATTTATGTGGCAATGTTGTGCAGGTATTGTTGGCTCTCGAGAGGATTGAACAGGATGAAGAACTGACTTATGAGGTAGATTTTGTAGGTTATGATGCCCTACAGAGTTGCCTGTTGCTTTCAACTTTCTATGACCATCTTGCGGCAGCAACGTGCTCTAAAAAGCAATATATTTTCTAGTGCATCACTTTTATGGTTAACTTTGAGAAGAGAGAGTGGATCTAATGTTTTCACAGATTCTATTTGTGTCATGGCAGTTATAAAGCTCGCTTTCTTTCTTTGGCCTCTTGCAGCAATTAATTGCTCTGGAAACCAATTTATTTCTTAACGGGATGAACTTCTATGATCAACACAGAGATATGAGACTGGATATTGATAATATGTCATATGAGGTTTGTCTACGCATTACAATTGTGTTACAAATCAATTTTATTCCTTTGGTCTCATGTTCTGGACATCATATTGCTTTTTTTGGTTTCAGGACCTGTTGGCTCTAGAGGAGAGGATGGGTACTGTAAGCACTGCCCTGACAGAAGAATCATTGGTGAAGTGTATCAAAAAAGAATTATACCATCCTACAGCTTCTGCCAGTGGCCAGAATGATGATGTCAAATGCAGCATCTGTCAGGTGAATAATGAAGTTAATAGGTTTTGCGGCACAATCTTTTTGTTGTTACGGATGATTAGTGAGGCTTGGCTTTATGCAGAAGTCCGTTTGATATTTTGTGTTTTTTACCAGGTAGTATTTGAGATTAAAAAAAAAACTAAAAATGTTTGTCTGATCTGCTGGTGCTAAGGCCTTAGTAGGTGGAAATTGCTTGACTCTAGGATATGTTCTATAGAGTACACGAGGTTAATTGGGTCAGCCAAATTTATTTATGTTCTGAATAGATTGGCATATTGGTGTTGCTGTCCTAGTCAGCAACCCACGAGGCCATCATGAATGTGTTCCAAAATGGGCTAATTGAAGGGAGGGTTGTGTGAATTAGCTCCCATAGTATGTATTTGTGGATGAGAAAGGACTAAGTTTTAGTTGCTTTTGAAGTAGAAATGCGTTTCAGTTATTATGATTTAAAATGTTATGTTCTGATGGAGTTGTAGATTCTATTGGGGAAAGATCCCAACTCGAGGTACCAAGACTTTCTTTCTAGTTTGACATATAAAGTGCCTTTTAAGGCAATTGTTCATGCTTGTCTTCTTATAGTTTGAGAACAATTTGGATATGACCCATGGTCTCAAATAATTGTCTTCTGGTGTTTCAATTTTGGTGAGTTTTTAAGAAAAATTTCCAAACCATTTTGTCTATTGACATTTCATTTTGGACAGAACTTGAACGTGGTAAACTGCGAACCTTTTAATTTTGTGATGAAACAATCAATTCGTTTTCAATTTTTAATAGCTGCTCAACTTAAGAATAAAAAACAGCAGTTTGTGGTATTCTTTTAAGCAGGCCCGAGATGTTCACCTAGTTTTGTTCCATATACCTAATTGCTTATTGCAACTGCCGGACCGTCTTTTAATTTTAGCATGTTTTTTACTGTCTTCTTGTGGTGGTCACATCGTGATAATTTTGTATACTGGTCACAGGAGGAGTATGTAGCAGGAGATGAAGTTGGGAGGTTGGCCTGTGAACATGCGTATCATGTTTCCTGTATACAACAGTGGCTGCGGCTCAAGAACTGGTGCGCTATTTGTAAGGGCTCAGCAGAATCCTCGCCCTCATCTTCCCCGCCACAACTGACAAGTTGAATCTGGTGGTCTGATATTCTTTGTAAAGGAAAGTACTTTTCTCTGCCTCCCACTCTCCCGTGTACATATTGGATTTTTTTGGTAACTCATTCAATCAAATAAACCCTGCTCTCTAGGCTCTTAGTGGCAGAGGATGAACATTCCACGAAAAAGACTGGGTTACAACGTCTGATGTTTTCAGCCTTGCCGTTCGTGGTTGGTTCTATGCTTTTGTTTTAGGGTGAATGGTACCCGGAATTCCTTCATAGTCCTGCATTTTTAAGAGCAAAGGGCGTTGTACATGGAAGATGCCATTTTGCCGCTCTTTTTGGTTCTTCGATACCAGTTGGTAGCGCAAACTGTCGCCTAAACCCTTTTTCTTTGCCTAAACTTGCCATGTGTCCGTAATTGTCATATAAAGGTTATGACCTGTTGATATGCTACCAAACTCAGCGATCCCCTCAATTGCTGTAGCTATTACCGAGCATCGTTTGCGTTCAACACGGTTCATTGCTTATGTTAAGAATTAGCTGTAGACAAAGTTCAATGATTAAGAGCTTGATAGTACTGCCTGCAGAAGCGTTCTTGTCAGCCTACTATATGGTGAAGTTGGACCTCGGACGTCTATAAGATTTGAGATGTGGCCGATGGCTGCGGGTCTTAATATCATTAGCCTTAGTCCAACTATACTGGGCATTGTGGAGTGATACATAATGCCTCGGGAAGATCCAGCGAACGTGTTCTCGTTTGCCAGGAATGAGATAATCTCCTATAGACAGATCGGTCACCTAGACAAGCATGTCTTCCAATCACAAGAAGCGTGTAAACACACTTTTGCATCGAGGTAATAAGCGACATATTCGTAACATAAACCGGCTTACTGCAGAAGACTGACAGCCAAGGCGATGAACTAGCCAGCAACTTGGATTGAATTGGAAAGAAGCAAGAAAGAAAAGAGAACCATGATCCCCTCATCCTTTTATCCTTTCTTGAGTGTAAGATGCAATCGAAAAATTAGCAACTAAAACGAAGTGAATACATTCAGAATTAGTTGATGCAGCCTATGAGTTCCCTGACCAGTAACTTTGAACTGCCTGAATGCAATGATACATAACCTTGTATCAGCTGATCCAAAGACCATTGTCCTGTCCATCTTAGGTGGTCCGAGTTATTTTACTCGAGTGAGCAATTAGCAGTATCAACCGTTCAAAGACGAGGAACAAAGCAGCATGCCTGCGGGTTTTCTGAGTCTCAAATTATGTTTCCAAACGCTGACTACTCCAGATGGAATTTTCGTTTTGGCAATTAACATGTCGGTTTCCTACAACAATCCGCACACCGAACTGACCTGTATCGAAAACACGAGTTCACCCAGGAATAAACTCCTTCCCTGAGTGCAAGCTTCATACAATTAGCCTATGGAGATGAATCTTATGAGGGAATTGCGACTAGAAGTAACACCGCCTTCTTGGCCTCAATTTACACTACGCCAATTTAACTCAAAAACACTTTCTGCACATTTTCATCTTTCAGTGCTTCACCAATGCCGGAGCTTCAAATTCTTTCCCTAGTATTCTAGCATTCTTAGCTCTCTGTCTACAAGTTAATATGAAGCTTTCACTTGATCTCAAGTTAAAGCTTTGAATGAAGATAAGAGTGAAGCTTCACATAATTAGTTTGCTGCTTGCCGAGGCCAGTCACCATTCAGGATAAGAAGACATTGTATACTGCGACAAACTCTGTCACTATACCAGCCTATCACATAACTATAGAAGTTACTCTCGTATTGGCAGCGTGGCAATTTAATAATTTAAATCAGCAAGGATCACTAAGGAGAGGTGTGCAATTGGATATCTGCCTCATTCATTTACTTGATACAACAGTCCCATCCCTAACTGGGCCAAAATAACAAGATTTTACATTTTGTAGATTATTTATATTGGATACAGAGCATGCGGTTTATATCTACAAACTGTACATTTATATTAGGAGTGGCTCAAGCAGAACAATAAGAATAAAATTAAATACTACATAAGTGCAACAGTCAGAGCAAGATTCAACCAAAGAGGAAAGGCAAGGTGAATAAACAGCCAAAACATCAAAGGCCATTCAAAAATTTCAGCTGAAGCCCATCTGCATGTTTACCTCAACCACCTAGCCGCTGATTCGGTGACTCCTGTTTGGTATTAGAGTCCGACCACGCAAACATGAGATCTCATCTGTATGCATATGCATTTCTCTGTAACCGACTTTTTATTATCAGGATAGTAATCGCAACTTGGGTACCTCAGTCAGCCAAGGATGTAGCCCAAAATTGTCTATCCTTCTCTTTCTGCCAAAATAGTAAAGATCACATCATCAATGTTTGGTGAAAAGAGGACATCCACTGCATGTCTCATAGAAGAAAGACAACTAGAAACCTACAACAATGGAGGTAGGGTTGCATAACCTTCCAGTCAAGAAGCATCTTTAACAACCATGTTAGGCATAATTAGTACATTGATATTGCATCTGAATGACATAATTAACACCAAATCCATTGGATAAGAGAAATTTTACATGTGTAGCACCAATTCTGTTTATTCCTTATTGGTGGACACACAAGGAAATCCAACAACACACTAAGACAACACCCAACATGGTTACTTGAGAGATTAAGGAACAAAAGCACTTCATCTGTGGACCACTCTAATCAAATGTTTGAGAATTGATAATTAATATGCTTAAATAGCAATTAAAGATCTAAACGTATCCATATAAGGAAAAAGCAGATATGCCTATCTGCCTAGCCTGAGGAAACTGGAAATTTAGTGTCCTTAACCAACTGCTCATACAACACCCAGTTTCCAGGATGCTGGGGTTCAGCATCAAAATCCTAAATCACTATAAGACTGACGTTCCACTGTGGGTGTTAGCATAAGTCATTCAAGCTCAAAAAACACATATACTTATAATCACTCCATTTATTATGTTCGCTAGATTTCTTCGCTATAGTCTGGTATAACCATAGCATGCAGATAAGCTTTTCTTTTTTCATGAGGCAGAATGCTGGACTACTAATATCCATGCTCACACAAGCCCATGTATATACTTCACGAGGGATCTGTATTGAGAGAAGCACCTCTCACAAACTGATTTGTGCCCCTCAACTTATCATTATTTACTTGCATTCAGCTTCTGCCCTTATCACTTAATCTTGCTATTTTCTTTCTATTCACCTTGAGCATGTAACTTGAAGAATATTTTTCACGGCAACCTGTAGAGCTAAAGTGAATGATTAATTAAAGGAACATTTCATTTGAAAAGTCATGAGTGTACATTTCTAAAAGGCGTCTCCTTGAGAAATGCCTGGGCCACAGCTTTCAATATACTTCATTATTCAAACCTGGGAGAATAAGTCCTATCTGAATGCTCATGCACTTGGAGAAACCGTGTCCATTCAAAGTTCACAAAATGAAAAACAGAAACCCATGTCCACTATAGGCAAAGACACCAGACACCAATTGTCAAAAATGAATATATCGCGCGCATATAAGTATGCGGAGTTCATGAATATAAATGTTATTCCCGTAAATAATGCGAATATGACACTTGTCCAAATTCCTTGCCAAATTGGGCAGATAACGGGATCAATCAATTCTATATGTGTATCAAACGACCATTGGTGACAGGTCTCACTTAAGGAACTGAGCCAGCAAAACATGCCATTGTGCATCTATTAAAGCATCATCGCAATAATTACACTCAATCATTCAATCTCAAATCTGACACAAAGAATAGACAAAACCTACCAATTTACACAGAACTATAATTTTCAGAGAACATGTTTCTATTAAGGGACAATGTCTGTTGATTTGCTTCATCTACACTGAAGACGCATTTTGGGAGAAGATAGAGATCCAAAAGAGTCTACTTAAGGATAGGGAAATTTCACAAAACCAACCGTCATCGGTTAGATGCTATCCTCAATTGACCACATTTCATTGCCCAGCAAGATAAAAACCCTGCCCATACTTCACATCTAACTGAGCACGGCTTTAGATTCGACAGATAAAACGGCATGCCAAATACTGTAAATTGATTGGTCCATCCTTCTTACATTTGCAATAGATAAGAATAAATGATTCGCGATTCCCCAACTAATTGTAAAAAATATGGCAATGTAATTCAGGGTTTCTTCATCGGTAATGTAACAAACTTTCGAGTTAGGCCAAGTGGATGAAATGTAATCTTTTCAATGATGGGTAGGCTTTCTGTAGTTTATATATGTCTAAATATAAAAGTACATTCTATGCATAAAGTCGACATATGTTACATTTGAAACCTATACACCGATGTCTATGTTTATATTAGGTTTGTAGGTCATTGCCAAACAACCTGAAAATTAAGCATGCAAGTCTAGTGAGAGACCGTCAGAAATTGTATGTTTGCCAATGTAAGTAAATTTAGACCAAAGTAGTCAAAATTACCTCTTCTACTGAAAGTGCTCTGGTGCTTGCTAAATTGTATCTTTTATAGAACCACAGATTTACAATACCTTGCAAACTTCAAAAAATATTCTTAGGATATGTAGTTACATATGAAAAGCATGTATGCCACAAAATTAATTGATTTTTAGATTGGATCAAATTAACAATACACTCAATGAACAATTTTATCACTCAATCTAATAACCAAAAGAAACCATTATACAATGCAATAACCACAAACAAAATCAAATCAAATATACAAATCTTAATGCATGACAAATGACAAAACTCAAAATTGTTGACAGACAGAAATTCTTCGTTGGCGATCTTCTTCAAAGCCAATGGTTTATATCAAGATTTTGGGGTTGTTCTCTCAAACTAATAACTTGTAATAGGGGTTAATTGGAGTTGATTGTGTCTATCAAAGATGAAAGAAATGTAAAAGATGAGATTGAACTGTCCCTCGTCGACTAGCTAGTGAATTTTGTCAGCCTACATGGCTTTATAAAACAAGGCTATTTCCATCCCTGCTCATAATTTTCCACCAGGTTGTTCCCACATTGACTACCTAGCGAAGGTTGTGAGCATCCATGGCTTTTATAAAGCAACATTTAGTGTTGGAAAAGCGCTCTTAAACGATGTTTAAAGGTCAGTGGGCTATAATATTGAGATGGCTTGAGCATCCTCATTGGGCTTTCTTACGAGGCCCATTAGAGAAGAAAGTAACTCGAAAATGAGAACGACTCAGCGCGAGACAACACACATTTTTAACTAGCACAACGAGTTGACTCATGATCCAAGTGCCGAGTTCACTCTGATTCCGTTTGTAGTATGACCTAACAAGGATTGACAGTATTGACTCGTGATAACATACAAATTCACAAGTGAAAGCTACGACTACATTAATTAGCTTCTAGTTTCAGGATCTGAGAAAGAGACAGGGAATGCATTTAGTATAGCAAAAGCCAGCGTTAGACGGTCTTAAATTGAACAATTATTAATCTCTCGACTTCAATAAAATCTAAATGTACCTATTTAAAACAAGTGATTGTAGGGATGATAGTACATGCTCCCAAATGGGAAGGTGTTTGCTCAGTTTTGACGTAACATCGGGAGCACTTTTCCAGCATGCACCCTTCTCCCTGATATAAAAGAAGGCACCCGGGTTAGCTAACAACTCTTACATACTGAAATAGAACTAGAGAAGCTCAAGGAAGATAGGGAAATAGAAGCAGCTATAGACTCCGGGCGACTTAGATTTTGTTTGAACATGACATTTCTACGTCGAGACTGCACAACTTTAAGTGTTAAAAAGTAGCTCGCATGAATTATACAGAGAATAGCATCTGGAAGAAGGGAAAAAGAAATCGATTTCTAACTATGAAATTTAAAACCTTCGTGCAAAGCCCATGAATCCACGATAAAAAGACAACATCCTTAAGGAAAAATAAACAAGTGACTATGGATTCATTGCTATTTGATGTTCTCACAAGGTAACTGAACGTAAAATCTTCTCGCTATATGGAGATCTTTATGTTCAATTGACCTTCAGGAATTGGTAAAAGTCTTAACAGATTCTCGTACCATCAGAAATTGCATTTACTCATTCACATTTCATAGTATTTAGCAGTGTCAAGGATGTCACCCTGGTGTGCAAAATCCTCATGAGAAAGGGTGACTGACTGTCGTTATACAGCTGAACCAAAATTTTTTGGAACTCTTTTATTGATTATGCACTTAATACAGCTCGAAAGCCGTCGCCGATTTTTCAACAGTTTCAATTAAATGGCGAAGATGTTTCAAAGGCCCAGCCAGAATGAAGATTCACCTGAATGATGGTTTTCTAGTCAAAGCACGCTATTTGATCTCCTCATGAAATCAATGCTTTAACGCCTTCACTTTTGCACATTCATGATACTGATAGAGCAATTGCTTTTCAAATGAACACTGCCAGACGAATGGCAACCACTTGATGATACATTCTCCATCTTTGCAAAGTATTTAAATAATCTGGAGTCTCGAACCCTTGGTTGATCCAGGTTATCTTCACAATGATCTAAATCCTATGATATGATATAAAATGTCAATAAACATATAGATCAAAGTTGATCAACTATTTGACAATCTACAAAAGTAAAAATTAGAAGCTGCGAAACTCTACTACTGCACAGGGTTTACCTTTATAAATCAATGCAAGATAAACCTCGAAAATCCTTAGAATTCATTCTCATGGACAATGCGTTGTGGGAGAGCAGGAGCTCTGCACTGACTAAGCAAACGAGCCAACCACAACGCAAAACGTTTGACAGAGCAATTAACAAAGGGATCTTCAATGAAGCGCCTCTGTCACTTAATTCTGACTTCCCCCATTCACTGCAGCAGGCAAATGCAGATTGAAACATAGGCACGTACTTGATAAGACCAAGAACGAGGGATCAGAACACAGCCACTTTTCTGAAGACTTCTATTGAGCGCAATGGACTGTCTACGAAGAATATATTGACAAAGAGCATCTCATCTCATTCCTCATATGAACGCATGGAAATTTTTTCAAGCAGCAATGGCCAGTCTTCTCCGAGTTGCTGTGGGTTTAACTCCATTGCAGTCTTGAAATCAAGCAAGGTTATAGAGCTTGGCGAACTCTCTTCCTGCATGCCTCCTACTACAGAGCTACCACCTCGTGTAGCCAAGTGATTTTTTGATTGGGACATGCCAATGCTGACCCTTCCTGGTACCTGCAGCTTCTGAAGAGGATGCCCTTTTGGATTTCCGGACCTTGCTCCAACCAACTCAACACAAGACCTGATCAACCGCTTCAAGTATACATCTAAAGAACTGTTCAAGATATTCGCACAATCTTGTGAGACCCCTCCAATTCCCTGACCTGCTGCAATCTGCTCCATTCGTTTCTTCAGTGTTTCTGAGTCGAACAGCTGACCATAATCGTAACAGCTAGCATAATCACCATTGCTTCCCACAGGCAAACTTCTAGTGCCGCCACCTATACTAGGAGAGCAGAATGGGATACCAAGGGGGGCAACCAGAGGGTTTCTTGCAGAATCTAAAATGTGTACCTGCTCCACATCCTCCCTTTCTTCAATAACAGGAACAAGTGTCTGATCTTTGCCGTGTACCATATATTTATTTATTGGTTGCTGAATTGATCCTTCCGTTTCATCCTCAGGAGGCCGAGTAACTGACCGAATATGCTGCAATGGTCTCTGGTAATCTCGCGGGGTCAACTCACCATTCTCCCTGATAACCTTCCTACCACTCTCTTCAATACCTGCAGAATGAGACAAGCAATCCACTTTGCCATTTGGTCCCAAAGGACTTGGCCGATCCTTGAATTTGCGATCACGGATTCCAGACCTGACCTTTCTAGGGGACAGAGGAAGGACACCATTAGACCACACAGAAACATTTGGATTTTGATTCGGGATGACCGACAAACTTTGCTCATGTCCATCTTCTCTCCTAAGTGAACTTTTTGGATCTGGAGAAATGGATGGAGGTGGAATTTTGGCTTGGAATGCATTCTTCAGTATCGACCGTATCAATTGATTGTGAAGCGAAAGATTCTCTCTCCCAAGCACCCGACAGCATAGCTTGTCAAACTCAACCTTGTTCAGCTTCTGGCTCAAAAACCTATCCAAATGATAAAAGTACAGCTTTGACCTCTCTACTCCTAACCTCTTGACTATTTGAGCTTTCAGGTCAACTAGGTCGATTCTCGAGCTCTGCTGCAGTTGCATTTCTTCAAAATGGAGTTATCCAAGAAGCACTTTCGAGTAAATGCAGCACCCAACCAAAGTCAAAATCAAAGTTCTCGCCACCTCCCAGAAACCCAAAATTCTCTCATCCGAAGACCACTCATTGCAAGAACGAACCACTGGAACTTGTCAGGGAAACAGGGGCGCGCAAAGACTCTCCACTACGTATCATGATCCCGAATTCCAAATAACAAACTCACAAGTGATACTTAAGTTTCCAAAGAACACAGAATCGACCAACCCAGGAACGACACGGCGCAAAACCAAGTCTCATATCTTCAACAACAGACAGAAAAACCTCGCGAGCGAAGCAGGTTCCGGCACATTCGGCCACTTCAAATCAAGCCACGCCACCCGGCCGCAAGAATCAGAAACCCTAAATTTTGAACCGTCCCAATGGCGGTGCTCCGTCTCCGCTACAGAAAACACCAAATCAAAGTTACTCGCCCGTGCCAAGAAGCACCCATTGCCACACACGCACACACACACACACCCCACTCAGAAAGCTACTCACTTCCAAACCTTCGAATCAAAGTCCAGCACGAGAGATCGGAAAGCCCCCGGGAAAAATCCCGAGCGAGAAACAGAGCAGAAAGCCCCCCCAACGAACGAAAGAACCCCACGACCCAATCGCACAGAGCGAGCGCAATGGAGGACGCGAGCCGAGGGACGAAGAGCGTAACGCGCAAGAGGGTGCCCGCAGATTGATTCGAAACTCCGACCCGCGAAGCCGGCGGGGGGAATGGCGGAGCCGAATCTCGGGCACGCGCGCGCGCGCAGGGCTTCGGACACCCAGCTGGCCGATGTTGGCTCCGGAAACCCGGAGTTCCGTCGTCGCGCGGGCGGGGCGGGGGGGGAGGGACGAATTGCTGACGAGCTTCGTGTCGGGAGGGCCCTTTGATCTGCGGTGGGGGGGGGGAGCTGCCTTCACTAGATTGCGTCCCTCGATCGCTGCTAATCCCACGCTCCCCTGTCTCTGTCTCTGTCTTTCTTCCTCTCTCTCTCCTCTCCTTTCTCTCTCTTCGTTCTTTGGTCGCTCTCCTATGCTCTCTCTCTCACTCGCTTCTTCTTTTCTTCTTTTTCCTTTTTTTTTTCCTTCTTTTTCTTCTTTCTAAAGAACGCTGCGGAAGTTCGATTGTGCGCCGATTTCTTGCGCCGATTTCACAATCCCCTCCATTCCTCCCTTCTTCTTGTTCATCTCCCAAAGCTTTTTGGTCGAGAGGTTGTGTGCAAGATTGATGATGTGAGGGAATGTGGGGAAAATTGGTCAAAGTTGGGGAAATTTTCGAGTTCTTGGCTGTCAAATGGAAGTTAGAAGAGAAAATCGGGAGAAATTCCCAAAAAAGGAACGCTCCCCTTGAAAATATTACCCGATTTGAAAAGTACCGCTCCCAGAGCCGACCCCATCTCGGTCGATTTTACCCCGGATGGCTTCGAGTCGAGGGGGTGCCCCGGGCTCGTCGCTAGATAAATGTCGGCCGGGATGACAAACACGTGTGCGTTGCACGCGCATTTTTTGTGCTCGCTCCATAGGCTTTTTAGGGCATGCGTTTGTAATCATCATGTTTTTATTTTTTTCTCTTTTTTTTGTTCTCCGGAATAGAAAAGAATAAAAATATATTTGATAGTGTCAGTTAATTTTTCTATTCCCATAAATAGAAAAGTAGTTAGGGAATAGATTTGGACAAAAATAATAAGTAAAAAAAATCGTTTTCTTTGTTCCCGTAAATAAATTACGAAACAAGCTCATCTTCTTCTTTTTCCTCCCTTCTTCTTCCTCCTCTAGCCGGTCGTCGAGCGTCGACGATGGCTGGTGACCGGTCAGAGACAAGGAAGGAAGAAGAAGGGAGGAAAAAAAGGAATTTTTTAAATTTTTTTTAAAATATTCACGTCATAAAATTTTTTTAGAGCTGTACCAAATGCTTTTATATTATTTTTCTATTCCGATAATAGAAATTTTGTACAGTTACTAAATGAGTTCTTTTGCTCAAAAACTTGTCTAGAGACTAGAAATAGAAAAAACTATTTTAAAAAAGAAATTGTGTGACATCCAGAATTTTCGAAATAGTAGTTATGTGATATTCGAAAATATCCATTTCCAGTAATGATACTTAGATTTTAAAGCTAAGAAATTATTAGCATAGAATTCGGGTAGACACGTAAAAATTTTAGTAGGATCGGAAATTTTGTGGGGGCACGGAGAATGATTTTTGGGAACGTAATCATTCCGAGTTCAACGTATTAAAAATTTGTAAATGTTGATGTGTATGTTAATAGTAAACTAGTTTTAATTAATTTATCATCGTCTTAGTAGTTGATGGGTGATATTATTAGTTTAAACTTTAGTTAATAAGTGATAATATTTAATTATTTATAATATTGTGTTAAAAATAGAAGAGATTATGTTTTCTTTATAATTTCTCACAAACACTCCTCTTAAAGACACTAAGAACTCAACGTGGCAATTGGAGGTTTAATGCATAGCCACATGTAGGGGTGTCAATGAATCGGGTCGGGTTGAAACTTTCATGATACCCAACCCAACCCGAAATATATAGGGTCGCAGATTAACTCCGACCCAACTCGGCCCAAAGACCCTGTTCAGCATATACTCCAAGAATAGGGTCGGGTCGGGCCGGCCGGGTCAGGTTTAGGGTTTTTTCTTTAAATAGGGTCCAATTTTCGAGGGCTTGTTCTGTACCTCCTCCTCTATCTCTTTCTTTGCAATTGCCGTATCACTTGAGCAATGCTCTCTCCACCCAATCACCACCCCAGAAGGCCCATGGGAGTAGCTCCGGAAAAGAGCGCCGTCGCCGAGTCCAAGAAGAAATCGCCCCAAGCCCCGTGGCGGCTTTGGTCCGACGACCCGAAGCCCTCGTCGACCTCCTCACCGCCACCCGACCGCAAGACCATCATCAAGGCGCCAACATAACGACCTTTGAAGCTGGCGCAAGATCCCGACAAAGCATCAAAAGAAAAAAAAAAACAACCAAAGAGAGTGAGAGACAGAGAGGGAGAGACGTGCTCGTTGGGATCGCCAAGCTAGCACAAGATCCCGACGAGGTCGGCGATGGCGACCCCATCGAGGAGGGCCTTGGGATCCTCCCGGTCCGCCTTTGCCGTGGAGCTCCGCCCCCGCCCCCCCACGCCCCTTGGCCACCCCGCGCGCCCCCCTCTCTTATCTCCTTGCCTCGCCTCACCCCACCTCACCCCAATGTCTTGCTCTTCTTCTTCTAGAAGCTTGCTGCCCTCTTCTCCGTCATGGCTGTCGTCTTCGTCGTGGCCATCGTCTTCACCGAAGATCTCCCCCTGAGGAACCACATCAGTCCAGGCCTTCAAATGCAGAGATGGTGTTTGAGTGAATGTAATGGATGAGGAAGAGAAGAGAGGATGACAACAAGCGAGGTGAGAGAAGGAACGGAAGAGAAGGAGGGTGGAAATTAGGGCTAAAAAGGGACAGAGTTGTTTTTGGGCAACGCTGTAAAAAAACCCACGCCAGCCCGACCCGGCCCAATCCTAACATTACCCACTCCTAAAAGGCCCTATCCAAAGAAGATTAAGGCCCGAACCTAAAATATCCCAAATTTTTGAATAGGGTCGGGCCGGGCCGGGTCGGGCAAGGCCGGCCCGAGTTTTTTGACACCCCCCTAGCCACATGCTACTCTTAAGCTTAGCCACATGCGCTAATTTGACATATAACCATGAGCCATCATTATCCTTGACTATTAGTCATCTCTAATATATTTTAATTTCTTACACTTGACAATGGATTGAGTGAAGAATTGCCCCTATGAGTGCATGCATTCTTCCACCAAAAATCCTATACATTATTTTTATCTTGGCAAAAGTACACCGCAAGTGCTATAACTTGTGTACGGCGATCACTTTGGTGCCATAACTTTTTTTTGGATCACTTTGGTGCCAAGTCGGAGGAAAAGAGATCACTTTAGTGCCAATTTGGCCGAAAATCCGACGTGGCATTTTTTATTAATTTTTACGCCGATGTGGCTTCACGGAGGTCGAGTCGGCGATATCTGATCAGTATTTTTTATTTTAAATAATTTTTTAGATTGTACAGTCAGCATTTTTAATTTTAAATATTTTTTTTCTTCTTTCCTTTTTCTTTTCTTTTTTTTTTTTTTTTTTCCCCTTGCCGGCCGATTGCGGTGGTCGGCCAGCCACCGGCGAAGCCTCGGGAAGGGCTGGGCAAGGGCGGCCTTGCCCATGGCCGACGAGGGGCGGCCGACCCTTGCCGGTGTCATATCATCAATTTCAATCCCTAAAAATGTCTATGGTTTAAGTTTGATGGTTTTCCAATCGGAACAAAAATTTCTACTCTTGTTTTGGAAAACCGTATTTTGGATCCTTGGTACTCCTTTATTTTGTTATTTTTGGGGAGACTTTTGTGGTTCGAATTTCTAAACACTTTCTTCTTGAAAGTTGTTCTAAACATCATGAAGTTTTACATACTTTAATTTGAGAATTTTTGAGTTGATATGAGTGGTACGATGGCCTAATTTTCGTACCGTATGAAACTGCCCAGAATGGATATTTCGATGATGTTTACACTGTCTTTATTTTCTACGAGCTTTTCTGGGCTGAGTTTGGAAAATTTTCCTTCACAAAAGTTGTTGAGAACTTCCTTTTCTATAACATGTGTAAATTTGGGAATTTTCTGAAATGATTTGGATTTTGGATAGAATTTATTTTGAGAAGTAAATATCCTGTTCCAGCGAACTGTTTTTAGTCTGTTTTTGAGTGACTGAAAATGGTGTTTACAGAGAGAATTAAATTTTGTGTTTCTTCATGAAAAATGTTTATTAAGGGCTTGTTTATGACATATCCGAATTTGAGAATTTTTGGAGTTCATTTACTATATTTTCAAGTCCGATTTCGTGAAAAGTGCAAAGCTGTCCGGTTTTGTCAGATTTCAAAGATTTATCAAATTGTTATATGAAAAAACGTTGGAATCTCCAACTGAGGTCTTTTGGTGATATTTAATGACATTCTCATGCGAATCTTGGGTTGAATGAGATTTTTAGACATATTTTGTTATGGAAAACCCTCGTGAAAAGTTTGAGATTTATTATGGTGCGGGTTCGATTTGGACATCACGTGCGTATTTTCGCAAGACCCGTTTGATCCGAACAAATTGAGATCGAATTTAGCCAATTAGAGAAAAACTTAGAAAGTTTGACTAGGTCAAACCTTATCTTCATCATTATTACCTTCATTTATTGCTTGGCCTTCATTTTCAACTTACCATTATGGCCATTTATGAAGTTATTATGAGCCTTGCTCTTCAATAATTGACCAAGGGAGAGGGAGAGGAGGCCACGGTAGCTTGGGGGAAGGGAGAGAGGCCCACGGCCAAAAGGGTGAGGAGAGAGAAAGGGAGACTTTTGGTCATTTCCATCATTTCTTCTTGACTTTTTGACTTAGATCATTAATGAATGAATGATGAGTGCGCTTACCTCACTTCTCCGATGACACGGTCTCCTTACCTCACACCCCACGTGACACGCAAGGCTTACCTCATTGACTTCCTAGCCAAGCCAATTCCCCTATAAATAGAAGCCATTAGGGAGTTTTGGCTCAATTTTCCACGCACCAACCGCCAAGAAATAGAGAGAGAGAGAAGAAGCCAAGAGCCAAGAGAGAGAAAGAAAATTCGAGAGAGAGAAAGAAAAGCCATTATCGAGAGTTGTTCAAAACCGAGACCGCCGCCTTTTCGCCTGTTCTCCTCTAGTTCTTGTTTTATTAGAGTAAGTGAGATTTTACTACCGGGAAATGACGTTGAAATACGTTGTATCACGAGCTTTCCCCGTTCTCGGTTCTTGGTGTCCCGATGTTGTGTTATCTATAACAAGTTTGCCTTGTTTTTGTTTTTTGCATGTTATCTAACACGAATTAGAAACCGAGGCGCGACACATGAGGTAAACCATGACTTAGTCATGCCTGAAATCCTTGTTTTATGCTTGCTATGTCCGTCATTGTTTGATCGGCCACGGAGGCCGGTATGGTAAGAAATGTTTCGTGTAATGATTGATATGTCATCGCTTGTTAGTAAAATTTTACTTACTGAGTCTACCCGACTCATCCCCCGTTGTTTTTCCCTTTTTCAGGTCCGTAGGGATGGCATCTCTCCCGACCCGCGTTGGCAATCCCTTGGAGCCGAGAGCTGAAATGCTCACCGCAATAAATATCAGAAAGACCGCGCCTACCGTCAAATCACGATGCTTGTGACGATTCGATGAGGGCCTAACGGACTTGGTGCCTCATTCGAGCGTAAGTTCAACGGTGCTTTGGCGGTGTGGACGGGCCGGCTCGGGATAGAGCCACGGGTGGGATGTGAGATGGCCAAGCGGACGGGACCGGGGTGAAGGTGAAGAAGCGAGAAACGAGAAGCCGTAGTGGGTATAGGTTAACCCAAATCAAAATTTGCTAATTATAGTCGGCAATGAAATATGTGTTGTTTGCCATGGCCCAAAGGGCTTGTAAAACATGTTTGCATGAATTATAAACATAAGGTTTGCTCATGATGCTGCTTTCGTTCTATTTCCGCTGTATTGATTGTGATTGTCCCGAGTTATGCTTCCGCTTGTGTGCAAGAAAAGATAATAATGAACGGGACGTCATGTTAATGACCCCGAGGTCGGGGCGTTACAGCCCGCCCAAGCGAGGGCTGCCCTCGCCTGGGCGGGCGAGGGTCGCCCGCCTGAGTTGGGCGTGGCGACCCTCGCCGATGCCGGAGTCTAGCGAGGGCGGCCTCGCTGGGCGGGGCGGGGGGCGGCCTCACCTTTTGCCGGCAAGGGTCGGCCGCCCCTCGCCGACCATGGGCAAGGTGCCCTCGTCCAGCCCTTTCCCGGCTTCGACAATGGCCGGCCGACCAACGACAACCAGCCGGCAAGGGGAGAAAAGAAAAAAAAAAAAAGAAAAGAAAAGAAAAAAAGAAGGAACAAAAAAAATATTTAAAATTAAAAATGTTGACTGTACATGCTAAAAAATTTATTTAAAATAAAAAATGCTGATTGTACACGCTGACTCAGCCTCCGGCAAGCCACGTCGGCGTCAAAAATTAATAAAAAATGCCACGTCAGATTTCCGGCCAAATTAGCACTAAAGTGATCCTTTTTCCTCTGATTTGGCACTAAAGTGATCCGAAAAAAAGTTATGGCACCAAAGTGATCGCCGTACACAAATTATGACACTTGTGTTATACTTTTGCCTTTTTATCTTGGTAACATTGAAGGGAATTTTTCATATTGGCCGTAACTCTCTTCTTCACCTTCAACTTTCAAAGATACTATACTTTCACCACTACCTGATCCAATATCTATAAAGGCGCTTTAACTTAGGCTTGTTCAAATTTTGCGCAAGGTAAGTGCAGACTCCAGAGTTAAGTTATGACACTTTTTTAAGCTTAGTTGTTGAGATATGTCATTTTGATGTTCTATATAATGTTGTGGATATGGTGATTGTTGAATTCATTTTCCTGGCTTTGTACATATTCAAAAGGTGTCTGATTTGTTTTCTTAAAGTGTAGTATAATTGGTAAGTGAAATTGTTAAATCTGAACTTGGAAATCTCATCCTTGAAGTGATTAGATTATAGTGGCATATCTAAATGGGAAAGGTATAACATTTATTCAAATTTTATGTATACTTACTAGTTGATATGCATTTACGTTGTTTTGTGCAAAGTGAAGTGGTAAGATGATTTTTCTAATTTAAAACTAAAGATTTCATTTACTAGGTCTCAACTCATTCATTTATTTTTCAGATGTGTAAGATGGATCTTCTATAGCCTTTGCGTTTTGGAGTTCTCATATATTATGAATGTGTTTATGAAACTTTTCTTGTACTTGAGTTTGTAGTTCTTCTACGTGGATTGATGTGGGTTTTATGGAGTGGGTATCCTATCGATTTATTGCATGGTATTGGAACCTTGATGGCGAGTTAGTTGGCCCGTTGATGGGTTTTGACATTGATGATGATGGTCTCATAACGGAGGGCGAAGTTATTGATCTATGACATCATCAATCTTTTGTAAAATTTTGGAGTATAATATAGTATGGAAATAGATAACCTCAACCTACCCAGACTTTTATTTTTGGGATTATATGAACTATAGAATGGAGTTGTAAATATGATAAGTAATGTAAATAAAGAAGTATAAGTAGTTTAATTATACTTGTGTGATTTTCATAATTAAGAAATGTTCAAATTAAGCTTCCGTTTGCCTATTTAATAACCATAAGAGACATGTGTTGGGCGTGATGTTTTGGAGCATCACAGATTATTCCTGAGAACAGAAATGTTACCAAACATACCCTTAGTCTAAGAATGATATCTAACAAAAATATACATGAATGTTGCGTTTTAAGTCAAAATCATAAATCACTAGGAAGAGGGCAAAAAGGGGAAAAATTCTTAATTTTAGGATTTTTGCATTTGAAGATGGAAGATCAATGGAGGTGTGGAAGGAGGATGGACCGATGCGGACTCGGCGAGGCACTTTTGTATGCAAGAAATGGTAAGTTCAAGTTTCGATTTAGGGAGTTCGATTTGGGCACTAACTTGTAGTCATTTTAATCTTTGTGCATGCTAACTGTGGCTTTTTCAAGTTGATTAAGTCTCCATTGGTGATGATCAATCTCACTTAGTCATTTTTGTAAACTTCTACGATGTAACAACCCCATCTCAAGATTCAACATAATGAACCTCAAGAGAAGGCCTAGACTTTTAGTTAAAGCTCTTGAAAATAGAGGTAATACTTAAAAGGGTTAATATCACGAAAAATCTTAAAATAATATAGCTGTGATAATTTTATCCAAAACTAATATTTTTTATCATAAAAAATCCGAAATTGGTACATTTGTGACAAATTTACTCTCAATTTGTGTTCATTAAATTTTACTATCAAATTACTTTATCAAATGGCATGCAGCAGTTAAATTATGTACCTTGTTTCATGTTTTGCCCTTCCTTTGTCACAGGTGCACTAATTTGTGATTTTTATGTATTATTAATCTAATTTAATGGAAACTAACGGAGGGTAAAATTGTCATAAATGTACTAGTTTCGGGTTTTCAGTGGTAAAAAAATTAGTCTAGGGTAAAATTATCACAAGCGTACCAATTTAAGGTTTTTTGTGGTATTAACCTTACTTAAAATGTGAAAACCTTACTTAAAATGTGAAAACTATTTCTTCAATGCACCTTGTAATCTTAATTAATTAGGAAACTTACTAAAAAAGTCCTGAACGTTTCAATTTGTCCAATTTAGTTCTAAGCCTTTTAATTGTTTCAATTTAGTTTCATATCTTCTAATGATTAGTGAATTTGGACCTCTCTACTAATTTTGGCTAGAAATAGCTAACGTGACGGTTTAGTTTCTGCGGGCTAACTTACGTGGCATGGCCGACCTTGAAATGGACAATTTTTGCATTTTTTTTAATTTTACAAATTGTTCTTATTTTTTTTCCTTTTTTTTTCTTCTTTTCTTTTCTTTTTCCTTTTACCCTCCACCAGCCACTAGCAAGGGCCTTGACGCAGTGATGAAGGGAAAAGAAAACAAAAAGAAAAGAAGAAAAAAGGGAAAAGAAGAAGAAAAAGATTTAGAAAATTAAAAAAATTACAAAACTTGACCACGTTAGTAATTTCGAGTCAAAATTAGTCAGAAAAACTAAATTCGCTAATCGTCAAAAGGTTTAAGACTAGATTAGCAAATTGTCACAATATTTAGAACTAGATTAACACAATTGAAAGATTCAGGACCATATTAATACATAAAAAAAAAATAAGTGTAGCTGAATTAAGAGATCGCACAATTGAAAATTTTATTACTAAATTCGCTATTCCCACAAATGATTCACACAACATAGTAAAACCTCAAAAAAAAGGTAATAGATAAGTCCAATCACTATATATACATATTGAGCAAAAATATCAATATCGCACGATCTTTCATTTATTCGCCCAATAGTCTCTTTTGCATTTGATAAAATTAGGGAGTGAATGTGTTGACAATGACATAATTTGATCCCTAGACAAAAATGTCAATATTGTATAGTTTTGCATTTTTATTCTATGCTGCATTCCTCTGCATTTGAAAACTAGGGACATTGTTATTTTAGGAATAGCATGGCTACATCGAATACAAACATAGGCGAGGTTGTGAATTTTCGTTTAAATTGTCGGACACGCTATCCAACATCAATTTTAGAGAACGGCAAGATTAAGCCCACACGAGCCCGGCCTCTGTCTAAGGATTCGGTCCTTTCTCTCTTTCCCTTTGCCTAGGTAAACGGGTGCCATTCCAAATTAGGAAAGAAAACAACAAGAAAATAAGGAAAATTCGGCTAGCATAAAAAAGGAAAGGGATTCCAGGCCAAAGTGGAAATGAAAAGAAGGAAAAAATTTAAGGAAATGTGGAAAAGAATTCAGCTGGAAATGAAAAGAGGGCAAAATGAGGAAAAATTGAGACGACTGTTTCCTTCTTTTTGAGGCCAAAACTTGGTCATACAGGGCGACAATTCTCGGCTGAATACGTAAGACATACTCGGCTATATACAGAGCTCGACAAATACAGAGAAGGTAAGGCCCGAAACAGAGAGAAAACCTAGAAGAGAAGAGGCCGAGAAAGAGTTGGTTTTTCAGTAAACAACAGAGAAAATAAACTTAGTGATTCTAGGCCAAAGAACAGGGCAGAACAGAGAAGACTTCGGGCCAAAATAAAGGAGAGACAATTCGAACTTGGTTGCTGTTTGCATCACTAGTTGAAGTCCTCTCAAGCAGACCGTCAAAATAGGCCATTGACTCATTTCTTAACTCATATTTGATAAGCTAAATTATCATATGAGTTGGTTTTATTCAATAAAAGAATCATAAATGGGTTTAGAATTGTAAAACCCAAATTAATATGTGTGTTAAATGAGTTTACAACTTGCTTACATCCAATTACCTCAATGCTTTCTTGCCTTTACTCAATTTTGTGATCGCTCACTTCGCGCTTTCATTTCAGTTTAGGTATGTATTAAATATGGAAGCATTTTAATAATATGAGTTGGGTTAAGTACGGATTACTAAATTGAATTGCGGGAAAATTAGTCAAAATGAGTTGAATGGGTCAATTTGGATCAAATAATTTTCGACCCAATCCAAGCCTAATCCAACCCACGCATTGGACAGGTCTACCCTCAAGTGACTTGCAGGACCAGTCACCGTCCTCGTGGTTGTAAGGTGAAGCATCCGATTCACTTGCATGAGTTTAGTATCCGTTTGTTATGGTTTGATCCAAGTGTTTATCCCCCCAAATGTAATTGTAATCCCAAGCTGAGAACATGGCATCACCCGAGTTAGAATCCTTGGCGTTTGATCTGGATTGACCATCTTCTTGTTAACCTAATAGGGACGTTATTATAACTCATCTTCTTTCGCCGAATTGATCTCGATTGCTTGATTCGTGACTCGTTTCGATGCGGATATTTGAAATGGGTAATCATGCTATAAATGTTATTTCGATTGGCGTTAGTTTGCTTCGGTGTGATTCAAGTTTGCAGTCGCATTTGTTGTAGGTTCGTTCTTAGATCGTTGAGGCATGCTCCGGGGTCGTATCTAAGCCTGGAAACGAGCTGGACGTCCACGGTCCAAAACCGACCGTCCAGCCCACTTTCGACCTTTGCGGCTTCTCCCGGGAGGTCCTCAGCGGTCCCTTTGGCCCACAGTCGCTCGAGATGGTCGAGTCTCATCTCTGGAACGTTTTTAAGCCCAGGTGAACGGGCTGGATCCACTGCCCGGACCATCCTTAATTGGAACAGTGGCCATCCAGCCCAATTTTTGTTCGATTGAGACCCTTCGGACCGGCCCCTCGTTCGTCCCTTTGGTCCGTAATTGCTGTAGCACTGTCGAGGCCAGTGGGAATGGGCCGGAAGTGTGGGTGCCCGGTCTATTTTCGCTTCCCCGAGTCAGTCCTCGACAATCCCCTTCTTCGTTTATTTATCCGTTTGAGCATCGTGCTGGCAGCAAATGTTTTAGACTTTGTATTTACTATTTACGAACATGCTGCTATGCCTCATTAAACACAGCATGGCCTTGAAACATCAATTACCAGGCCAAAAATCACGTTTTTTAGTAAATTAAACCAAAACCATTGCATGTTAGTGAGCTCACCCTGTTCTTGTTGTTTGGCTTATTCTGCAATCTTGAAAAAGAATATTCCATGGTCTCAGGAGGCCGAGGCCAAGCAGAGTCCTCCTGCTCAGAATGTGGTCCATTTTGGTAGTTTCAGAAAATTCAACAAAATTCAAGCAGTTTGCAAAGGCATGTTACCCTGTTCTCCAAAAAGAGATTCCATGCTCTCCTGCTCAAAATGTAGCGGGAGTTTCAGAAAATCACGCAGAACATATGCCACCACGCTGTTATGCCAAATGACACCGGCCCACGCCCATCCGGTTCCTTTGATCCTTGCAAAAGCCCAATTTGCATAAAATGCTGTAAGCGTTGAGACCTGGTCATCAAATATTTTTGCATCAGGGAAGCATATTGGTGATTGTTGACTGATTTATTTATTGTCCAAATTTTTCTGAGGACTATTGACCGTTCACCATCGGTGAAAGCTAGTGGATTTGCAGTTCTCACTTCAAAGCGGACTCTGATGAAATTAGTCAGTAGAAAGTGCCATAGCAAACTTAACCTCCTAGCTGAGCAACCATGGATGCGCTGACCGAGATA
Organism: Syzygium grande; assembly: GCA_024733475.1. Classification (NCBI taxonomy): domain Eukaryota; kingdom Viridiplantae; phylum Streptophyta; class Magnoliopsida; order Myrtales; family Myrtaceae; genus Syzygium; species Syzygium grande. The sequence continues at coordinate 23,877,382 of JAMXDD010000008.1, read as the reverse complement.
AGTACAGGGCTAACTTACTCACTTGACAAAGATTAGGGCCTGGCTAATTATACTCACTTGCAAGTACAGGGCTGCCATCATTTCACCAGGGTTATTTCTAATTGATTCTACGCCAAATTTGTCCTGCACCATGGATTATGGTAGATATCCATATTACTTCTTTCCAACTGTTTTAAGAATGCTATAAGAGAGGCATAAAAAGTAGAAAACCACACAAGAAACAGATTCTTACTGAGTCAGCATCTTTCATGGCCCAAAAGAATGTTACAGTCATCAGTGCCAGGGTGAGAACAATTCTGGTAGTAAATGTTTCTTTCGACTGCCAGTTATTTGGCTTGGGAGATGGTTTCACTCAATCTTTGGAGATTGTCATGATCGTTCCTGAGATTGCTATAAAAAATTAGTCAAACTGGTCTCTCTTGACCTGCTATGTTAAAAAAGGGGAGTACAAGAATGAAAAACTATCATCTTACCATTGTTTAATGCGGCAATGATCAAAACCACAAAGGGTGCAAAGTCAAACTTCCAGATCAAAGCAATGAACATAAAACCAAACTGCAAAAGCAAAATGATGTGACTGGGTGAAATTTCTGTTGTGAAAATAAATGGTTTCAAAAAAGAAAAAATTCCATATCAAACTTTCTTAAGGATTTATTTGCCCCACAATGCTCAAAAAATCCTTCAAGATACAATAAAAAGTCAAATGAAATACTAGATAGCAATTCTAAACTCTAGAACACAAAAAAATGATGGCTGTAAAAGAAGACTTGAAAAATTGATTGATTTCTTTTCTTCTTGCCAAAACTATATAGGGTAGGCAAAAAAGTTTCAAAGCTAATAAAGATATTCCTTCGAATAGATGAAACCCTTTGGAAAAGATTGAAAATTGAACAAGTATAATCTCCACAAGTTGTTTTTGAAAAGACACATGTTTCGGAATAAAATAAATAAATATATAAATATATAATTCCGAATTTTCATAATTTCAAAAAATTTTTAATAAACAAAAACAACCTTTCAACTAATAAAAATTAATGAGATAACCTTACGGAATAAAATAAAAAATAAAGGGATTAAATTAAACTGGCATAAATCGTGGAAAATTTCAGTCAATAATACTAAATTAGCACACACCCTATTGACTCTATATAAGAAGATATTCAATAAAGTGGTCCAGTTTTCCTTAAAATTTTCCTATGTGGGGGAAAAGCCAAACATCCAACAATTTCATGAGGGAATACTTTTTTATTATCTTGACTCTACATTGAGGGAGGACACTTACCACAATACGGATCATAATGGAAATGGCATAAATCTTCAAAATTTCAGTCAATTATTACTAAGTTAGGAACAATTACCTGGGATGAAGAATGGGCCCTGCAGATGATGAAATGGATTGTGTGTTGAAACCTGGGTGGAATCCTACAATATGCAATATCTGGAAGGAGAGAAATAAGGGGATACATGAACTAGTTGACCCCCCAAATGAATAGATTTGTTGCTGCTATACTCTTCTCAGTGAAAGTTTGAAAAATTCAGGAAGGGAAAAAAGCAGTTCCTGATGAGGTCAAAAGCATCTGTAACAGATGGAGGATTGCTTGTCAGTTGTACGTTCTTGCTCGACCAAGACTGCTTTGAAGCCATGACTGAGGACTGTGTGCTCCATAGCGAGAGAGTTACTGGTTTTGACTTGTATGATTCATTCCGTTCTAATGTTTGTTGCCAATATATGAGTGGGCTTTGTTGTCACGTGGGTCATTGAGTTTAAGGAGAGATGTCAAAATAGGTTAAAGATCTATTTTTTAACTCATTTTTAATGGGGCGGATGGAAAATGGATTAGCCAAAATTTAAAGAATGGGTTGTTATGGGTTTAGAGTGGCAAAGCTCAATTAAATATGGATTTTAATTGGTCTGAACTAAACCCAAATGCCACCTACCAAACAATGCCTGCTCTTGTTTGGGCTGGCTAATGCATTTTGGGCTGTTGTCAGGCAGAGCATACAAATTCACTCGTAGTCGGTGAATCTCGGAGAGTGTGCACCAAGAGATACCAAACTCTTCCAAGAATCCAATCTACCAAGTCCCAATTTCAACTACATTTTAGCAAACTCCTGCAATCAATAGCTCTAGACGATTAAATCGTAAAGATCTAGCCTCTCAATGGACTTGCATCTGGCGATATTCTACTTTTGTGCGTGTGCCCCTACCTATTATGGCCATGACTTATAACCAGATTTTGCAATTTGTAGCAGTCAAAAGCTTCACAAACTTCGTTAAGGCCTTTCAATGTAGTTGCAGCAAGAGATATCTAACTCTTCTGAGAACCAGGATCAAATTGTGACAAGATAATGACAATCTGCAGCATCCAATAGCTTCACATGATTTCCACGGCCTCCAATTTCAACTAGTTTGATCACCAAATAGCTTCAAACGCGTTGATTGCGGAAGGTCGGAAGGTCCAACCTTCAGGGGACTTGCACCGTGTGATATCCGATAACTTTAACCTATCAAGTCTTTAAATTTTATATAGGCTTTTGCATTCTCGAACTTGCTATGGGCACTTCGATTGAGAAAGGTCCAACCTTTCAAGGGACTTGCACAACGAGATATCCAACACTTTTAAGAAATCCACTTTATCAAGGCCTTGAATTTCAAGTAAATTCTCGCATTCTTTAGCATTTAATTGCTTCGGACAATCTAATTGTGAAAAATCCAGCCTAATAATAAAATTGCACTAAGAGATATCCAACACTTTTGACCACTTCAATCTGGCAATTGCTTGAATTTCAACTAGGTTTTTGCAATTTTCGGTAGCCAACCTCCTCATATCGTTGATTTGTGGGACCTCTAGCCTTTTCACGGATATGCATGAAAATATCCGACTCATTCAAGAACCCGGACGTATCATGGCCTCGAATTCCAATGATTTTTGCACAAGAGTGTGCCTTCAGCAGTTTCAAATGATCTAATTGTGAAAGGTCTAGCCCTTCAATGGACTTGCATTACAAAGCATCTAAAATTTCCAAGAACCCCATAAGGCCTCGGATTTCGGCTAGATTTTCGCAAGAGGAAGCGTTCAACTGCTTTAGATAATTAAATTGTGAAAGATCTAGCCTTTTAATGGGTTTGCACTAGGAGATATCCAACTCTTTCAGAACTCTAAGCTATGAAGGTCTCAAATTTCATCTATATTTTTGCGATGGCTAGCATTTACTTTGTTCAAATATTTCAATTGAGAAAGATCAGGCACTTTAATGGCATAGCATTAGCCGATGCTCAACTTGTCCAAGAACTTGGATTAATCAAGACCTTAAAATTCAACAAGATCATCGTTTTTTTCATTCTTAATTTCGATGGAGCATTCATTCCATCTAAATATTCAAGGTCATCAAAACCAGGCGAATTTGTACACCCCGCTCCATCTAATTTTGTCGTTTCGCATATTTCATGTGTTCATATTGGGAATCTAGAGATGCCTTCAAATTTTTACTGAAAAATTGATTGTTAATTGACTAAAAACAAATCTTGAATCGTTGCCTTCTCGTGTTCCTCGATGGATGCTTCCGAGTGGCCTTAACAAAACAACAAAACCCACTATTACAACTAACCCGCTATTACTTTTCTCTTGAGAAGTAATTTAACAGTGTACTCAAATAATTGATGCAATAAAATAGACTTCTTAATTGACCTTGACTTAGAAATGTCCGTTCCAGTCACAGCTCCAAGAGGGCCTTTCCTTTTCACTTCTAGAAGTCTTCCTTCCTCTACGCAAGCTTAGTCGTTGCCTTTTAGGCATTATCTGGTGGCGGTTCTATCTTGGTGTTCAATGGAGTCGACCGACATGAGCTGATTTTATCAATCGTTTATGCACCAGCAGTTTAGTTAGCCCGTGCTTATGCATGGGAGGATCGTTTAACATTTATATTGTTGTCCTCTTTGGCCACGACATTAAGAATGCATCTAAAAGTATGGGAAAAAAAGAGAGAAGAAAATGACGTAATAGCTATATTTCCACTATAATTATATTACCGTTATACTAGTTTCTAAACCCTTGCTATGCATGCAAAAAGGACTTGTGAAATAGATTACAGGAAATAATAATTCTATAAGTGTACTTGATCATCATGAGAATAAGAGATTTTCATACTATTGAGAAAAAAAATTTACATGTCCCTTGAAATAAAGGGGAAAATTTTTAGTTCGATAAAAGTGGAAAAATAAAAGAAACTTTTTTCAATAGAACGGGAAGATAAATATCACTCATGTAGAGTGTCACATGTTAGCCATCCATTGAAAGTGCTTTAGTGCACGACTTTACATTTATTAAATAAGATAGATTTAGTATATATGATTTAAAGAGACAAATTTAATTAAATAAGCTTAACTCTAAGCTCTAAGAAATTATGCTTTCTTTTTTTTGATCTAGCACATCAAAAATTTTCTTTTTATTAACTTATGAACTTTAAAAAAGAAAATAACAATAGAATTAATTATGGGACGCTCATGCTCTTACTTGTTTTCTTAAACTTTTGGTGTTACTATTTGTTAAATTAGACAACTTATTGGTTTTGATGTACCTAACGGCAAGTCTAACGGTGGCTAGTTTTGTCTTTTGGGTGAAAATTTGGACTTTTTTACAAGACATTTGTCCCGTAAGTGAAAGAATGGGGCTTTTTTAGGGAAAAAGGCCAGTGCCATAAAAATCATCTTTTATTTTTCAAAGGAATTGATATATTGACAATAAAAGAAGTATCTCGTCACAATTTTTTCAAAATCTCTATTTTAATAAGATATGTCGTTTTAATGGTATTAACTTTATTTTTACTTTAGTAGTGTATTTGTCCAATTAATATAAAGAAGAGTAACAAGTACATTTTTTCAATTAATCGAATAGGCCATACTATTTAATTTTTAGAGCTCCAAATTTTTCATCCATTTTTTGAAGTATGTGCAAATTTTCCATCCGATGAACTTTTTATGTTGTTTTTTTTTTCAAATAAGTGTTTTAGGAAAAGAAAAAGGAAATAATTTCTTACCATCGAATTAACAAGATTGCCTAAAATCATCTTCACAATAATAGTAATTTACAGTTAATCTATGTATTAATATAATTTGGCTTCTAATCTTTCTAACTAATTATTATAAGGACTGACGTTGGCCTTTTAATCATGATATATACATTTCTAATGATACTAAAATTCCAAATCTCAATTTGAACTGCGATGAAAAGAGTAATACGATTATCTATAGCAAAAATTTAGTTTATTCCTCGCGTGATGTGCGGGGTGATGGATTTTTTGGCCACCGACCCACTCTCAAGACAAATAATTTTGAGAAAAATCCAGATGAGCGTTTTCCAAATTCATGTTGCTTTTTGCCACATTAGCTTTTGGAGGCTCTTACAAATGCAGATTTTCAATGTCTCACTTCTTTAAAGCTCATTCACTTTGTGTGTTTTATTTCCGTGAAGAAAATGTAGACCTATCAAACCGGTAGTGTGACGGCCCAGGCGGCGGTGGGCAAGGAGGAGGGATGGTAGTGCGTCCATGCCTCGGTCCTTAGACGTGCGCAGAGAAGGGAGGGGAAGCCTCCCTTGTCTCACATCACCTAGGGGAGTTCTAGACTAGCTTATAAGGCATGGAGTTCTATATTTATGTAACGCGCTTTTAAAGCCATGAGGATCAATGGGTCCAAAGCGAACAATATTATATAGTATAGATCCGGGTGTTATAAGTGGTATCGAGAGCCGACTCTAGACCGCGTATGGTGCCATAGCGAGGGCGTTGTACCCATAAGGGGTGGAAAGTGTGACGGCCCATGCGACGATGCACGAGAAGGAGGGATGGCGGTGCATCCGCACCTCGATCCTCTTTGGGACCTCGATCCTCGAAGTGCGTAGAGAAGGGAGGGGAGGCTCCTTGTCTCACATCACCTAGAGGGAGTCCTGGATTGACTTATAAGGCATGGAGTTTTATATCTATGTAACGCGTTTTAAAGTTGTGAGGGTCAGTGAACCCAAAGCGGACGATATTACACAGTGTAGACCCAGGGTGTTACAGGTGAGACGGATCGGATCATTAAGGGTCCGACTCAAATTGATTAATTTAACCCGTTTATGACCTATTTATTGCAATGGAAATATCTTAACTCATACCCGACTTAACCCATACCGTTAGCACTTCCGTACTTAACTCAATTCAAACTCATTTATGCAATACAAATCTAATTGACAATTTTTATAATTTTTTTAAAATTTTGTATTTTTTATATATTTCCTTTTTCTTTCTTTCTTTTTTTTTCGCTCTAAGTCCAGTGAGGTTTGCCGGTCGTGAGCGAGGGTTGCAACCCTTGCTAGATCCCTTGCCCTCAAGGGTCATGCGTCTGTCACCTGTGACAGACGAGGGTTGGCCAGAGACCCTTGTCAGATCTAGAGTAAAAAATAGTAAAAGATAGAAAGAAAAGAAAAATTAAATAAAAAAATCAGAAAATGTAAAAAAATAATAAATTATAAAAATCGGCTTGACCTCTCCAACTCCACTTGATATGGGTTAGAAATAGGTTTGTTCTCTATTTTTCATATGGGTTAGAAATGGGTTAGTTGTTAACCCATTTAAGATCCATTTATTATGACACATTTCAACATGTTTTTAAAACTTAATGCAACCCATTTATGACCTCCATCATCAAATATGGGTTAAAATATCGATTCTAGACCCATTTTGCCTCCTCTAAGAAAATGGAAGTGGACATCTTTCTAAACGACTAATGAAAATGGAATGTCTTAATTAAATAATCTTCTCGCACAGGCTTAGAGAATGATAATGAACTAGATTTTGCAATTTGTAGCGGTCAAAAGCTTCATAAGCTTCATTCAGGCCTTTCAATGTACTTGCACCAAGAGATATCTAACTCTTCTAAGAACCACGATCAAATTGCGACTAGATAATGACAACCTATAGCATCCAACAGCTTCCTCTATATGATTACCACGGCCTCCAATTTCAACTAGTTGATCACCAAATAGCTTCAGATGAGTCAATTTAGGAAGGTCAAAGGGACTTGCATCGAGATATATCTGATAACTTGAACTTACAAACCCTTGAATTTCATATAGGCTTTCACATTCTCAAAGCATCACTTGCTTCGAGACGTTTTAATTGTGATAGGTCCAAACTTTCAAGGGACATGGACAAAGAGATATCTGACACTTCCAAGAACTCCAGTTTATCAAGGCCTTCAATTTCAAGTAAATTTTTCGCATTATTTAGCATTTAATTGCTTTAGACAATCTAACAATGAAAGATCCAGCCTAATAATAGAATTGCACTAAGAGACATCCAACACTTTTGACCACTTCAATCTAACAATTGCTTGAATTTCAAGTAGGTTTTCGCAATTTGCAATAGCCAACCTCCTTATACCGTTGATTTCTGGGATCTCTAGCCTTTTGATGGATATGCATGAAAATATCCAACTCTTCCAAGGCCCGGACTTATCATGGCCTCGAATTCCAACAAGATTTGCACAAGAGCATGCCTTCAATAGCTTCAAACGATCTAAATGTGAAAGATCTACCTCTTCAATGGACTTGCATTACGACACATTTAACATTTCCAAGAACCCCATATGGCCTCGGAATTCGGCAAGATTTTAGCATTTACTTTCTTCAAATTTTTCAATTGAGAAAGATTTAGCTTTTCAATGCAATTACATGAGTCGATTCTCAACTCTTCCAAGCACTTGGATCTAGCAATACCTCGAACTTCAACAAGATAACAATTATTCTTTTCTAATTTCGATGGAGCATTCATTCCATCTAAATATTCAAGGTCAGCAAGAACAGACTAGTTTGTACCCCCGCCCCATGTTCCGTATATTTCAAACGTTCACATGGGGATCTGGAGATGCCTTTAACTTTTTACTAAAAACTTGATTGTTAATTGACTAAAAGCAAATCTTTAGTCGTTCCCTAGCGACATTAATAACTAGCCCACTATTACTTCTTTATTGAAAAGTAATCACAGTGGACTCACATGAGATGTAATAAAATAAACCGGTTAATTGACCTTGACTTAGAAAATTGCTGAGCCGTTGCTTTCTAGAAGTCTTCCTCTGCGCGTGCTTAGTCGTTGCCTTTTAGGAATTATCTGGTGGCGGTTCTATCTGGGTGCTGAATGGAGTCGACCGACAAGAGGTGATTTTATTATCATTTATGCACCAGCAACTTGGTTAGCCCGTAATATGCGCGTAGAAGGATCGTTTAACGTTTTTGTTGTCGTCCTCTTTGGCCATGACATTAATAATGTATCTAAAAGCAAAGGGAAAAGAAAGAAAGAAAGAATGAACGTAATAGCTATGTTTCCACTATAATAAAATTATCATTGTACTAATCTCAAGACCCCATGCTATGCATGTGAAAAAAACTTGTGAAATAGATTATTAGAAATAATCATTCTAGAAGTATACTTGATCATCACGAGAATATGAGATTTTCGTAATAATGTTGAAAAAAATTATGTCCCTTCAACTAAAAGGGAACAATTTTTTTTTTTAGTAATCAAGGATTAAATCATCATTTCCGAGAGAGAACCCGGGGCGACATGTAATTGAAGCGCACCACACTCGGAAAACTAGCCCAAAGAACCCACCGCCAAGGCCCCCTACTTAAATCAACCTTTCGAGTGAGAAAGAACCTAGAACCTCTAAAGAGGGAGGGAAGGCGCTCACCACAAAGGAACAATTTTAGTTCTATAAAAATGGAAAAAATAAAAGAAAACATTTTCAAAAGAGAGTGAAGATTAATGTCACTTATGAACGTCGCACGTGAGCCATCTATTGAAAATGTTTTGGTTCACCACTTTACATTTATCAAATAAGATGGAAAAAAGACAACACAATTGCCATAACTTTCGTACGACGCTCACTTAAGTATCATAATTTTTTTCTGATCACTTGACATTAAACCATTCTAGTTCTATCCATAACTTTTTTCCAATTTTGAGTGCCATATAAGTTTCAATTAATCAGTTGACCGTAAATTAATGTTTAAAAACACTAATCACAATTTCATTTTTCTATTTTTCGGCACTTGACAATGTTTTTTTCAAAAATTTAGCATTTAAAATTGATTGAAATGGTAGAACCAAAAAAGTTTGTTTTTCAATTCTAGAAAAAAAGTGAGAACCATTTGAGCTCATAAAAATTCATTTTCTTCAACACACATATTCAAATAAGATAGATTCATCGTATTTTTAGGTGAGAAAAAAAGAAAAATTTGAAATTTAAAAACTTAACATAATGGTTTAAGAATTTATGCTTTTTTTTTTTTCAATCTCGTTTATAATTTGCTTTCTATTACTTTTATGAACTTTAAAAAAAAAAAAATAAATAAAATTAAATAAAAATTTCAAAATTTCACAAAATAGCTTTGGAAAATGTTCTTATCCACTTTGTTTTACAAAATTTAAATTTTTTTGGTTTTGATGGGAAAAAAAAAAAAATCATAATAAATTATAAAATTTAAACAAATTCAATCCCAAAATTTTCAATTTTATCAATTTAGTCCTAAACTTTTTGCGAAATTTTATTTTTTTTATTTGCGAAAATTTTTAATAAAAAAGCAAAAATAAAAATTTCAAAACTTTTTCACCAGCCTTATGGCTTAGAATACTTGTGGCCATCCATTTGATGGGAAAAAATTTTTTTAGGTCCCTTCAAAAATTTAAAAAAAGAGCAAAAAGTTTCAAAATTTCATAGAATAGACTAAAATTTTGTTTTTTTTTTTCCTTCCACTTTGTCGTGAAATTAAAATTTTTATATGTCAAAAAAATAAAAATAAGCAAAAAGTAAAAATTTCAAAACTTTCAGAATGGCTTTTTAAAATAACCATTGAATACCCACTTTGAGCGAAATTTTATTTTTTAAGTGCCGAAAAAAAAAAAAAAAAAAAAAAAAAAAATTTCAAAACTTCACAAAATGGCTCAGAATACCTGTGGCCATCCACTTTAAGCGAAATTTTAATTTTTTTATGTGCCGAAAAAAATAAAAAACTTCACACAATTGCTTAGAATACATGTGGCCACCCACTTTGAGTGAAATTTAATTTTTTTAGGTGTCGAAAAAAAAATAAAAATAAGCAAAAAAGAAAATTTTTCAAAACTTCACAGAGTGGTTTAGAATACATGTGGCCATCCACTTTGAGTGAAATTTAATTTTCTTTAGGAACCAAAAAAATCAAAAATACCATTTGGGCATCTAAAAAAAATTAAATTTTACTCAAAGTGGGTGGTGGAGAGATATTGTAAGTCATTCTTGTGAAGTTTTAAAATTTTTGATTTTTGATTTTTTTTTTTAGCACCTAAAAATTTAAATTTCACTAAAAGTAGATGGCCACAGGGTATTCTAAGCAATTCTGTGAAGTTTTGAAATTTTTGATTTCTTGATTTTTTTTTTGAAAAAATTCAACAAATTTCCTATTTTCCCGAAATCTAAATTTTTTTTTTTTCTCGACATTTTGATGATTTTTTCTGGAATTTTTCAATTTTTGGGATTTTCTGAATTTTTTTAAGATTTTTATGAATTTTTCAGATTTTTTATTATTTTTATTCCATTTCTAAAAAAATGGATTTTTATTCTTGGAAATAGAATTTTTTGTTGTTTATCAAACGGGTTTTTATTTCAAGAAATAGAAATTTTGTGTTGTTATCAAACGGGTTTCTGTTCTAGAAATAGAAATTTTTTGTCATTATCAAACGGGTTTTTTTCTCGAAAACTCATCCAGAACCGTAAATAGAAAATCTATTTCGTTCAGAACTCATTCCGAATGTAATGGTTATCATTCGCTTCCTTAATTGCCACAACTTTTTTCTTGAACACTTAACATTATAACTTATATACGGTACTCACTTGAGTGCCATAACTTTCTTTCCGATCACTTGAGTGCCATATAAATTTTCAATTGATCAGTTGAGTGTTATAAATTTTTAAAAAAGCTCATCACAAGTGCTATGCAATGTTGAATTTTCGGCACTTGGGTGAATGTTTTTAAAAAAATTTGGCATTTAAGTAATCAATTGAAGGTTATGGCACTCAAATAAACGTTTTTTAGAATTTGTGGCAGTTAAGTGGTCGATAAAAAAAGCTATGACGCTCAAGTGAGCGTCATACAAAAGTTATGGCACTTGCGGCATCCTTATTCCCAAATAAGATAGATTCATTGTGTCTTTTACATCTATAAATTGAGACATATTTGATTTAATAAGCTTAATTCTAAGATCGAAGAATTTATGCTTTCTTTTTTTTGCGCAATCTCATTAATAATTTGCTTTGTATTACTTTATGAACTTTAATAAAGAACGAAAAATAATAAGTTTAATTAAATGACACTCATGATCTTACTTCTTTTCTTTAACTTTTAGCCAATGTTCTTAGTACTATTGGTTTTCCAATTTTTTTAAATTAGACAACTTATTGGTTTTGATGGGGAAAATTACGCTATCTGTTTGAAATCTATTGTACGGATGCCAATTCAATCCCAAAATTTTCAATTTTATCAATTTAGTCCTAAACTTTTGTGCGAAATTTTAATATAGTATTTCCGGCTAATTTTCGTCGGAAATCGCTGACTTAACAGTCCATTTATCACCAGCCGCCGTCTTATGTTGCACATCGCCATAATTTGATGGGGAAAAATTATATGTCCCTTCAAAGTGTGCGAGGGAGAGCAGAGAGAGTATAAAAATAAAGGAGAGTCGGACTACAATTTTGTTTTTTTTTCCTCGGACTAAAGTCGCACTTGGATTCAGCTACTCACTTTTGCCATTTCTTCCTCCTTTTCTTATCATTTTTTTGAAAACCCAAGGACCCCCGCATGACCGACAGCCGGGGAGTAAACCCTGGGGGCGACACGTGCTAGCCACCACACACGTGCCATCAGTTAAGTCACCCTGCGGCGCCCGGGATTTGAACACTCAACCTTTTGCGAGAGGAAGAGTGCACTCTCCAACAGCGCTACCCAGGCGGGTGGTTTTTTCTTATCATTTTTCTCCTTTTTTTCCTCAATTTTCTTCTCTTTTGCCTTTTTTTAACGCATAACCATTGAATACTCAAGCTTGTTGAATTTCGACACACATATTGGGTGCGGAAACATCATGGCAAGCAAATTATAATAGGTAGTTTGAGAAAAAAACTTATATTAAAATGTGAAAAATTACCAAAAAAGTCATGAATATTTCAATTGTGTCAATTTAGTCAAAAATATTTTCACGTTATTCCAATTGAGTCCATATGGCCAATTTAAGTCATAAATCGCTGACGTGGATACTGATAGTCTTACGTGGCACAACTGGCATTGACATTAACATTTTTTCAATAATTTTTTTGGTATTTTTTCTTTTCTCTTTTTTTTGTTTGGACTGAGGGCTGGCGGCACCAGTCACGTTTTTATTGTTTTCCCCAAAAGCCCTCAGTCACTTGGTAATGACAAAGTTGGCAAACTGCTGATCGGATCCTCTGTGCCTTTCGAGTAAAGGAAGTAGGAGAGGTTTGTTGTTTTATGACAAATCTAATTGGTGGTTCATCACGATCCACTTGTCACCCAGTAAATTACTTTTAAAGACCACGTTATCATTCATAGCGATCCACTTTTTCCCAAGTTTTGATAGAAAGAAGGATTAATACCTTAAAAAATTCTCAACTAATATATTTGTACCACATTTACTTCAAATTAATTTTCGCATTACAAAAAAATTTCAAGCCGGTATACTTTTGACAAATCTACTAAATTCTTAGGGCGAAATTGGAGTAAATATGGCACAAGAATGTATCGGTTTAGGATTTTTGTGACACGAAATATTAATTTTGGATAAGTATGGTACGAATGTATCAATTTATGATTTTTTGTGACACGATAATTAATTTGAGATAGATGTGACATGTGTATATCAATATAGAATTTTTTTGTGGCATAAAAAATCGTTTTTAATCATATAGTATGAAATAGCTATGTAGGATGGCACAGATTAATGATCGTATGAGTAATCATAAAATTAGTAAAAAAAAAGTTTGAGGATCCCGTCGTGCATTTTGCAAAAGTTTAAGATTATTGCTGTTCTTATTTTTAATTTATTTTTTTACTCTTGTATCCGTATGCCAATGGTCTGCCGATTAAAAAAGAGGCCCTTGTAAAGGCTATTCACAACATCGAATATGTGGAGTTATCTTTTGCCACCTATGAAAGGTCGACTCTGGGCCTAAAGGCCTCAACTTTGACACGAGTTTCCACTTTTCCGACCAGTTATCATTGTTTTGTTAGTTGTCTTCCTGCAATTGTCTTTGATGGGGAAATTCTACTGTACGTTGATTAGTGGTCTTACGAGACCGGTCCCATATCCAACATGGATAGTTGTATAAAGGGAGGAAAAATAAGGTGCTGCATGTGCTATGTGCTCTGCCTTTCCAGACACAGGTGAGGTTCCCCGAAACCTCCTTCCTTGACATTTGTGGTCCTGAGAAATTTTGTCTCGAGATCAACTAGATAAATTATAATCGGTCGTACCCGTTTTGCTTTGCAGTAACATTTCTACAATTCCACAAACTTTCGGCTTTGTAGAGCTCAGCAATCTGCTTTTGCCGAACTGGTGCGGCTCTGGCGCTTCATTTCTCTGCAACTGGTCGAGATGGAAGGGGACGATTACGAAGTGTTTTTGAGCTTCCATGGATCGGAAACGCGCACGGGCTTCACTGATCATCTCTATACCCATCTCACTGCTGCTGGAGTCCGTACATACAGAGATAACGAAGATCTCCGCATCGGTGAAGAGATCGGCCCAGATCTGCTCAGAGCAATGGAGCAATCGAAGATCTTCATACCCATCTTCTCTCAAAGTTATGCTTCTAGTATACGGCACATTAAGGAGTTGGCCCATATGGTAGAGCGTTGGAAAAGGAATGAACAGATAATCATGCCCATTTTCTACGGTGGGGAACCATCCGAGGTTCGAAAGCAAACTGGCGTTTACGGTAAGGCCTTGCTTGCGCATGAAGACGAGAAGCGAGTGGACCGTGAGACCATCCGCAAGTGGAGAGCTGCTCTCAAAGAGGTTGGAGGGTTAAAGGGGTGGAACATACAAGACGTGGCTAACAGGTACCTCATTATCTTCCACCCCCGATTAACGCCTTGGTTCGGGAGACCATGAAATTCAAGTACAAAGGTTTTTCTGTTGAAAATTTCCTCTTTTTTTTTTAACGTGGAAAAATTGTAGCCACGCTGGTTCCCTTTGTTTGAGTAGCGTGTCCTCAATCTAATCTGACATTAAATATTTATGACACGAAATATGAAACAATTTTTTTGCGTATTTATGTAATGAGAGTGCATATTAATGTTAGTCAAAATAAACTTATGTTGTATGCTGAAAGTTAATGGATCTCTTATTTATTATTCATAACAATTAAGACGTGTACTATATGGTAATGGTAAAGCTAGGATACAACGCTTGTTAAAAGCACATCATAAATATGGTAAATATCATCAGCCTCTTTTCTTCTAATTATCAAGATATAGTGATCTTCTACTGTACTTTGACGGTTGCGTAACTATTCGAATGCTGCACACCGTTTGAGCATCTGCCTAGCATGTCCATAAATTTACTCTATCTATGCAACGTGGTACGTTCCTTTTGTAGTTGCCGTTGCAGTTCATGTTGCATCTCCTGGCTTCCATGCACTGCTATCAATTCCTATTGTCTTAGATTTCAGCTAACTTTCCACTTTGCCTTGGCCTTTCTCGTCATTTTTTCGTTAGGCGCGAAGGACAACTAGTTAAAGAGGTGGTCACCAAGGTTTTCAGTGAGCTGAAGAAGGCATATTTGGTGGCTAGTGACTTCTTGGTTGGTGTCAACAACAGTGTCAAAATAGTTTTGGAGATGATAGGCACCGACACTGATGATACAAAGATCGTGGGAATCCACGGAATGGCTGGCATCTGAAAAACTACTCTTGCCAAAATAGTCTACAACGAACTTTCTCAAGGCTTTGCCGACTGTTGTTTCCTTGCCAATGTTAGAGAAAACTTCACATCGGAAAGGAATTACGAGGTTACAGACTCGACTAATCTCAGACCTCTCAAAACAAGCACATCCAAATATCATCAATTCCATGGACGAGGGGGAATAAATACGATAGAAGAGAGATTTTCAAGTGAGAAGGTTCTTATTCTTCTCGATGATGTTGATGAAAAGGAGCAATTAACTGCACTTTTGGGGAGGCGAAGTTGCTTTGGTCCAGGAAGTCGGATACTTATAACAACCAGAAAACAAATTGTCCTACGTGAATTCGGAGTAAAATTGACTTATATGGTTGGCGGTTTGGATCGTGAAATATCCCTTCAGCTATTCAGCAAGCATGCTTTCAGAACAGATCACCCTCCAATTGAGAAAATGGAAAAGTCTAAAGAAATTGTGGAGATAGCCAAAGGTCTTCCGTTGGCTCTGGAGGTTATGGGTTCGACTTTATCAAAATATGCACAAAAAGAAGAAATGTGGGATGTTTTCTTGTTGGCGTGGAAAAAGGTCACATTGAGGGATTGAGTGAAGATAAGAACACCTTAATTCCTCGGAGAAAACAAGCAATTGAATAATTGTCTAAAGCACTCATAGGAGTATGGCAACGTAAAAGAGGATTTTCAAATCCAGCAAAAATTTTCCAGGTTCTTCAATTGATTTTGATTAAAAAGAGAAGACAAATTTTCCAATGACAAAACTCGAAATTCGTTGACTTTTTTTCAAGAAAATGGAGGCAAATTTTGAAAAAAGCAGGGTCAACTAAAAATCACAAGGATGTTTTTGGAGATACTAGAGAATTGGGAAAATGGAAAATCCGATTTTGTGCAATTATTTTAGGGGGTCATCCGTTGGAAAATTCTCGAGGTTTCAGGGTTTTCAATCACAATTAAAATATTTGGTATTTTTAAATTATATTTTAAAATTTCATGAATTGGCGTGTTTCAAAACTGATGTCCCATCATCTGGATAATTGGTTTTAATAAGAATAATTTTAGTTGAAAATTAGTATGATTATTACGATTTTTTCTGGATACAAATTAGTTCTTTTGGTATTTTTTATTCCACGTTGGAAAATTTGATGGAAATTTCAAGGTGTTTTCAAATTTGGAGAGAATGGAGTTTTGGAAATTATTTTAATATGTCTTAAGGTTCTTCAATTGATGTCATTGATTAAAATTAGAAGGAAAAAAAATTATTGGGGATTACACAATTTTTCAACGATGGCTCCATTGGCAAGGTTGTCCTCTAATTTGGTATTTTTTTTCAAGAAAATTTGTTCTAGAAATTTCCGAGCAAAGCAAGGTCCAATCAAAAGGATGGTTGGAGATTATTTTAGAAAGAATTTTTTTTAATTATTTGTCAAATTTTCTTTGTGCGCCTTTATCTTGTTTGGTATTTATTATATTCGTTGGAGGGGAAAGTTTCAAACTCTGCCCTTCAGGAAAACAATTTTCGGATAATTATTTTAATACAATTTTAAAACTCCCAAATTTTTTGGAAATATTCATGAAAAAAAGTTGTTAAATTTCAAATTTCACTGAAACTGAAAATCGGTCATCTCAAATTGGTCTATAAGAATGGTTGAGACCGAACTTAGTATATTTCTGGAACTCTCTCTCAAGAAATTCTCTCTACGAACTTAGTCCCTTTGGTCTCTCTCATTCCTCTCTCTCTCTCTCTCTTCATTGATCCAGGTGTTCTTCCCCCTCAGTGGGTCAGAATGGAAGCGGACCAGCACATCCGAGGTATAACGCTAACATAATTTTCCTTCTGACCGGATCAGATGGAGGATGGCAAATTTTAAAGCACGTTCTGTCTCCCATTAAGATGGCTCCATATATATATATATATATATATATATATTGTCCTTATAATCTTGGTCTTTCAAAATTTGGATTTGGAAAAGTTTTTATTTTTCAGTATTTTTCTGGAGCATATCCAAGAAAAATGGAATGGTTGGAGTTAGTTTAATCATGTAGCAAAGGTATATTATTTTTAATTTCATTTGTTGAATTGTTTGGTAAAAATCTTAACTCTTTTATCCTTGTACTTTCGCTGACCGATATCTTAAATTTCTAATGTTTTAAACCTTCATGCTTGTGTTGACTTGATCAAACTCGGACAAAAAATTACAAGCGTCTATGGAAAAATTCTCTCCAAACTTTCTCGATTGGTTAATTATAGTTTCATCGAAAAAAACTTGTTTGGAAAAAAAAATGGTTTCCAACGAATTTAGGTTTTGCACTGGTCTTTTTTCAAGTTGCCTGAAATTTATTGCCTCGTTCAAACGAAAATTAAAATTTTTATTGGAAAATTTTTTGACGACTGAATTCCTGCAATTTTTTTTCGTTGGAAAATTAGATTAAATTCCCTTTCAAACGAATTTTCCAGAATTTTTCATTGGTAATTTTGTCCTGAATCAAAAATGGTTTTTTTGTAGTGTCATCCGAGGTAACCAAAGCTGCTGATTTTCCCATTGGACCGGATAGATGGAGGATGGCACTTGATAAGCACGTGTGATGTCTGGAATTTTAACAAACGTGAATTTGCTTAATGATAACAAAAATGAATGACATGATGAATTGTCGATGTACAGAATGATTTTTCTCTCCCATTAACGCATGCAGAATTATTTTTCTTTTTTTAAAGGCCATGTTTTACTTTTTTTTATTTTTCTGCGATATACAAATAAAGAACTTCTATTTGTGCCAGTTAGTTCAATCATGCTTTCCGGAGATGTTGTTACGTACCCAATCCAGAGCGTTGAACGATGTATTGGTATCTTAACTCTTTGATGTGGTGCGGAAAAGCCCTGACTGCTGTACCTGTATCTTAAATTTCTGATGTGGTGTTTCTGTTATGTTCAAGTTAATTCTTAATCCAAAGTGCTGTGAATAAATTGGGACGAGTGGCCCATAGAAGGTTTTCCATTCTCCAAACTGTTCTCTTGTAATTCAGACTTGTTTGACGAGCTACTCATCCAAGGCCATACTCTGATCAATACTGTCAATGAAATCTGAAAACTCGTTTGGTCTCTTTTCACGTTCAGTCAGTTTGAATCTAAGCATCAACCTCTATAACCGTTTGACACATGGTAGAAATCTTATTTGGTGCACTAAATACATGCTTACACAAGTTTTGTCACAGGTGGAGGTTAGCAAACCAGATAATACCGAACATTCTTCCTCTAAGGGTGTCGACCGCAAAAACGAAGGTATGCTCTCTACATTGAGATTGTCAAATCTGAGTTGTTCTATAAGATTAAGTATGAGTTCAACCTTGAAATGTAGAACACTGAAAGGGGTCATGGCTAGAAAGCTGCCAGACCATAAGGATAGGCGGTTAAGGGATTATTTCAAGCTATGCTGTATTGTTGGAACTGGATAGATTTTTGACTAACTTTTTTGGGCCAAATAGAAAATCTTACACGTTAGCTATTGCTCCTCTTGCTATAGTAAGCACATACGATCCATAAGAATATAGTCCACAAGCACTGACAAACGTCATCAGCCTCATTTATTCTTGTTTCGCCGAAAATGGTCGACCTTTTACCAAATGCTGATGCTTTGATTTTTTAAAGTAAATTGGGTTCTGTGACGAACATGAAACAATGGATATGGACAAACTACGAAAGCTAACTAAAAAGAATAAAGAATTGCTAGTATGGATAAATAATCTATGAATTAAACTGCAGAAACTTTGATAAGAGTTGTTGATTGCAAATGCTTTACAATTTATTCTACTCGGCCTTATATAGCCCTGTACAAAGTGTACCTTCAACAAGTGGTTATCTTCTAAGTCACGAACTTCAATTGCCTCCAAGATTCTTGGCTCTGCTCTCATATCTTTAATTGCATATTCTTATCTGCAAGCAATTGTAATTTTCCGCTTCCTCTCGATTTGACTTTTTCAGGCGTGGTTTACTAGTCATTGTGTTATGTCGACAACTGCCTCAATCTCCCTTTCATCAGTGGCATCATTAATTGTCCGACACCTATCTTGCAATGGGCGCTCCCCGATTTGACCACATAACTTAATTCTTTGTCGATGAAAAGCCCCAATATTTATGCTAAACCTTAGGTCATTTTTGAGTTTCAACATATGTCCCTTTTAAAAGAATTAAAAGATTTTTTAATTCTTTGAAATGTACAGGAATGTCATAAGTCACTCTTTCACAATCCTGGTAGAAAGCCGGTATAGCTGCTCCATTATCCAGACAATCGCTTTACCTTCTCCAATCTAATTTTGACACGTGGCCCGATTGGTGGGATTTGCCTACTTTGTCGCCTGCCAGCCTATAGAGCCGCTACTCGGGATCGGCACCTTTTCTAGATAGTATTTTTTACCTCTCTTCTTCACCAGGAACCTCTCGAGAACATTTACCTTTTCCTGGATTTGGATCTTCTTCTGCTTGTTGAATTGCAATTCGCCCAAGAATCAATCTCCAACGTATACGTCTTCGGCATTTCCATCTCGCTTTGATCAACTCCTGGAAGATGAGGATACCAGCAATAATCTCCCTCTTTGCTTAATGACTCTGGAACTGAACCCCACTATGCTCTTGCTTTATTAAGCCTTGAATTCCTTTGTCCCTCCAAGGTTGCTTTCCTCGATACAAGGAAGAGAAACTTCCTTTCCAGTGGAAACACATTATTGAAATTGGGTGGACACCCCTTCCGAACGATTCAGAGCTTTTCCTTTCTTTGACCCTTTGTTCTTCCAATGATATTTAAGGATAAGGTCCCAAAAGGAATCAACTTGGGAATCCACCCAAATTGATAAGGTTCTCCAATTTTGCTGTTTTGACTGGAACCTTGATTTGGGTCTTCTGGGTGGCCTAACCAGCTTCTGGTCTCGATCAGCCAATTGTTTCTTCTTCCGTTCTAGGCTGATGTCGATCACCCTTCTAGACTTACTTGCTATTACTAGGCTTAGTCCATGAGGTGAAGATTTGGCTTCTTCCTATTCAGCCAAATGTACCTACTTCGAACGCATGGAGGATATCTCTTATGATTTCTTTATGAGTTGTTTTTACAAGGACTCTAGTTAAGTTACCCAGAAGCATATAGCCTTTCTGTTTTTTTGGCTTTCCAAATATGTCCTTTTTCACTTGTCGCTGAGAGTTTCCAAGGATTTAGCAAACCTGGTCTTTTACCTTGCTGAGGGCAAGCTTTTCGCTTTGGGCCTTCTCATACTGGTTGTTCTCTACAGGGACCTAAATCATGCAGCTGAGTCCATCTATGAGGATAAATTCGGCGTCTTCTTCAGTCGTTTCTAGGTCCTTCAGACATGGGCAAAGTCGTATTTTCCTTCTTTGTTTTCGGACGTCAAGCATGCCATGCCTCGCTCTAGAAATATTAAAGCTGAAAACCTTATTTTCCAGATACCAGAGAGTGCGGACTGTTGAGTTACCGGCTGAAAGCCATTCCTGTAGGTGTTTCTTCTTTTCGGTACTTTCAGAGCTTGTTTTTATGACCATATGCTTGACACAACTGACTTCTGCCCTCTTCGTGTCCTCGAATTTGTCAATGTCTTCAACTTCGTCTTCTTCAACAGAACACAGAAATTCTGGTTCTTTGTTCTTACTCCTGTGGACCTTCCTCTATAGTTGTCGGGGAAAGAGAAACTCAAGCCTGGATTAGAAATGTACTCCCGCAGCATTGCGCGTGGCAATTTGGGCTTACGCTCTATTTAATGGAGTATCCATTCTGGAAGAGAAACCACTATGTCTCAACCAGCGACAGTCCCTTTGAATGTTGGCATCAAATTACGGATGATATTTTTGATCGGCATGTCATCAAAGAGTTTCGACCCCATCCCAGAGTTACCAGCGAATTCACCGACTAGTGGGTTTTATACCAAGCAAACATATTCAAGGAGGACCTCAGCTCCGTCATCAAAAGGCTGAAAGTTAACAACCTTTTTCCTTCTGAGACCAAGAAACCCGAAGATCACTCTTCTCCCGACACTCGTAAGACCCCAAAAAAAAAAAAAACAAAGACATCAGGTAGTTACCTACATGAACAATTTAATTTCAATCTCATGTACCATAATTTCACCTATGTTTACCTTACTGGTTATGTCCTGTATTAATTCACTCGAGATATTATTCACTTTGACCCATCTCATAT
Source organism: Syzygium grande (assembly GCA_024733475.1). Taxonomy (NCBI): domain Eukaryota; kingdom Viridiplantae; phylum Streptophyta; class Magnoliopsida; order Myrtales; family Myrtaceae; genus Syzygium; species Syzygium grande. Next base: position 23,856,191 of record JAMXDD010000008.1, on the reverse strand, counting down.
ATACTAAATTGTCTCTCATCCCGACAATTACTTCATGCCTTTGTCGAACTAGGTCATTACAAGCGCAGTAGCTTCTGCGTGGTACGTCCCTCGAATTATACACCTACTAGAGGGGTATCGCTTAGTTATCACATTGACCCTTAATTAACTAACTTGAGATATTATCTGTATTAGCATTTCCCATATCAAGTTTTCATGATTTTGTCTTTCTGCGTAATTATAAGCACTTTCTCAAGAGAATATGGGAAGAAAATTAATTATAGAGTTTTTGACAAAAAGGTCGAATATGTCTTTTCAGGAAATGAAGGCGGGATTGACTATATCAGATGCAATGATGACGAATTAATGAAGCTCAATAGATTTCCTGATGGTGGCACTGCATGGCGTAAAATTGGTAAAATCTCCGTATCAAGTATTGAAATTGCTAGGGGAAGTAATGGGACCATTGTTTATGAGGGCAAATATGAAGATCGGCCTGTTGCAGTGAAACGAATTGTCGGGGCTCATCATAAAGTTGCCGACAACGAGATTCAGAAGTTGTTAGCATCTGAAAATGACAATATTGTTCGGTATTTTGGAAAGCAGAGCGACGACGATTTCGTGTATCTTGCACTAGAGCGCTGTGATTGCAACTTGGATGATTTAATTCAAGTACATTCCAATTCTTCAAATAACTCTGTCTATGATGATTCAGCATCAATGGATGATAATAAAATCAAACGTGTTAAGAGTATGATGGAGGGTTATGACTTGTGGTGGGCAAGATGGTTATCCCTCACCTTGTTTGCTGAAACTAATGAGGTAATTTTTATGTTTTGACGTGCCAAAAGGGTATGATTTGAGAGATAATTGCAATATCTTGCTTATTGCCGCACTCCTAAAATCAATTGTCTCGTATTCGTATTTGCGATGAGCTTGTTTACATATGTTTTACATGACTCAGAAGCATCTCATAGAGATCACTGCCTTCATGTACTCTTCTTTTCTGGCTCAAGTGGGCATCAGGTGCCAGTCGAAGGACTTAATAGCTCTCCAGCAAAAACTTCAAAGTGATGCATGATACAGGGAATTATTAGGCCACTGCCTTGACTGTGGTGAGCCTAATGCAATCAACATCATGGGCTGAGTTTTGAACCTCTCAGCTTCCTTTCTAGAGTTAGAGGATAAGTTCAATGTCCCTATCAAAGCTAAACTCTTATTTTTCTTCTCATGGAAATCAATTAGGTATTATCAATTACATAGTGATAAATCCATTGATTTTCCCATCTTGGTAAAATCAGTATACCTTCTTCTTTTTGATTCGTGAATGCTGCAGAATCCTCATGCACTCAAATCGGTAAATGTTGATGTGATTGATTCGGCAATCAAATTATGTACCGAGTTTTTCGTTGTAGAGTTTACGTAAACAACTTGTAACCGTTTTTTTCTCTAGTGTACTTCTGGCATCCTTACTAGGTCTTAGTGTGTTAGAGAAATTCCTTAATTTCCAACAGGATATGGCTTATTTTATGTATTTGATGCCATTTGGTTCCATGTACATTGTCGATTTAAGTCATGATGTCTTATCAATATTATGATACAGGGATGTGGTATCAGGACTCGAGCATTTGCATTACTCTAAAATAATTCATCAGGACTTAAAACCTCAAAATGTCTTGATTACTAAAGAATCGATTGTTTGGCGCTCAGCTATCTGATATGGGCATTAGTAGATGCCTTCCTAAAGATAGATCTTCCATGGGATATCATGCCACTGGTAAGTGCTCATGATAGCTTTATCCAAACCTTTGATCTTCTTTTCCTCAAGATTGATCCGTGCATAATCTGAATCTGTAAAGTGGTAATCATCTTTAGATTCCTGGCTAAAAATTTCAAAACTATAATTTTACTTGTTAAATATCTCTTCTTTTAAAGAAGACTGTTATGTTGGAAGTCAGGTTGCTTTGTATTAATTCTTATGTTGTGGTATAGTTTGTGGAGATTTAATAGTCTTTGCCATGGTCTTCCTTCGTTGATTGGTGAATCTATCATATCCATCTATACATTGTCCTAGTGATGAGGGCCCTTTTGTTGATCTTTGATGTTTGTGTTGCAGGTTGTGGAACCTCCGGATGGCGAGCACCTGAACAACTTCTTCATGGTGGGCGCCAAACACGGGCAAATGGATTTGTTTAGTTTAGGTTGTGTCTTGTTCTTTTGCATCACTCGTGGAAGACACCCATTTGGTGAAAATCTATATCGTGACTCCAATATTGCTAAAAACGAAATGAACCTGTCCTTGGTAAATTCATACCAGAAGCCCATGATCTGCTTTCGCGTTTACTAAACGAAGATCCCAATTTGAGGTGAGTGTACTATCATCCTTAATTTGCATCACTAACCATTTGAGAGATTTTGTAACCATTGTTTATTGACTGATTTCCATTTTCCTGCATCACTTAATCTCATGAGTATTAAAGGTGGCCTGAAATTCGTGCAACATGCCTTAAATATTTGTCCTGCTGGTGGGGCTCTACTTGATGAGCGAAAAATGTGTAGATCCACTCATTTCTTTTGGCAATTGACAATAGAAGCCGGAGAAAAGGTTGATCATGTGATAGCCTATATGCATTTGACAATAGCAATATTCCAATTGAAGATGATCATTGTCAGAAACCTAGTATTAGGGCTATAAGTTTGTTACCCACCCACAGACATATAAATTCGAATCTTTCCTGGCACGGTATTAAGAGAAGATTTGTTATACATACACCGAAGAGAATTTCATACGAAGATTCAGGGGGTTTAGCATATGGTGCTTACAATGAAAGAAGAATCCTAGGGACTAAATGATTAAATTGCTAATTTAAGGTAGTTAGGAGTAAATAATTCATGGGTTCTTATTGTAGTAAATAATTTGATTAAATGCTAAATATTGTAGCCTAAATGATTAAATTGCTAATCCGAGGATCTCCTGCCTTCATATGAAGGTTCTTGTTGTGAAGTGTATTGAAGTTTTCAGACATTTTGGTTTCTCTTTCGTTGAGCTAATGCAATTTTAATTGTTTTAGAGATTGCATGAATGCCAAACTTGTGATGCTTTTAAACTCGGGAAGTCTGTCTATCTCCGTGTTGTTCGTGTAATTAATTTCTTTGAGCATGTTGGGTCAATAGTAAATTGCTTTTAATGACTAGCAGGCCAAAGGCATCGGAGGTGCTTCACCATCCATTTTTTTGGAATTCAGAGATGAGACTGTCCTTTCTTGGTGATGTCAGCGATAAAGTAGAATTGGAAGAACCTTCTTACCATACCAAAAAAGAAAAAAAAAGTAGAATTGGAAGCTAGGGCACCCAATTCAGATCTTCTGAAAGCATTAGAGAACACTGCACAACTGGTTTTTGATGGGAATTGGGACGACAAAATAGAGCCTGAAGTTATGGCTGACCTACGCAAACGTAGGAAATATGACTGTAGCCGTGTCAGAGACTTATTGAGAGCCGTGCGAAATAAGTGTAGCCACTACACAGAAGCTCCAAAAGAAATTAAGGTACTCTCTCGCTCTCTCTCTGAAATTGTGGTGATATTTGCAGCTGCATGCATACAAGGCTCATGTTTGTTGTTGCTGTGATGATTCTGGCAGGAGATCCTCGGATCGTTTCCTGATGGTTTGGACGCTTACTTCGCTAGACGATTCCCGAGACTCTTGATTGAGTCATACCGAGTGGTGTCTCGGATCTGCAAAGAGGAGGAATGCTTTCAGAAGTACTTGCTTTTCCCCCCTTGGCCACTTCCCACGGAGATTCCTTCTTCAAGCCAGCAGGGTCGGCCATGAAACAGAGATTCATTGAATACTACAGAACATTCCACCTGTCTTTTTCTTTTTAAATGTTTAATGTATTGTTCTTGATATTGCATAAACAAATATTATATTTCAATTTCATGCAATCTTTTTCAATATCGCAATTTTTAAAAGTACCTTTCATTGCATTGGTAGTTTAACAGCTTCTTCGCCTAGCTAGTAGTTTTTGGGGTTAATATCACGAAAAATTCCAAACTAGTATACCTGTGATAATTTTACTTAAAATTTTTTTATCACAAAAATCCCAAATTAGTATACATGCAACAAATTTACCCCAAATTAATATTTTGACCACTAAAAGTACTAAACTGATACATTTGAGACAAATTTACCCTCTGTTAGTTTCCGTTAAATTGAATTGATATCACAAAAATCACAAACTGATATATTTGCGACAAATGGAGAGTAAAACATAAAACTAGTACATTAATTAACTGTCGCGTGTCATTTAACAAAACAATTTGATAGTAAAATTTAACGGAAACAAATTGAGGGTAAAATTATCACAAGTGTACTAGTTAGGGATTTTTATGGTTAAAAAATTAATTTATGGTAAAATTATCACATGTGTACTAGTTTAGAGTTTTTCTTGGTATTAACCTAGTTTTTTTCATATGCAATCTAAATATCTAAAGAAAAATATTTAGGTTGAGTAAATCTCAATGGAGTAGGTAACATTCTTAGTTATGAAAGAAATGTCACTCTACTTGCAAGTATTTACCTATGAAATAAACATCACTCTATTCTTTTAAAGTATTTATCCATAGGGTTAATGATTATATATATCTATCTCTTGATAAGAATTGAACTGTGACCAATGAATGTCACCTGAAAACCTCAAGTCCCCATGAAGTTCCCTCCCAATCAAAGCTCTCTCTTGTGCTGAGAAGATGCTCCTTCGCCTTAACAACCATCCCCACCAATTACAGCACTTGATTTCCCATCAGATCATACTGTAAAAGATCATCACGCTTGGTCATAATGAAAAGCACAGTGATGCATTGGGTCTTCCGACCCTGTTCATCTGTACAGCATATTCTATTTCGATATGGAGCAGCGGTCAAAAGTACCGGTTGTTCATTCGAGTTTCGTGTCCCAACATTAGGAACCCATTTATTTTGCGAAAAAATAAATAATTGAAAAAACTTTACTCTGAGAATTATCGTTTACAAAAATGAATGGGCGAAAAATGTTTTCATCGTCCATGAAATGTGACAAAAAATTGTCATCGACAATGGAAACGTTTTTTGTTAGCTAATCATTTCAAACATTACAAGCGATCAATTTTAAGAAAATGTCTTTTGAGTAATTTATTTTCTGCGAAATAAATGGAGCATGATTATTGGCACTTTCAACAGAACTCGATTTCACCGTTGAATATTTGGTTTTGCCATTGTTTTTTAGCAAATCAATTAGCGCAAATTCAAGTAGGATGTGTGACCCAATCCCAGTATTTTGGAGGGCATCATGCTAGTCATTGAAAATCTCCTGTTCCAACACTGATAGGAAAGAGGAAACGGATGTGAAAGTTTAAATGATTTCGCACCTACTAAGTTTGAAGATGAGTGAACCTCAAACCCATACCGATCAAGTATGATGTGAAAAAAATTCGGTTGACGTGGAATCAAATGACCCCAAAGTATGATGTGAAAAAAATGTATGAATGCACACATGGGTGTGTGCGTGAAAAAATAGCCGACATAGACAGTATTGAAGTTTGACTTGTTACCCAATGTTGACGCTCATGTGGACGTCTACATTGGAAAAAAATTAATTACGTCATACTCACTAAGATATCACTCGACGGTCATGTTAGCTGGATTTGGCCGCATTTGATGTCGGAGGAACTTGATTAAAAAATTTGTGAAAAAGTAGAAGGAGCTCATTAGACAAATTAAAAGTACAAGAAATTGATTAGAAAATAAAGTAAAACTGAAAGTATAGGGATGGCAAGTAGAACTTTTTGTAAAATAATATTCGTCAATGTGGTGATCTTTTTATACGGACACTTATATGCTATTATTTTTCACCTCCAACATACAATGATCGCTTTAGTGCCAAAAGTTGTGTACGACGTTCACTTTAATGCCAAAAGTTTTTTTTTATCACTTAAGTTCCACTTTTTTTATGAAAATGATCACTTAAGTGCTAACTCCGATCTGAATCGACGGAAATCCAACGTGGCCATATTTTTTCAGTTTCTCAGCCCCACGTGGCTCGTCGGCATGCCCAATCAGTATATAACTCCTAAACGACGTTATTGTTTAAAGTGATTACTTTAGTGCGAGTTATTGTTGAAAAACGATCACTTCAGTGCTAGTCGGATTGTGCAATGTCGTTTTGGAAGTCCATGTGGACTGAATTTTTTAAAAAATATGCCAAGTCATATTAAAATTTTAATTGTAAATGCTACGTAATCAATTTGGCCTGAATTGGCACTTAAGTGATCGTTTTTTCTCCGATTTGGCACTTAAGCGATCGTTTTTTCTCCGATTTGGCACATAAGTGATCCAAAAAAACTTGTGGCACTAAAGTGAGCGTCGTACATAACTTTTAGCACTTCTAGCGTTCTTCTCCCGGCTTTATACTTTCTTTTCTTTTATTGGTATTTGGCTTTATAATTTTACTTCACGGTAAGAGTGGAGATTTCGATATGTTGGAATCTATGGGGCCATAGGACCTCTCCACCGTAATTTTCCAGCAATCTAATAACATTTTTGTATTTGTCTTTTTCATGTCTTGTGAACAATTACTTATTCTGGCTTGTTAGAAATTATAGTATTTGTCCGGCAATCTGGAAATGTTAATTCTTTATCTTACCTGAACAAGTTCAGCTTTTTGTTTCATCTTTATAAGCAGGATCCACCTCATACATAGCTAATGCTATTGTATTGACAGAAGGTCACGTTCTTCTTTCTTTTCCCCCCAACGTGTACGGCGACGTTGTGTGGATTCAAATTATACAAAAGCACAGACTTCTGTAATAGTCTGAATTTTCGATACTTTTCCCGGATTTAGAAAATGAAATTGATCAATGCACTATAGTGAGATCTCACCAGGACCCGCGCATTCTCGGGATGCTAACCTTAGGGGTAAGGCCAAGACAGATTGAGTTCGCATGACCAAAGAACTTGACCTTGGTTCGATCTTGATCATATGGATTGACGAGGAAATGTTTTGAGCCAATCAAGACCGGTCTATTTGATTGATCATGTCCAAAGGGCACTAGTGATGGACCCTCGCAATTATATGACAATCGAGGTCTCCTTGGTTCGAGCAAACTTAAACGCGTGATTTGACTTAGTGTCGGTCACGGGTTGAGAGCGCGTAATTCTAATGAGCCACCCGTTAGCCGAAATAAGCTAAAGCTACGTTTAATCAATTTTAGTCATTTCTTGGAATTCGGGTTTGGGAATCGAGAATTTTGAAAGTGATAATTTTGAGCGGACGATGACGTTTTGGCTTGGCCAACCTTGGGGCCACCATTTCTGTAAAAATGGATTTCGGTTCGGGACCGGAAAATTACTGTTTTTGCCCCTGTGGGCACCGAGGCTGGATTCGAAGGCCGTTTGAGGTTATTTTTCGCGGCCAAGGTCATTTTTGGGTGGCCACGGACATTTAGAGTGGTTTTGATCAAAAATTGGAATTTCGACAAAAATTGAAAAAATAATATTATTTTTTTCCCGAAACTTCGCAGTCGACTCTGAGGGCTTAAAAAGTGAATTTCGCGATTCGGACGCTATATTATGTTGGCCACGCTTATATGGAACAACTTATGTGTGAAAATTGAAATTTCGCCCGGGACCGGAAAATTAGCATTTTGCCCTGGACCTTGTACTTGGGAATTCCGAATTTTAGAAAATTTTGGGATATTTTTGGGATGAATCAGGTCTGAAAAATCAGCTCAATTATTGGGCTTTGGACATTTTTGCCCTTCAATTATTGGATAGACACAAATAAGGGCCGTCGGATCAAGTGCATAATGGGAAATCGCATAGGATCGCGACACGTGTCCCCACCAGCCACTATTTCTGACCAGCTCTCTCTCTCCTCTCTCATTCTGATTAGATCACTCTCTCTCCCTCTCCCACATTCTCTCCCTCTCCCTCTTTCTCATTATCTTCATCCTTGTTCCTCCTATCACCATGGTTGCTGCTGCTGTTCTGCCCCATTTCAGCCACCCATCCAGCCCGTTCGTCTCGCCTTTCTTAGGTAAGTGACCTCCCCAAATGTCGCCTAGGACCTCGGGTATTGTTAGGCTTGTTTAGGGCTCGGTTTAGGGTGAATTTAGTGGCTGGTTTGCTCGGTAGTGTGTGTTGGCTGATTTCTAGTTAGATTGCTGCTGCATCGCTGGTTTTTGTTAATTTTACTGTGACTTATGTGGCCCAAATTTGAGGAAGTATTCTTCATGACTTGAAGTATAACATAATTTAATTTGAGAATTTTTTGAGATCATTTGATGCCATTCGGAAGTCCATCTTTGGACCGAAATAAAACTGCCCGATTTACTGTTCATCCGACCTTCGGGTCTGTTCGAATTTTTATAAATTTTTTCAGGCCTATTTTCAAAATACTTCCTTCACAAAAGTTGTTGGGGACACTCGTGGCTATAACATATAAAAATTTCAAAGCTTTTTAAGCTGATTTGGGTGTTGAAATAAATGTATTTTGAGGACAAAATGGTCTGTTTGAGCGAACTGATTTTGGTCTGATTTCAAGGGACGAAATGACATGGTTGCAGATTGAACCGGATTTCGTGTTCTTCATAAGAAATGTTGATCAAGATGGTTTTTATGACATATCCAAAATTTAGAATTTTTGGAGTTCGTTTACTATTTATTTTGTTTGGATTTCGGTCACTGTGTAAACTGCCCAGTTTAGCCCGATTTTACATATTCTCGGTTTTTCTCTCTCGAAAATTATTCGGTGTTATCGTGGCATTTTGACGGGTAGTTTGATGCTTGAATGAGCTCGTATGTGTGATTGTGTGGCTGTGAGGTGTGGTAGTGTGATTTTGTAATGAGCGCATGTGCTGGAAATTGTTGTGGGCTGATTATGCGTGACTGTGTGTACTATGTGAGTGGCTGTGAATTGTGGTGGGGTGTCTTGTGTATGTGGTCGTGTAGTGTGGTGGTGTGGTAGTGTGATTGTGCATTGAGTTCGCGTGCTAAGCATGGGTGTTCGTGTGGTGTTTGTGTGACGAGGTTGTGTAAATGGGAAATGTGTGTGAAGTGTGTATGTTTGGCAGTGTGTTTATGTGGTGACATGGTACGTGTGGAGAGTGTGGAACGAAGGTTCGTGTGTGTAAGATTGGTTGGAAAGGATCCGTCCTGAGGCGTGTACGTTTACGTGGGACGATGCCGTCCCTGACGAGGTGACGATGCCCGGCCCGACGAGGTGTCGATGCCTGACGTGGTCAGAAGACCGTTGGCCTGATGCGTTTTACGCGGGCACGGTAGAAGGAAAGTGTGTGTAGGATTCATCCTGAGGCGTGTTCGTTTACGCTGATGATGCCGACGAGGTCGCGATGCCCGCCCGACGGGGTGACGATGCCTGATGAGGTCAGAAGACCGTTGGCCTGATGCGTTTTACGCGGGCGCGGTAGTGGTGGAAAGGTTGAGAATGAGCAAGAATTGGCGGGAAGAGTGAAATTAAGAAAGTGACGTGTGGTGTGAGTTGGGGTGCGAGTGTGTTTGTATCGCGTGGTGTGATCCTCGATTATAGGATAAAAACTGCTAGGCATGGTATGGGACATGCCCAAGTGGATTTTGCTCTATAATCGGGGCACGCGCGACGGGGCTGTGATGTATTTCTGTGGCATACTGGCTATGTGGTTGACTAACGTGCAGGGACGTGCATGAGGAATTCCAGGTAGGGTCGCGTGTGATTGTTAGTTTGGTTGATAGATTGTGTGTTATCGTATTTTAAATGGCGGCACGTGAGTGCCTACGTGGGGTTTGGGGTTGTACACTTATTGAGATTCGTATCACGGTTGTATAACCGCCACTTTCGAACCCCAGCCATAAACCCGAAAGAGCGCCTTTTTTTCTTTTTGGACGCTCGAGGAACCGCTTTTGGTGCCCAAGAGAACTGCAGGCGAGTGTCCGGAGGCTCAAGCCCAAGAATCGAGCGAACGGAAGGCGATCCTTAGATTTTCCCTAGGGCATTTTAGAGGTTGTGTAAATTGGGTTGACCCATAGGGAAGTTAGGTTAACCAAACCCTGATATTTTGTCATGACAGTGATTTCGGATGTTAGATTGTTAATTATGTCTATAATATAATGTTTGCATATTTGGTGCTGTATGAATATGTTGTTGTTTGATTGTTATGGTGCTCTGCCTCGTTGTCGCCATCTTTCTATATGGGGTTTTGTTATTCACTTCCGCATGTAGTTTATGTTTAGGTTGGGTCGGCGACGTTCCCGGGACGTCGCATCATTTCGACCGGAGCGGGGGATGTCGCGAGCTCGATGGGGGTTCGGGGCATGACAACTTCAGATGAAAATTTCACTTTCACAAATTCGAATCTGTCCCATCAAATTGTAAAAAGTGAAAGATCAACCTCAACCCGCAACAGAAGGGAAAAGTGTCAAAAAGTCATAAACCTTTTTGCATTGGTGCCAATTTAGTCATAAACCTTTTTTTTTTTTTTTGTGTCAATTCAATCCTAAACTTTTTGTATTGATACCAATTCGATCCTAAAGATTTTGTTTTTGTGCCAATTCAGTCCTTTCGGACAATTTTGGTTGGATTTTGCTAAGAGGGATCTTGCTGACCGGTTAACTACATCGGTTTGATGTGGACAACTTTAATAATATTTTAATATTTTTTGAATTTTTTTTTATTTTTTTTTTTTTTTTTCTTTTTTCCCCTTCCCTTCCCTCCTTCCTCCAGCTGGTTGTCGGATCGGTGACCGGCCAGAGGCCGGTCGGTGAGGTCATCCTTGCCGGATTTGGTGAGGTTAAGCCTCCCCAACCATTGGCCCTCGCCAACGACGGTGAAGGCGAGCCTCGCCAAGGCCGGGTGAGGCTCGCCTTCACTAGCGTCGGCCTCGACCTTTGGCGATTGCCGGTCCGGCAATGGGTTGGAGGAAGGAGGGAGGGAGGGAGGGGGAAAAAAAAAAGAAAAGAATAAAATAAAATAAAAAAAAATTCAAAAAATATTTAAAATATTATTAAAGTTGTCCACATTAGCGCCGGTGATCAGCTGCCGGCCGGCCAGCATCCACGTCAGCAAAATCTGACCAAAATTGATCGGAATGACTAAATTGGTATAAAGATAAAAAGTTTAGGACTGAATTGGTACAAATGCAAAAGATTTATGACTGAATTGGCATCAAAAGAAGGTTTATGATTAAATTGGCATCAATGTAAAAGGTTTAAGACTGAATTGGCATAAAAAAAAGATTTATGACTAAATTTGCATCAATGTAAAAGGTTTAAGACTTTTTGACACTTTTCCCCAAGCAAGAGAAAGGAGGACTTATTCCATCACATAGTGGTAGTGACATTTCACTGGGGAGGCAAGGCTCTAGTCCATGCAAAATATCATCTGGTGTCAAAAAGAATTTTTATTTCATTCATTGCAAGTAGAGAAATCACTTTCACATATTGTGTTTGCATATTATCATGCGTGTGCATCTATTAAAAGTATGAGTTTTTTCGTCATAAATAGAATTTTCTTAGACGATAGTTACACACACAATAGTACGCTAGCTCGGCTCCACCAGCGTTGCATATAAGCTCTTCAAGAAAGTCAGGCCCATGAAATAATATATGAATGTCATGGACCAGGTATAGTGCGAACCAACACCCGAGTGAGTTCCCGGAAAAAAAGAAAACCAATCATGAAAATAGTTATAGAAGAATGAAGGTCACTTAATAACAAGAAAATTTTCATGATCAGACACCCGATAACAAGCCTTAAAATTGCTATACCATGGATTATGCTCTTCTTGTGATTGAGGTGAGTCCATTTTGGCATGTAATATTAGCTGTCATCACCAAGCAGGACCAGTTTAAAAAGCAGAAACCAGAGCTGCAATAACCATCCTGATCCGTAGCTTCTGAAGCTCATGATTGAAGATTACTTGAGAACTCTATATGAGCAAATCGAGTCCCAGCTGAGCTACTTCCACGTTGAACAGACTCCGCCTTATCAACAGTCCAAGTCTCTCTGGTATGTAATTGGGAGGCGTTTCAATGGAAGCTTTCAACGCCACCCTGTATCTGGTGTTTGGAGAAAAGAAAGTGCAGGTTTTGATTGCAGTTGCTGCATCTGCTTGTGTTTAAGTGACCTTGTCCGTGACGTTGCAGTTCCCCCTGCTCGTGAAGATGATTACGGCTGGCATTTTTTAGGAAGCAAAGCAAACGTCCTTTGTTCTAAATGCAATTTTTGATGATTTTTGTTTTCAGCGATTTAAATTGGTAGGCATTGTAGATATGAGTATTCTCATCTTTATGATGAATGTTTTCTGCAACTTTGAAAAGAAATTAACCTTCCCTTTCTTTCTGCCTTTTCTGGATAAGTATTGTGAAGGTTTTCTATCAATTTCAAGTCGCTGACAGTAGACTCGCTTCCTCGATGTCTTAATGAGGATATTGGTGTTCTCTCCTTGCTGTCTAAATCGAGACCCATCTCTTCGACCAAAAAAAGTTTTGAGACCCATCTCCATTATCGTCATCATCCTCTCTGCTTATCCCAGTTTTCTCTTGCCTGTTTTTTCAATGCCTTCACGCTAACATCAATGGCCCGAAACTACAGCATAATATCCCAGTGAGGATTTCAGTTTAGGGGGCAGATTCGCCAACCACACTTCTACACAGACACACGAGTCCCTTCTACATCATCTCCTTCATTAGGATCACATGCTCAGTGTGGTGTACATACATCACCCATCGGAAACATTTTAGCCTTATTCCTTCCTTTGACACCCTTCTAATTCTTGGTGTCAACCCGACCAGTTAAATCCACCTTTCACACACATCATCATGCACAGGTCCCCCTCTCAGTGACGAGCAGGGTTATGTGACTTGTGTCTGCTCGTAGAGTTCTTGCCAACACCAAACCAAGATCCATCAAGAAAAAGAAAGAAAGCTGCTGAAAGATTGTCTGACATTGTATGACAATGGGTCTTAAAGGCTTTTCATATTTATGTGATCTCCACCACCTATCCGCTTAAGTTTTTTTTGTTGGACTTTCTAACATGGTATCAAAGCCAATGTTATCCCTTTTATGAATGTGCGTGGTCAATATTTAAAATTTCACATGAATGTGCATAGTCAAATTTTCACAAATGTGAAAATGATACAATTGAAATTATCAATGCCTCGAGGGGCATGTTTATGTTCCAAGAATATATATTATGTCACACCCCAAACTCAACAAGAATAAGGACATGACACGGCCATCCTTTCACAAAAGGACACAGCCTAAACATAACCAAAACTTACCTAATATCACAATATATGTATCCACATATATATACATAATATAGAGTTTATTTGGTTACAATATCAGAGTTAACTATAATCCACCAAAAAGCTAAGTACATTAAGCTTCACATCCATGCATAACTCGTACCAAAAAGTCCCACTATCAAAATGTCATCCCGACATCGGAACTCTCACGCCTACTAGCATCTCGGAGAAGAACCTGAAAAACAAGTTAGATGAGAGGAATGAGCTATCACGGCTCGAGTAAGTAATACATTTCTTCTAAATAAATCGAGCACCCACTATGCACACGGTTTAAAGACCAAACGAAAGCTCAATTAACCCAACTCCAACATATAACAAACTCCATGTTCAAAATAGTTATATGCTACTTTAAAAGTCACATTTTCACAATAGGAAAGCTCATTCCAATTAATAAAATCAAAGAAGAAACCAATAGTCAAATCCATTAGCTAATCTCGTCGAAAAGCACATGCCAATGGTCCATTCCATTGGCCAATCTCATGCTCAGAAATCTAAGTATGATCACAGATAACGCCCCATGAAAGGCGACCAAGATTCCCCCTTTGGCAAGGTCTCTACCTACTATAAGCCGGTGGCTCGGCCCACAAGGATATCCTAGACTAGTATGCGCATACCCACAACCCCTCATTTGGGTTCACAGAGACACTGAGCATCAAAATCCACAACAATATCACCCACCAATCTATAACACCCATTCCAGAAATCATTTCATAAACCATTTCATAAACTGATATAAAACTCTTCATAAGCCACATTCAATGCAAGAACTCTTCATGAGTCTTTCTCAAAAGGTTTTGCAAATCTATTTGCATTTAGTAAATTCAAACCGAAACCAAAAAGGGATCTTCTATTTCAAATACACAAAATGACAGTAAATGCTCGATCCAGTTTTTATGCAAACAAAATGCCATTGCTTGTATGATAACATATCTAATACATATCATTTTCTAAACATGAGTTAACAAATTCAAAGAAGAAATAGTACCACTCACCTTGAAAAGCTGAAAACTAACCTACAGCGGTTTCTCGAGCCGATGCACTCGAATACCTAACAATAAGTCAAGAACGATATTAAAACCGAGTAAAATGTTACTTCAACTACGACTCGGCTCAACTAGGCTTAAACGCTAATATAACGACTAAAAGATGCTCTCAAATCGCTCGTCCAAAGCGATTATCCAAATTCGTCCCACGACGCGAACTTGAGCGTGGAAACTTGATTGTGCCATAACTTTTTCCACCAAACTCCGTTCTAAAGCGAACTTATAGTCCAAAGAAAACTTATTCCAAGCACTACAAGAACCCCAACTTGGCAGCCCCAAAATCAAGCCGAAAACCAACGAAAATCAACCTAAAAACCACTGTTTGTGCACTGTTCACTGCGCGCACTCAACTTAAAAATTCATATCCGCAAACCGTAAGTCCAAATCAGGTTCCGTAAAATCCCACGGTTCCGCAACACCGTAAACTACCAATTTTATAAAATATGCAGCTCAACGACTCAAAAATCAAATTTCGCCGATCGAATTTCTCAAAATTCCGAATTTAAACCCTAAATCGGAAAACTTCTCCAATCAAAAGAACAAGGAACGCGAGTGCTTATCGAGAGTTGCGATATGAAGTTGAATCGGCTAGGTGAGGTCCGCACGCGCAAAAATCCTCCTTTTCTTCTTTTTCTTCTTCTCTTCCTCTCCTTTCTCCTCTTTTCCTCTCTGTTTTTCTGTTCTGTGTTGTGCTCTCTGGGCTTCTTAAAAAGAGCTGAACATCACTATTCTTCTTTTGACTTGTTGACTTGTTGACTTTTTTTTTTTTTTTTCCTGGGAACCCATATTTTACATATTATCATCACATTTCTAGTTTATCTCAACCTGAGTGAATTCATCCTATATATACTTGCTCTTGCAATTTGATTTGCTGAAATTGCATAAAATGAATCTGCCTCTGCTCTCTCAAAACTCAGAGAAACATTTCAATGAGTTCCACAATATCATCATCTTATCTTAAACAGACTACTCCCTGAGAATCGACCACGACAAGATGGCAACGTTTAAAGTTCGCCCTCTCATCATTATTAAGGATTTAGGAACCTTGGCTATGTTGTTGCCAG
This sequence comes from Syzygium grande, assembly GCA_024733475.1. Taxonomy (NCBI): domain Eukaryota; kingdom Viridiplantae; phylum Streptophyta; class Magnoliopsida; order Myrtales; family Myrtaceae; genus Syzygium; species Syzygium grande. The sequence continues at coordinate 23,840,766 of JAMXDD010000008.1, read as the reverse complement.
AACGACCACAGTCCATAAAAGATTCTTGATCCAATGGTTTCCAAAAATTCTTAGATCTATTAAAAGAATATTCACTAGAGCAACTACAAGACAATCCCATCAGATTCATCCTCCAAAAATTGGGGAAAAATACCAACAGCCCTACAGTATTGTTGAATGGAATTAGCCAAACCCAATCTTCGGAATTTGACTTGATTATGCCTCATGTAAAACATATAACATTAGGAAGCAAACCAGATTCACTGATTAACATGCGTATGGCAACCTATGGAAGCAGAAGTTCTTGTAAAAGAGCCCCCTGGCAAGCATTGAACCGATCAAATGAAAAATCTATAAACCAGATTCACTGATATAACAGTGGTTTCCGTTGTCCTAAAAAATGAAAGCTCCATATGCTTATTTGTCACCATCTTAAGACTCCTTTCCATTTCTCATAATATAATCCCTTCTGCTTTAAATGCAACGCCTTTCAAAATCTGTAATGTTGAAGAATGGAATCGATGTCGAAGCCTTTTAGCTTGACCACTGATTCAACATGCCCTTTCAGCGTATGCGACTCGCCAAGCCTGCAACGACAGAGTCTATTTGCCTTAGCATCACATGTAGGACTAAAATAGCATAAACGAACTGCTGGCAGCAAATATTTTAGACTTTGTATTTACTATTTAGGAATATGCTCCTATGCCTCGTAATACACAGCATGGCCTTTAAACATCAATTACCAGGCCAACCTCAGCATGTTGTTTGGCTTATTGTGCAATCTTGGAAAGCTCCCTGTAACTACTCTTGTCAGGAGAAAAGATCGCTGGTCTCAGGAAGCTGAGGCCCTGCAGAGTCCTCTGCGCACTTGCTCACTGAGCTTCTCCCTCTCTTTTCTGTGGTCCATTTTGGTAGTGAAGGCGGTCTGTGTGATAAAATTGGCCAAATTACACAACGTAAATATTTCGTAACAAAATTCAAGGTGTTGCCTCTTGCTCAAAGGAAATATCAGTTTGCAAAGGCATGTTACCTTGTTTTCCAAAAAGAGTATTCCTTGCTCGCCTGCTTAGAGTGTAGCCGGAGTTTCAGAAAATCAACAGAACATATGCCACTACGCTGTTATGCCAAATGACACTGGCCCGCCCCCATCCAGTTCCCTTGATCCTCGCAAAGGCCCAATTTGCATAAACTTCTACAAGCAACGCGACCTGCTCATCAAATATTTTTGCATCAGGGAAGAATATTGGTGATTGTTGACTGATTTATTTATTGTCCAAATTTTTCTGAGGACTTTTGACCATTCACCGTTAGTGAAAAGCTAGTGGATTTGCAGTTCTCACTTTGAACCTGACTCTGGTGAAATTAGTCAGTAGAAAGTGCCATGGCAAACTTGACCTCCTAGCTGAGCAACTACGAATGCGCTGACCAAAAGAAGTACAGGGCTAACCATACTCACTAAACAAAGATTAGGGCCTGGCTAACTATACTCACTTGCAAGTACAGGGGCTGCCATCATTTCACCAGGGTTATTTCTAACTATATCACTGTTAGTGGTCTACCCTAGGAATCAATTAAGATTGATACTCTAATATTAGTTGTGGATTAGGTTGTATCGGAAAACCGATCTTCACTATACTTAGGTAGTCATAATGTCTTGCTAGAGACCGCTTATGATTTGTCGGCCAAAAGGGTTTTGTGCACACTGCTAATGTTTAGTGAACCTATAGGGTCGCACACAATCGCGAACGGACTTAATATTTTCTGTGCGCCATGATCTATTTAAAAAGTAGATTTTAATTTCTTTTCCTATTTAAATTATCTACGCGGTCGTGCGCATTATGAGATAACGTTACATGTACGATTAGAAGTGGAAAATTTGATGGGCTCAAATCGCCCGCCCACTTCTTTTAATTCTGCTAGATAATGATGCTATATAAATAGATAGAGAATTGTTCTCTGTCTAGGGTTTTTTTTCGATAGAGTATCGAAAATCAAAAGGCGTTGAAGAAAAGAAACTTCAAGATCTTTCGCTAGCATGTGGATCGTTGGAGAATTCTGTTCGTGTGTGTAGATACTGGGTTGAGGCGCAACACTTGGGGCACTAATCCGGACACAATCGATTGTCGATTTATCTTCGATCTGCAAAAGGTACGTTTCAAATTCCTTTTCGATTTCAATATACACATGAATCTTGTCTAAGGATCTATATTCCGCTGCGTTGTTTTTCGTTGATGAACCCAACAATTACTTCTTTCCAACAGTTTTAAGAATGCTATATAGGAGAGGCATAAAATTAGAAAACCACACAAGAAACAGATTCTCACTGAGTCAGCATCTTTCATGGCCCAAAAGAATGTTACAGTCATCAGTGCCAAGGTGAGAACAATTCTGGCAGCAAAAGTTTCTTTCAACTGCCAGCTATCTGGCCTGGGAGATGGCTCACTCAATCTTTGGAGCTTGTCATGATCGTTCCTGAGATTGGTATAAAAAATTAGTCAAACTGATCTTTCTTGACCTGCTATGTTCAAAAGGGGGAGTACAAGAATGAAAAACTATCATCTTACCATTGTTTAATATGGCAATGATCAAAACCATAAAGGATGCAAGGTCAAACTTCCAGATCAAAGCAATGAACATAAAGCCAAACTGCAAAAGCAAAATGATGTGACTGGATGCATGAAATTTCATCAGCGAATGCTTTTTATAATCTTGAGTCTACATTTAAGGGAGGACACTTACCACAATACGGATCGTAATGGAGATGGCATAAATCTGCAAAGTTTCAGTCAACTCATACTAAGCTAGGAACACAATTGGCAATATGCAGAGATTTGGTGCATAATTAATTGGAAAAACAATCCAATCACTAACGGTGTGATCCCTCTTTCTTAGAAATACAGCCCAGCTGATAAGCACAGCGCCTATAATGACACTCAAGCTTGTTTCAGTGAGGACAATGTCCAAGCACTTCTAGCTGCATCAGTGGCATCAGCAACTGCAATCCAACGTCTGCCTTCTTCAAAGCAGAGGCTTCATTCACGCCATTTCCAGTCATACCACACAAGTGCTTGCTCTCCTGCAGCTTCTTTTCAATTTTGTACTTGTGTCATGACATGTGCCATTCACAACTTCAGTGAATAAAATAATGTGGATCTCTTTAAGCATGATTTCACGAATCCATAAGGTGAACCAAAATAGTTGCAGTTCTTGATTGATCTGAGTAACTTTTCAATTGTCTCTGCTTGGGTTTTTTCTTGATGTACTCACAACTATGCCACATGAAGAAGACAATTCTGGAACAGTAAATTGTGTGGGACACAATGGTCTGTCAAGGAATTCTCGCCTCAGAGGAAATGTATGCTCAGTAATGTCTTCTCAATGGGATGTTCTATCTACACGGTGATTTCATTATTAAGCTCGCACCTCAACCACCTCCAAATATGGTTCTCCATTAATAATTTAATTTTTGGTCTTAGGTCTATGTTTCGTTGATCAAGAGGACCAAAGTATTATCAAGTATAACATGAAATGACAACTTGCTAATTGGGATATCCAAATTGAGCACCAATGGAACAAATCTACCTTGCCTAGAATAAAATTTCCATGCTTGAATAATCATGACAAAAAAGAATATGATTGTCTGAAACAGGTAGAACTGAATCAATATTCTTCTACTGGTCCAATTTGACACAGAAAAACCTTGCTAAGGAATTAAAAGTTCCCCCGGAATAATGTGAAGAGAATTTTGAGTTGTGCTTCTTTCAATATCCTTTCTCGAAACAAGTGTGACAGAGAATTTTATGTCTCCTGAAAATACAAAGACAAGCTGAAGACTAGGATCAAGAGTTTTCATGGACCCTGCAGACGATGAAATGGAAAAGCTTGAAAGTTGCTCTGTTGAAACTTGGGTGGAATGCTACAATATGCAACATCTGGAAGGAGAGAAATAAGGGGATACATGAGCTAGTTAACACCCAAATGAATAGAGTTGTTGCTGCTATACTCTTCTCAGTGAAAACTATGTTTGAGTCATTAATTCAGGAAGGGAAAAAAGAAGTTCCTGATGAGGTCAAAAGCATCTGTAACAGATGGAGGATTGCTTGTTAGCTGTATGTTCTTGCTCGACCAAGACTGCTTTGAAGCCATGATTGAGGACTGGGTGCTCGATAGTGAGTTACTGGTTTTTACTTGTATGATTCATTCTGTTCTAATGTTTGTTTCCAATGTAAGAGTGGGCTTTGTTGTCACATGGGTCATTGAGTTTAAGGAGAGGTCTCAAACTAGGTTAAGATCCACTTTTTAACTCATATTTAATATAAAAAAAACTCATATTAAATGGGGGGTATCGTAAATAGGTTAGCCAAAATTTAAAGAATGGGTTGTTATGGGTTTAGAGTAGCAAAGCCCAACTAAATATGGATTTTAATTGGTTTGAACTAAACCCACATGCCACCTACCAAACAATGCCTCCTCTTGTTTGGGCTGTCTGATGCAGTTTGGGCTGTTATCGGGCAGAGCTTACAAATTCACACGTGACTTGCAGATTTCGGACAACATCGATCATGCGCATCACATTGTCGGGGGATCTCGCAAAGTGTGCACCTAGAGATATCAAACTCTTCCAAGAATCCAATCTATCAAGTCCTTATTTCAACTAGATCTTGCCAAACTCCAGCAATCAATAGCTCCAGATGTTAAATCTGAAAGATCTAGCCACTCAATGGACTTGCATCCAGCCATATTCCACTTTTCCACGCATGCCTCTACCTATTATGGCCATGAATTTTCTAACAAGATATTGCAATTCGTAGCAGTCAAAAGCTTCATACAACTAAATTATGGTTAACGCCTTTCAACGGACTTGCACTAAGAGATATCGAACTCTTCTAAGAACTAGGATCAAATTGCGACTAGATAATGACAACCTGCAACATCCAACAGCTTCCTTCATATGATCACCACGGCCTCCAATTTCAACTAGTTGATGGCCAAATAGCTTCAAAAGAGTTGATTGCGGAAGGTCCAGCCTTCGAGGGTCTTGCATCGAGAGACATCTGATAACTCCAACATACCAAGCCTCACATTCTCAAACCATCACTTGCTTCAGATTTTGATTGAAAAAGGTCCACCTTTTCAAGGGACTTGTTCAATGAGATATCCAACACTTCCAAGAACACCATTTTATCAATGCCTTGAATTTCAAGTAAATTTTCGCGTCCTTTAACAACTCCCATCTAACAACCGCTTGAATATCGACCACATGTTGGGAATATGTCAATCTCCTCATACCATTGATTTGTGGGATCTTTAGCCTTTTGATGTCTATGCAAGAAAATATCCAACTCTTCCAAGAATCCGGACTTACCATGGCCTCGAATTCGCACAAGGTTTGCACAAGAGTATGCTTTCAATAGCTTCAAACGATCTAATTGTGAAAGATCCAGTCCTTCAATGGACTTGCATTACGACACATCTAACGTTTCCAAGAAACTCATGTAGCCTTGGATTTCGACAAGATTTTCGCAAGCAGAAGCCTTCAACTGCTTTAGATAATTAAATTGTAAAAGGTCTAGCCTTTCAATGAATTTGGATTAGGAGATATCTAGATCTAGCCTTTCAATGCATTTAAACTAGGAGATATCCGACTCTTTCAAGAACTCTGACCTATGAAGGCCTTGAACTTCAACTAGATTTTCGCAACGATTAGCATTTACTTTCTTCAAATGTTTCATTTGAGAAAGATTCATCGTTTCAACGGAATTGCATGAGTCGATGCTCAACTCATCCAAGAACTTGGATCTACCGAGACCTCGAAATTCAACGAGGTCATCGCTTTTTTTTTTAGTTTCGACGGAGCATTCATTCCCTCTAAATATTCAAGGTCATCAAGAACAAAATTTGTACCCCCTTCTCCGTCAAATGTTGTTGTTTCATATATTGCATATGCTCATATGGGGAATTTAGAGATGCCTTTAAATATTGACTAAAAATTTAATTGTTAATTGACTAAAAACAAATCCCGAGCCGTCCCCTTCTTGTGGCCCTTGATGTATGTTCCCTAGTGGCCTTAACAACCGAGAAAATATTGGGCATCACTGTGATTCCAGGTGAGCGAAAAACAAGTCCATTCTTCGTGCGCCACGTGTCCCTCGCTGGCCCACCTGCCAGAAAAATCTCTCTCTTCTGCACTTGCTCTCTCTCCTCTCTTCTCTCTCTTCACTGCGGTTTCTTCTCGGCTATGGCCGTTAGCTCAAGTTCGAGCTCCGCGTCCATGGCCGCTGCAAGTTTTCAAATCAAGTGTCCGTGGCCACGAGACTCTGGGTCTAACTGCCATGGCCGCAAGCTCGAAGCTCCATCTACATGGCTTTTGTGAGCTTGAGCATCCATGGCCGCCAGCTCAATATACAGCAGCCATGGTCGAAAAGTTGTGCTCGAGCTCACGCTCTAGGCTCGAATCCGAGCTCCGCGGCTATGGCGATGGATAGACTACGGATTGGGCATCCTTGGCCATAAGTCTCTGGATCTAGCGATTATGGACGGGATTCGAAACTCGAGTGACCATGGCCGGCTAGCCGTGGTCGCGAGCTTGAAGCTCGAACGTGCTTGCAACCGCGAGCCCGAGCTATATGGCCATGGAGGCTGAGATGTTGGGCTCAAGCTCAAGCTCAAGCTCTAGAGCAATGGTGAACGCAAAGAAGAGAGATGAAAAGTAAGTGCAGAAGATTTAGAAATTTTTCTGACAAGTGAGCCTGCGAGGGACACGTGACGCACGAAAAATGGACTTTTTTTTTGCTGACCTGGAATAACAATGACACCTAATATTTTCTCCTGAGCGACGAACCCACTATCACTTGCTTTATTGAAAAGCAATTACAGTCAACTCATATAATTGATGTATTAAAACAGACTGGCTAATTGATTTTGACTCAGCAAAGTTCTGAGCCACTGGCTTCTAGCCCCTAGACTTTATCCTGTGGATGTCTGCTCCATCCACAGATCCAAGAGCGCCTTTCCTTTTCACTTCTGGAAGTCTTCCTCTGTACGTGTCGAACAAAAAATAAAAAAAATAAAGGCATTTAATTCGAAGATTGAATTGGTAAGGAAAAGTTTAAGCACGCGGTGGTACATAGTGCAAAAGTCAAAGGTCATTGGTGTTTTCGTTTTCGCTTTTAATTTTACTTTTTATATTTTTACTATGAAACTGGCAGGTGGATCTTTGAAATAAGAGTAAGGAAGAGAGACACGAAAACAAATTTCATTTCGAAAGTAAGGAGGAGATGGACATGGAGAATTCTCACAACCGTGGAGGAGGATCCTCCGAAACAAGAGAAAAGAGTTTCGACGTGTGTTTGAGCTTCAGTGGACCGAATGCTCGCGGCGGCTTTGTGGATCATCTCTACCGTAGCCTCCACCAAGCGGGGATCCGCGTGTTCAGGGATGAAGAGGGTCTCACCCTGATAGAGAGTTTTGAGCAGTCGCTGACCGCGATCAGGCATTCCAAGATCGCCATTCCGATCCTGTCAGAGAACTATGCGTCGAGCACAAGGTGCCTCCGAGAGTTGGCTGTGATTGTGGATTGCCACAAGAAGATGGGCCTGCTCATCATGCCCGTCTTCCTCGACGTCACGCCATCGGTCGTGAGGCACAGATCCCAAGTTTACGCCGGGGCTTTCGCCCAGCATAGATGGAGAAAAGAAAACCCAAACACCCTCCGGGAATTGGGAGGAAGCTCTCATCCGGGTGGGATCCATCCCGGGGCTGGAGAGTGATGGGTAAGTGTGATTGAGTAAGTTCGATTGAGTAACCTAGCATCCAAATGCCAAGGTGGCGCTTAGTTCAATTTAGTTAATCTAATTAGACTAACGCTAGGTGTATCAATACCTGATAGCTCGCTCTGATCTGGTACTCAATATCATCCACTTGTTTACATTCTTACTCCCGGCTTGCCACATTACTTAATGTTTTGGTTTTGTTGATAAATTTCAGTATTCCTATGTTACACACATCTTTACAAGCACATGACTCTGTTTTTCGGTTAACTTAGAGGCAGCAATTATGGTTGTGATTTTGTATTAAGATGGTCCAGGAGAATGTTCTTCCTCTTGGAATCTGCATCTACAGGAAATCTACCTCTTGCGAGAAAATGCCAGTGTAGAGTGATACCGATTTGCTTAATTTCTGTTGATGCAACTGACAACCTTTGCATCTCATCCTACTGTGCTTTGTCTCTGCTGATTTAGTAAAAATATGTGCCACTAATTGCGCGGCCTGTTTGCCTAAAGCTGATTGCTGTTTGATAGTTTTTGAAAGGAGAGCGTGAATTTTTTTCTTGCAAACTACTTCAGAGTTCAGACATTGTTGGACTTACGTTAATCTTTGTGCATGTGCCTTGTGCACGCATGATGCAGCTCACGCACACGTGCTTCAATCATCGAGGTACTTGTCGCAAATGTGTTGAGGGTATTGAACAGATACTTTGTTGGCATCGAGCATCATGTGGAAAGAGTTATGGAATTACTAAATGTGGAATCTAGCGATGTTCGTGGAGTTGGAATACATGGCATAGGGGGCACCGGGAAGACAACAATTGCAAAGTTAATCTACAAAAGAATATTTCATCTCTTTGATGGCTGTAGCTTTCTGGAAAGCGTTAGAGAAAATGCCAAAAAACCAGGAGGCTTAGTAAATTTGCGAGATCAGTTGATTTCTGACCTTCTAGGTGCAATGCATAGACAAGTTCCTTCTGTTGATGATGGGATTAAGTCCATCAGAAGCAGATTCTACCACAAGAAAGTTCTAATTGTTCTCGATGATATTGAACCAAGCTTTGAACTTACATCAATTTTAGGAAGTCTTGATTGGTTAGGCTCTGGAAGCAGGATCGTAATTACCACCAGAGCTGAACAAGCCTTAGATAAGCTTGAAGTGTTCCTGAAATATAAGGTTGGAGGAATGCAACGAGATGAAGCCCTTAAACTTTTCCATGTCCATGCCTTCAGGGAGAAACCTGCTCCAGATGACTTGGCTACTCTGTCCGAAAATATAGTATCAACTATTGACCGACTTCCTTTGACTATTGAGGTTGTCGGGTCGTATCTATTTTCTAAAAGCAAGGACGTGTGGAAGCAAACCTTAGACGAGTTGGAAAAAGTACCTGAGCTACAAGTTAAACAGAATTTGATGGTAATCATCAAAGCATTACCTGACAAGCAAAGACAGATATTTCTGGACATTGCTTGTTTCTTCATCGGAGAGGACGAAAGTGTTGCATGCTACCTGTGGTCCGACCGTGATGCCACAAGCCAATTGGAATTAAAAGTGCTCGTCCTCTCATCTATTGTTAAGATTGAGAACAACAAACTGTGGATGCATGATCAACTTCGAGACCTAGGTAGGGATATCGTCAAATTGGAACATCGTGAACTTGGAAAGCGCAGTAGATTGTGGATGCACAATGATGCCTTGGATGTGCTAATGAATGAAAAAGTAAGATACAAGTTCATCACTGTTTTTTACCTTATGATTGTATGCCTTACGACTCGTGTTCCTTTTTTCATAGAGGAAAGACACTTATGGTCGATTTGTTTCACAAAAAATGACTGACTTGGAAAACATTTTCTTAAAACTGATCACTTTTATATCTTGGAATAATTAGTTGATGAAAATTTTTATTTATTGATAACAATTTATGTTTACATATTTTCATGGACGTTGAAAATATATTTTGTTCATTTATTTTTGGAAGAGATACGAGCGATCATTTTTGGGAAGTTATTTTCCAAATCATTCTCTTTCCGCGAAACAAAAAGACCCATAATAAAAATGATTTCTTTAGTTTGGAGTCTCTAAGCATTTATCATCTTCACATGTTTTTGTGGGGAAACGCTAAGTCCCTTGGCAATCCTATATTTCACGTGTAGGGAACGAATCGTGTTGAAGGTGTTCTTCTCAAATTTGACAGTAGGTCACAATACAGTTTTGGACCAGCACATTTTGCGAGTATGTCGAACATGAGAATCCTTCGATTGGATCAGGCGAACCTCGAAGAAAATTTTGAGCGGCGTCTGTCAAGTTTAAGATGGCTCCATTGGCAAGGTTGTCCTCGGAATCTTCGTGCTGAAAATTTGGATTTGAAGGAGTTGGTTATTCTAGATCTTTCCTGGAGCAAGGTCAATGAAAAATGGAATGGTTGGAGAGAAATCGAGGTACAGAAGTAAATTATTTTTTATTTCATTTGTCAAATTGTTGCGGAAAAGTTAACTCTTTTATTATTCTACTTTCTGACAGAAAGCCGAGAAATTGAAAGTTTTGAACCTCACCGGTTGTGTTGACTTGATCAGAACTCCAGACTTATCTCATTACAATTGTTTAGAGAGATTGATTCTTGAAAACTGCATTCGGTTGGTTGAAATTGGTTCATCGGTAAAAAGTCTGCGGCGCTTGGTTTCACTGAACTTGAGGTGTTGCACTGAACTCAATAAGTTGCCTGAAGAGCTGGGTTTCCTCATGTCCTTGCAAGAGATTCTTATAGATGGAACTGCTGTTCAAGAAATTCCTGCATTCGTCGGTCATTTGAAAAATCTTAGAAGATTCAGTGCCTGCAACTGTCTTTCATTGATCCAGCTGCCCGATTCAATTAGCCATGCAATATCTCTAAGAGTCCTTGCACTGAATGGTACCAAAATAACTAAACTTCCCATGTCTATGGGAGAGCTAGAAGGGCTACAACACTTGTCAATAAGTCATTGTAGGTCGATATTGAAGTTACCAACGTCCTTGGGGACTTTGGCTTCATTGACCGAACTTGATCTATCAAGCACTGCAATTGTCGAATTACCTAATGATGTCAATAATTTAAATTTTTTAACAGTGCTCAAAATTGATTTTACTTTTGTAAGAGAGCTGCCTTGCGCTCTATGGACGTTGAAGAGGCTGGAAGAGCTGCACGCTTCAAGATGTCGGAGTTTGGATGGGGAAATTCCTGCATATATTGAGAAGCTTTCGGAATTGAGGGTCTTGAGGCTTGGATACTCTCGGATTCGTGGTCTACCAGATAGCATTTCTACACTTACCAATCTCCAAACGCTGGATCTGCTTCATTGTGACAAGCTCCGTAAGGTGCCCAAGCTTCCTTCCACTTTAATAAGCCTATCTGTCAGTTCTAAGTTGATGGATACAATCCCAGACATCCATCACCTGGTTAAGTTGGGAGAGTTGTTCTTGGCTGATGGATCCCAGGAACTGGTGTTACCTGTCCAAGATCAAATTGAGGCGAAAGGACACGCCGGTTTGCAGCTTAAGAGTTTGTCAGAGCTAAAGATATTGCAGCTATCTGTGTTAAAGATCCAACTACTGCCTGTTGGGTTGCATCACCTTAAGAAGCTCAGGAAGCTCTCCCTTTGCTGCATTCACTTGAAAGAGCTACCACAGCTTCCTTCAAGTTTATATACTCTATCACTTCGCCATTACAAATCGCAGACAGGATTGCCAGATCTTTCATATTTGAAGCTCCTGTCAGAATTCGAGCTTTTCGACTGTGCAGTAACAGAAGTTCCAGGCCTCGGGAAGTTCAAATCCTTGCGAGTTTTCAGAATATCTCACTGCAACCTGCAGCAGCTGGATGAGCTGGAGAACTTGATATTTTTAGCATCATTGAATGTTTCATACTGCTTAAGTCTTGAGGAACGTCCGCATCTATCAAAACTGAAGAAGCTGAAACTGAAAGATATTAAAATCAAGGGCTGTCCGAAGATTCACGATATTAAAAGTGTGAAACACCTGAATTCCTTCGAGGAGCCAAGCAGTTCAAAAATTGAGGCTGAAAGCTCATCCGAGGTAACCAACACTGCTGATTTTCCCACTGGACCGCATAAATGGAGGATGGCACTTGATAAGCACGTGTTATGTCTGGAATTTTTTGCAAAAATCAATGAATTGCTTAATAACAACAAAAATGCATGACACCATGAATTACGATGTACAGGATATTTTCTCCCATTAACACATGCGGAATCATTTTTTCAAATGAAATTTGAGTCATTGAGACTTTATATTTCTTTCATCTTCTTTAATGGTTAGATGGGTCCAAATATGTAAGGACTCCACTTCTATTTCTTCTTTAAAAGGGCATTTTTTTTTTACTTTTTTTTAGTATTTTTCTGCGATATACAACCAAAGAACTTCTTTTTGTGTGGTGTTGTTATGTACACAATCCAGAGCGTTGAACATCGTATTGGTATCTTAAATCTTTGATGTGGTGTGGAAAAGTGCTGGCCTCTGTGCCGGTATCTTAAGTTTCTGATGTGGCGCTTCCGTTATGTTCAAGTTAATTCTTTATCCAAAGTGCTGTGACTAAATTGGGATGAGTGGCTCATAGAAGGTATTCCATTCTCCAAACTGTTCTCTTGTAATTCAGACTTGTTTGACTAGCTACTCTTCCAAGGAGATAATCTGATCAATACTATCGATGAAATCTCAAAATTCATTTGTTCTCTTTTCACATTCAGTCAGTTTGAATCTAAGCATCAACCTTTATAACCGTTTGACACACGGTAGAAATCTTATTTGATGCACCGAATACATGCTTACCCAAGTTTTGTCGCAGGTGGAGTTTAGCAAACCAGCTGATACTGAACATTCTTCCTTTAAAGGGGTCAAATGCAAAGACGAAGGTATGCTCTACATTGAGATTGTCAAATCTGAGTTGTTCTATAAGATTAAGTATGAGGTCAACCTTGAAATGTAGAACACTGAAAGAGGTCATGGCTAGAAAGCTTCCAGACCATAAGAATAGGCAGTTAAGGAATTATTTCAAGCTACGCCATATTGTTGGAACTGATCAGACATTGACTAATTTTATGGGCCATGTAGTAAATCTTACACCTTAACTATTGCTTCTCTTGCTATAGTGTCACATATGATCCTTAAGAATATAGTCTATAAGAGCTGACAAACATCATCAGCCACTTTTTATCTCAATCTTTTTCTGCTTGGGGATGGCATTTTATCTGTCCATCCAAAGAGACGTGGTGAGTCATTATTTGACACTTGACTCCTTTCACAATAGAGGATTGGCACACCTCTTTTGTCTGACAGCTGTTTTTTGTACCGATATTATTACATCAGAGAAGGATGATTGCTACACTTTCCTTGTCAATAATGAAGATAAGGATGAAGATAACATTCCAGAAACCAAACCAAAGCCAGAGCATGTACCTCAACCAGTTGCTGCTGAGACTCAGAATGAGTCGGAACTGGTCAGTCTGCTAAAAGAAGTCAAGGCCAACCAAGAGATTCTAAAGGAGGAAGTTCGAGCTATAAAGGAAGAATTGAAGGGTGAAGTTAGCACTCTGAAGGATGGAATGGCCAGAATTGAGACCAAGCTGAACACTTTGAAGTGCTATGATCCAGTGAGAGCTCACTTGGACCCCTTATTCTTTTCAAACACCCATTCTTCCTCAAAGTGATTTTGAACCTGATAGTTTTTATGTAGTTTTTTAACTGGTTTGTAATTTTGTGGTTTAAATACTTTGACTACCTTGAACATTTTGTGGATTCTGATCTTTATATGATTATGATGATATTTGTATGTGATTTGGAATATTTTTTTCGTGACGATGATAAAAAGGGAGAGAAATACGATGCAGATATATGCTGGAGGAGAGCTGGTACTGATGCAGATATATGCTGGAGAACTAATACTGATGTGAATTTGAATACAGGATATATTTTGCAAAATACAAGATGTATGTGTATTGCAAATGTGTGAATACAGGATATTGTACCTTTTGCCTTGTATGAAGCACTGGAGTATATTTGGATCAAGTTAAACTAATACTATACACTTTGGCATATACCAGTCTTTATACATCCAAATACTATAAGAAACTACTTTTACCCTGTTGCAAATCCTCTCATAGTTTTCTTATAGAAAATAGTCTGGCGCTTACTATGTTATCCAAGTTAAACTATATCAACTTGGTTGCTTAAACTCATGTTTCTAAGCCTTAATAGCTGCAAGCAATTTTAATTATTTCTTGACAAATCTTATCAAATCAATTATTTTGATATTTACATGGAAAGTTTTGTCACCATAAAAAAAGTGGAAGATTGTTGAGAAAATCTCTTTATAAATTTTGAAGTTGACAAAACAATTTTTGATTTCTTACGAGCTTGATTTATGCAAGAGTTGTTTATGTTTCAGGTAATATCTGTGTAAAAGGGACTTGTAAGTATATAGTGAAAAGATTCGAGATAGCTGGAAGGACTCAAATTGTAAGGTGAACAAGTCTAGAAGAATGGAAAGTCCATTAAGACTCGAAGGTACCAAGGTGAACAGTCTATAAGATCTACATCACCGTCGTACTCGAAGTTCCTAGTGAGAGGCAGTTAGATATAATCGAGAAATATGATATAACGATAGTCTAATATTATCGGGAAGTCAGATATAATCGAGAACTGTTGATGTAAGCGGAGTGACTACACTACCTGGGACACCAACATTGTCACGTGCTTAAAGGATAATATCTCAAGATAAGTTGTCTTATCTTTCAAAAGCTAGTGATCTGATTTGGATTCTTATTTTAGAAGTAATTGGTTGATCTAATATTATCTACATGGAAAATATCAATCACGCATGATATCTTGGTTAATTAACAATCATCTTGAAGACAAGTCACTTTCCATAGCCAACCTACTCTATTTTTGAAAACTAAAGATTTTATTGTATAGGCAACCAAATCTACGAGAACTCGGATTGATTGACTTCAGTGGCTAAATTGATCTGCTCAACAATTGTCCAACGGTCAACTTGGAGAATGATACTAGTGAAGATTATCCAAAGGGAAGATTCAATGCTGAGGAGTATAAAAGGAGATCAACAAAACACCCCGGAGAGAGATAGAGAGAGAGTGCAAAAATTTAAATAAGAGAAAGCTTTACATTTGTTCATTGTCTTTTTGAGCATACAGAAATTATAATCTCTTGAGAAGTGTGTTAGTGTTATAGTTTGTGCTTAAGTATGAAATAGTGAGATCTATTTGCTTGAATATAAGCAACACCAGCTTTGGGAACAAACTTGCGTATAAGCAGCACATTCTACCATAACTACTCAAAGATTGCTAGTGGAATCTAGCTAGTAGACTATTTGTCTAGGAGAGTGGATGTAGGCTTATGCTAAGCTAAATCACTATAAAGGTTTGTGGGCATCATTCTCTTTCTCTCTACTTATATTCATTACTTCTTGATGGAAGCGCTTTGCACTATCTGATATAACATGTTCCTACGCATATAAACACACTATTTTCACCTGATTTACCTTATATCAAACTTGACGCTTTCAATTCCGCAATAATTAGTCAAGTTTCTTGCAATCACTTATTCGTCCCCTTTATGTGATACTATTAGCCATGCTGGGAAAATCACCTATGTGTTGATTGTTGAAAAATCTCCTATGTTGTTTTGATAATAACAAAAACAATCAAAAGCTATCAATGTGTGTATTGGTGATATAGGGACAAGCCAATATGCAGATGGTGTCATAATCAGCACTAATTGATTCTGATATAAGGAGTGCTCTGCCATTGTTATGAATACTTTGTGATATCGAGGGATCGCTACTGATATTTAAGGTGAACGAGATATTAGGTGTTGAAGATGTCTATAAGTTGAAAGGATCTTTAGATAAGGTGAATATTTGAAAAGACATTGATCAAGGATGAGGAAGTCGAGAAGAAAGTGGATGTTCGTAATGACTTTGAAGTACAAAGATCGGGTGAACAGTTTGATAGACTTTATGATGGTGAACAAGCGTAAAACAAGATGTTCGATAAAGCTTGGAAGGACCATAGAGATGAACATGTTGATAGAGTTGAAATTACCAATATGCTTGAAAGGACCGAAAGAAAGATCAGCATCATTATCAAGTGCAGTGGATTGTTATTGGAGCAGTAGATTGTTGGCAATGAGCAACTACTTTATACAGATAAGGTGAAAGACAATGATGATATTAATGACCTATGTGAGTTCAACAAAGACTAGGTATAAGGATGAGGATCTTGATGGGAAAGAAAACAAGTTGAAGATGACAAGGTGTTCATGATGACTTGAAAGTACCGTGGTCAATCTTTCATCAAGGTGACGTCTTTGGAAGTTGAGATACTCAAGAGGATCATTGGATGATTGATCGCAAATCGTCCACACGGTTTGTTAGTGGATAGCATCAACAGACTACTAATAATCTACACGTCCTGATTATGGGTAAGGGATCATGCTGATATTTAGTCCTAAAAGGTGTTGGTCACTTGATCATCTGAGTATATAATGAGCAGTGATGTTGAGAAAGAAAAGTTAGTTAGAGAAAAAAAGGGATAGAATACTTACAATACTGCTATTGTCTTCTAAGCTAGAAATTGTCACTGATCCTGATACGTAAATCTCTCTGTATTTGGTTTAACACTGTAATAGCTTATAGTCAAGTGTACAAGAGTAAGTGCAGTGTTTTTGTATCCTGATAGTATGATTTGTATCCTGATAGTATGACTGATCAAGTGAAGGGAACTACATTAGCCAATTGTAACTTGTACAGCTGATTACTAGTGGAATTTAGCCACGTTAACATTGTTAGTCTGAGAGTGGATTTAGGCTTGGTTATAAGTCGAACCACTATACATCATTGAGTGATCTGCTTACTTCTAATCATGGTGATGCAGGTGAACCTACAACATCAAATGATGATGATTGTGACAAGAAGCTTCAAAAGCATCATGAGAAAGGAAATGACTACAAAGGAAAGAGGTAAGAAAAATACTGAAACGAGAAGAAACACCACAAAGCCAAAGATGAGTCCAAATTAAAAGAAGTAGTCTACTACGAATATCGAAAGCCTGGACACATTAAGCCCAATTGTCCTCTTCGAAAAAAGAAGAAAGGAAAGTTTGAGAAGAAGAAGCGTGCCCTCAATGCTTAAACCTGGAGTAACATCGAGTGCGAAGCAGCGATGAAGATGTTGATCACGCCAACCTATGTCTCCTGGGTAATTCTGAAGTCTATGAGGAAATTGAGGTAGAATCCCCATAACTCACTTATGAAGAATTGCAAGATTTTCTAAAGGAAACTTCGGAAAGATTAAAAAAATCTTCAAAAGAATTTCAGATTTGAAAAAGGAAGTTTGGACGTTGACAAATGAAAACCTTTCTCAAAGTGTGGCTCTTGAAGAGCTGAGAGATGAACTGCATATTCTTAGGAAAGAACAAAGTCTCTCTTAAAATGAGAATTACTCTCTAAAGAAAGAGATTTCGAAATCACTACAAGGGTCTCTCTTAGTTTCAAAACACTTGAGCAAATCCTTTCAATTCAAATTCCTTATTATAATAAGTCCGGTTTAGGATGTGAAGAAAATGAAGGAGAAAGTGATCCTTCTCTGCTTTAGTCATCAGTTTATCTTTCCAATCCATGCACACATCTGTTTTTTTATTACCCCCAATATGAAGAGATGCCCAGATATTTGCCCATTTTATCTATTAGATGTTAGCGTGGTGAGTCACTATTTGACGATTGTGTCCTTTTTCTCTATTGAGGATTGACAAACCCCTTTTGTCTGACAGCTGTTCTGACCGATATAACTACATCGGTGAAGGATGATGGCAACGCTTTCCCTGTCAATGACGAAGATAAGGATGAATATAACATTCCCGAAGGAAGAAGAATAAATCTGCTAAAAGCATTGCCTTCGAGATTTCTGACGAGCCCACTCTTCCACCTAAGCACAAGCAAAATCTTCCAAGTCTGATTAGTCAATCACTGAAACTATGGGCGCTTCTTCTAACTTGCTAAGTTCTCCCTTCGTCGGAGGTTCATCAACCACAACAGGTAAAGTGAAGGTAATACTATTGACGACTTCCTTTTCTATATAATTGACTCTGTCATTGATTAATTCCATATTCTTTTAGACCGTTGATTCCAAATTCAGCAGTCAGATGATTGTTGAAACCATACCAACACAGCCTTTTTCATATAAAACAAACTTAAGTGATGTTGAGCCTCATAAGGATTCCAGTTTGTCAGTGGATTTGATAGGGACCAAAACTAGCGGCATCTCTCCAACGACAGATGCAATGAGGTCTGAGACAACGGTGCATCTATCATTCCTAGTACGGACAACCAATTGGAAGGGATCACTGATGGCATCCGTCAGACGCTGTCGACTCAAACTCCTGCAGTTTTCCTTCTCCCAGCGCCAAGACAAGGTGTTAACTTAGCTTTGCTTCGCATCATAATCCATTCCATTAGTATTATCAAATTAGACCTTGTGAAGGGGTTTCATTATCTGTTCCATCGCCTCCAGTGAGTCAAGATGTTGATTTGAGGTCCTCTTTGGCAAGGCAAAATGAAGACATTAACAGCCCTGCGATTGTTGGCGTTCAGGAGCCCTCGCCAATGCCTGTTTCTGCTGCTAATTTGTCAGCATCATCTCCTTGGCATTTATTGTCACAACTAGTGGGTCAAACTGATGTTGGGGAATCTTCAAGTTCTGCCCAAGCCAAGTTTGCTCGAGAACAGGTCGCAAGGATACTAAATTCGAGTCACTAACTCCAGTAATGTTACATCTAAATCCTCGTTAGCATCTATCATTACTGATGAAGTGATTGAGGCTAAATGGACCAAGTTTCTCAAACTCTCCCAGGGTGGTTTTCCATCGATTGCAAGTAACCCGATAATCACCAAGCAGCTTCTTTAGCGAATGAACTATGTGGTGGTGATATCCGTTTCAGAAAGTCTCCCAGATCAAGAAACAATGTGAAGATCTCTTGGCTGACTTGCTCCATGGGATAGATACTTATCAACAAAACTGCGAAAGAATTGCTGTTCTGGTAGTCTCGGAAAAAGACTATCGATATTTTCATAATTCCATTGAGGAAGTCTGTCATAACTTGAAGATCAAACAAGATGCCCCGCAGACTTTGGTGAATGATCGGGCTGGTCTTGATGCTGAAGAGGCAGACCTTGAGAGACGACTAGCCTAAGTGCGAAATCAGCAAAGGCTCAAAGACATCCATATGGCAAGAAAATATCGCATACCACTGTGATTCCACGCTGGCAAACTCCGAATCACTCATCGAGCGACACATGTCGCCCAGGCCCCATTGCGTCAGAGCTGAAATTTTGACCAAAAAAAAGCAAGGCTCTCTCTCTCCTGTCACCACTTCGTGCTTCCATTCTAGATTT
Organism: Syzygium grande; assembly: GCA_024733475.1. Lineage (NCBI taxonomy): Eukaryota > Viridiplantae > Streptophyta > Magnoliopsida > Myrtales > Myrtaceae > Syzygium > Syzygium grande. The sequence goes on along the minus strand of JAMXDD010000008.1, from coordinate 23,821,563 downwards.
TGCGCTCTCGCTCTGCTCACTCTCCCTCCCGACTCACACCTTCGAAGAGTGGACTCCGTCACCTCCGGCGCCGACGCCTGTACCTCTCGACGCCAATGCTGACGACCTAGCTGATGCCCTCTGCCTTCACCTCGACTTGCTCTGCAACTCTCAACGCCTTGGCCCTAGCCGACGGCGATGCCTCCGCCCTAGCCGATGCCAAAACCTTCGCGTCCGCCTCTGCCTCGACGCTCTGCAGTTCTTGCCATCTCTGCCTTTCAACGAACCACGTGGCCACCTCCGACGAAGTTGTACCACGTCGCCGCCTCCGACAAAGTGTACAAATTTGCTCCAGATTTAGTGTGATTTTTCAAAGGTTAACACGAACTACATTGTGGTATAAATTTTTAGTGCGTACATTGATTTGTTCCTTTGCTCCAAACTTTTACAAGCGAATCACAATGATACGTAATATTTTCTCGCAAGATGGCTTAGGTAGAAGGGGCTTTGTGGCAGGACACTGGTTCTTTTAATACACTAATGGGCGAGAAAAATCCACTCAACGAGAAGGCCGAGAAGCGACGTGTCAGAAATCGGCTTTTACTTGAAAATAGTCAGTTTGACCATGTCATGTCAGCTTTCCAAAGAGAAGTCGGGGTAATCGTGATGCCGCCTTAATGAAATATCTCTTTGGTTTGTTCCTTTGTCTGACATTGATTTTTCACATCGTGTATACATACTCATCCGATCAATCCCATCGTCGATCTTCTGCTCCGGTGCATGTAACTTCCCTTAACCCACATTAGTTACTAATGGGATGCCACGATCAATAAGACACTTCACGTTTTTCAAACCCCTGAAAGCCATCGTTATATTGAACCGGTAAAATTTGTGCTTTTGAAGATCATCCCTTTCAACTTTTAAATTATCAATCATATTGAAGAAACGTGTTACTGCAAATCTTTCAACTGACGACATCATACTCTAAGCAAAGACAGGTAATCATTGTGCCCATACAGCTTCAACTAATTGCTTTGAAAAGATAACTTCTCTATATAGCTTGCTACATCGTCTCTTTTATTTATTTATAAAGCATTGAAAAATTTTCAAATAAAAATTAGAAGTGTAATGATTTTTTTAAATAAGATTTTGAAATAAATTTTATTTCAAATAAGAGTCTGAAGTATCCTCATTTTTTCAAATAAGAATTAGAAGTAGATTTTGTGTCAAATAAGAGTTTAAAATAGCTATGTTAATATCAAAAAACGATTTGACCTCATTAGCTGTCAAGGGCATATTCGTCTTTACATTTTTTGATTTTTTTCCTTTTTCTTTTTTTTCCATAAAAAACAAACTCAAAAAAGAAAAAGAAAATCTAAACTTTAAAAAATTAAAAATTGCACATAGGTCCTTCGCCCGTGGCTATCACCCCATCGTTGATGGGGCAGCGATGATGGTCGGCGACCCTTGCTAACTAAAGGCGAGGGCCAGCAAGCCCTTGCCAGAATCAGGAGAGAGTCGCAACCCTCTCCCAGATCTGGGCGAGGGATGCTAGACTTGCGCAAGGTCTAGAGGCCCACTCTTGGTTCTAGCAGGGGCTGCTAGACCTTGCCGAGGTGCTGGTGACTCTACTAGCCATCGCCATCGCCCCACCGGCACCATCCTGCCTCATTTTTTCTTTGAAAAAAACTTTTATCTTTTTTTAATTTTTAATCTAATTTAACTAAAATTTAGGTTAAAATTATCTTTGGATGAAAATACCCTTGACCGGCCCAAATATTTAGTCGGTCGGCGAGATTTGGCCCTTATTTTGAAACTGTTATAGTCACTTCATGTCGTTATTTAAGAAAATAAGAGCACTTCAAGCCCTTATTTGAAATTTTTGCTAAAGCATTTAATAATGGCCGCCTGTTGGCATGCTTCAACATGGAGGGACATGCGGTCAAAGACACCTTTTCATTTCTCATTTGTCGGGGGTCTTATTGCTCCTATTCATGCACATACCTCGATGCAGCACTACGTTTTCACTAGGGGTGTGCAAAAGAAATGGACCAAACCGACCCAGAATCGGCGGTTCCTATGTGGATTGGTTCGATTTCCGATTTCAATTTACTAAAACCGGTGAGTATCAGTCCAGTTCCTGGTTCTAAGTGTGGAACTGCCTACCCGTCCACCCAGACCGGATCGGACCTATATAAATAAATAGGGCAAGCCAAGCAAGGTTACGAAGGAAATGCAAGTTCTCTCTATTCTTTTTCCTTTTACTATCACCAAGTTTGATGTGCTTCTTAGTGGACAAAGATACACACTAAAAGTCATTAGACCCGTTTGTGTTTAGCATATTTGGATTGGACCTAAGCATCTTGATGTCTTGCTTACCAGCAAACTACAAATGGATTAACTGCTTCCATGTTTGGGGAAGAAGCAATCTTCGGAAGAAACAATAGTGCAGACCAGTTCCATGGACCCACATCAAACATGGGACCAGTTCCATGTATCCATTCGGGAACTCAACCGGACCGGCAGTTCAATTCTCAAGTGGATCCATAGAATTAATGGGCGGTTTCCAGTTCCAATTTTTGGAACTAGTCCTAAGTGCGAAGTTTCCAGTTCTAAGGTGGGAATCACCCATCCGGATCATGCTCATCCCGAGTTTCCACATCGCCACAAATCTTCCTTAACTTCTTTTCCAAACACACAATCACCTCTCACTCGTGGCTTCCTCTCCTTCTCAATCTGCTTTGTCAACTACTCCTTCAGTGAGGAATTTGTGGCAAACAGGACAAGGTTGCTCGAACTCCTTTCCATCAAATATTACTATATTATTTCCAGCCCTGATGCGGAGGAAGAAATCCCGGTGTTGCTAAAGGCAGTGGAGCTGATCGGTCTTCCTGAGTGTAATAGTTGGGCTTGAATGTTAAAATAAAAGCCCAAAGTCCAAAATATTATTTTGTCAAGCCCAGCCCAAAGAAGTTACAAGAGAGGTCTTCTTCTTTCTTTCGGCAGTTGACGTCCGCGGAATAGAAGAAGGAAAAGGATAAGGGGGCTGAGATAGAAGAGAAGAAAATGAGAAAAAGGGGAAGAAGAAATGTTTTCTCCGTGCGCGCTCCGAGGATCTCGACGGGTCAAATTAACTCTGTTTCACAGAGTTTAATAAGGATTTGAGCCCTTTGCTCGTTTAATCGGGGTCATTTTCAGAATTAGGGAATAAATTAGGGATTGTGTGAAATTTGAACTACGAAATCCGATTTTGGAATTGTTAAGCTATGGAATTTCATGCATATCATGGATTAGGGCATTGTGGAGCCTTGGAAATTTGACGGGAGTCGATTTGAAGTAATAATTCGTTTTACTAGGAGATATCCGACTCTTCCAAGAACTCTTACCTATGAAGGCCTCGAAACTAGATTTTGATTATGGCTAGCATTTACTTTATTCAAATGTTTCAATTGAGAAAGATCCATCATTTCAATGGAATTGCATGAGTCGATGCTCAACGCGTCCAAGAACTTGGATCTATCAAGACCTCGAACTTCAACAAGATCGTCATTTTCTTTTTTAATTTCGATGGAGCATTCATTCCATCTAAATATTCCAGGTCATTGAGAACAGACAAATTTGTACCCCCTGTTCCGTCTAATGTTGTCCTTTCATATTCATATGTTCATATAGGGAAGCTAGAGATGCCTTCAAATATTCACTAAAAATTTGATTTGTTAATTGACTAAAAACAATTCTTTAGTCGTTGCCTTCTCGTGGTCCTCGATGTATGTTCCCTAGTGGCCTTAACAACTAACCCACTATTACTTCTTTATTGAAAGTAATTACAGTGAACACATGTAATTGATGTAATAAAATAAACTGGTTAATTGACCTTGACTTAGAAAAGTGCTAAGCCATTCCCATCTAATTCACGGCTTCTTCGAACAAAAAAAAATAAAATAAAATTCACGGCTCCAAGATGGCCTATCCTTTTCACTTCAAGAGGTCTTCCTCTACGCGCCCTTGGTCGTTGTATTTTAGGCATCATTCGGTGGGGGTTCCACCTTGGTGTCGGTGATTTTATTAATCATTTATGCACTAGCAGTTTAGTTAGCACATGCTATGCATGAGAGGATCGTTTAATGCTTATTGCTGTCTTTTTTGGCCACGACATAAATGTTGTATCTATTAGTTAGGGAAAAAAGAAAGAAAGAAAAGGACGTAATAGCTATGTTTTCACTATAATTAGATTACCATTATACTAGTCTCCAGATGCTGGGCACTCAAAAAAGATTTGTAAAATAGATTACCAGAAATAATATTTCTAGAAGTATACCTGATCATCGTGAGAATAAGAGATTTTCATAATACTGAAAAGAAAATTATATGTCCCTTAGACCTGTTAAACGAGTGGGTTGGGTCGGATTTGGGTCGGGTCATAAATGGTCCGACCCAAATTGACCCATTAACCCGTTTATGACCCATTTATTCACAGTGTAAATATCTCGACCCATTCCCGACCCGACCCATACTCAACCCATATCTGACCCGGCCCATATTGCTAAAACACTTTTATATTTAACCCAATACAGGAATACTTGTTTCTGATGATTTTTTTATTAAATTATACTGCTAAAACATTTTATGCAATACAAAGCTAGTGAAAAATTTTATAATTTTTTTAAAAATTGAGGTTCTGTTTGTTTTATGAAAAATGTGACATTTCTAGAAAATATTTTTCATAAAGTCATTATCCAAGAAAATAAAAAAAATTAATATTTTTTTTATTTTTACAATCGAATTTTTAATTATTTTTTTTTATTTTCTTCTTTTATTTTTCCTTTATTTTTGGCCGATCGCCGGCCGCCGTGGCCGGCGACCGACCACAGACGAGGACGAGCTCGCTGGAGGTCGACAAAGCTCATTCTCGCCGATCTGGCAAGGCCGAAGCCTCGCCGGCCTTAGGCGAGGCTCTAGTCTCGCCGATTTAGTGAGACTCGAGCTCGCCAGCCTCGGGCGAGCTCAACCTCGCCGGATCTGGCGAGGTGAAGCCTCGCCCGAGGTCGGCAAAGCTCAAGCTCGCCGACCTCGGGCGAGGCTCTACCTCGCCAGATCTAGCGAGGTTGAGCTCGCCCAAGGCCGGCGAGCTCGAGCCTCGCCCGAAGCCGATGAGCTAGAGCTTTGCCGGCCTCCGGCGAGGTCATTCCGCCTCGGTGGCTGGTCGCCGTGGCCCACCACCGGCCGAAATAAAAAAAAGAAGAAAAAGAAAGAAGAGAAAAGAAAAAAGAAAAAATAAAAGAAAAAGAGAAAAAATAAAAATAATTAAATTTTGATTTTTTTAAAACATTTTTATAAAGAGGGAGAGAGTGTGTGGATGGGTCTAGTAAGTGGGTTGGACATGGGTTCCAAACTCAACTCATTTAGATCCATTTATCTTTAAGCTTTAAAATTTAAAACCCATTTAAGCTTGACTCTTTAAAATTAAAGTGACCCATATATGACCCATTTATTTTTAAATGGGTCATTTATGGGTTTATAACCCATTTTAACACCTCTAATGTCCCTCGAAGTAAAAGGGAAAAATTTTAGTTTCAATTAAAGTAGAACAATAAAAGAAAACTTCCTTACCAAAAAAAAAACAATAAAAGAAAACTTTTTCAAAAGAACAAGAAGATAAATGTCACTCATGGAGAGTGTCACATGTCAGCCGTCCATTGAAAGTACTTTAGTGCACTACTTTACATTTATCAAATAAGATGGATTTAGTGTATCCGATTTTGATCGATAATGAGACATATTTGATTTTTCACACTTAACTCTAAGCTCTTAGAAATTGTGCTTTCAATTTTTGATCTAGCACATCAAAAAAATTCCTTTCCATTAACTTCTGAATTTTAATAAAGAAAATAACAATAGATTTAATTATGGGACGCTCATGTTCTTACTTGTTTTCTTTAACTTTTGGTCTTACTATTTGTTAAATTAGACAACTTACTGATTTTGACGTATCTAACGGCAAGTCTAACTATGGCTAGTTTTGTCTTTTGGATGAGAATATGGACTTTTTTACGAGACATTTGTCCCACAAATGAAAGCTGGGGGCTTTTTTGGGAAAAGGCCTCTGCCATAAAGGGAAATCATATATATTGATAATAAAAGAAGTATCTGGTCTCAATTTTTTCAAAATCTCAATTTTAATAAGATATGTCGTTGTAATGTTATTATCTTTTTTTTTACTTTATTGTGCATTTTTCCCGTTAATATAAAGAACAGTACTAAGTACATTTTGTTCAATTAATCAAACAAACCACAATATTCAATTTTTACGAGCTTCAAATTTTTATCCTAAATTTTTTATCCATTGTTTGAAGTATGAGCAAATTTTCCATCCAATGAACTTTTTATGTTGTTTTTCTTTCAAATCTACATTTTTGGAAAAGAAAAAGGAAAGAATTTCTCTTACCATCAAATTAATGAGAATGCATAAAATCATCTTCACAACAGAATATTTCACTATTAATCCATCAAATAATCGCTTGTATCACTTGAAATGATTAGTAAATGAAAAATGTTTTCATTATCGATAATAATTTATGTCTAAATATTCACGTAGCGATGTAAATATTTTTTGTTTATTTATTTTAGGAAGCGGTCGATCAATTATTTCTAAGAAAATATTTTTTAAATCATTTATTTTTTGTAAAAGAAATTGAACTTTTGGCATGGAACACATGAATTAGCTATTATTAATGGCCTAATTCCAATAAAAAGTACCAACTTTAAATCGAGGGACAATTCTGATTTGAACTTTTTTTTTGTTCCGTAAAAAAGCGTCAACTTTAGGTTTTGTGACAATTCTTGTCTCAATTTTTTTTCTCATTAAAAATAACCAACTTTCATCATGATCCTAAATCTGGCCTCCTGTTGACTTTCATCATTATTTGAGAAAGAAGGTTATGGTGGTGAGCTTGGCGAATCTCGTCCATGTCATCTGTCAATAGGCGATGGTTAGCTTCAAATTACATTTGGCTAGAGAGATTCAATTTAGAGATATTTTTGACTTGTTAGTAAAATGAAAGAGATGAACAGTTTTACCGTTATTCTTCAAATTGTAACTTAGAAAATAAGACAATGAATATTACTTTAAATCCAATCAGCAATCCACGTGGATTTATTGCTAATGTGGAATAGTCAAATTAGATAATCAATAGTTCTAAGTCAATGGGGGCCAGATTTAGGATTTAAGTTAAAGTTAGTGCTTTTTTATGAGATAAAAAAAGTTGGGGTTAGAATTGCCTCTCGACCTAAAGTTGATGCTTTTTTACAGCACAAAAATAAGTTATGACCAACATTATCTCTTGACCTAAAGTTGGTGCTTTTTTATGAGACCAAAAAAAGTTCGGGTCAGAATTATCCTTAGACCTAAAGTTTGTGCTTTTTTTTTAGAATTAACCCTATTATTAATTGAATAGAATAGGAATAAAACCGCGATTGAGGTGTGGAAACTGGAAAGTGACATGGTTTGACTCACACAACGGTCATAGTTATCAGTTTACCGTCCGGTAGGGGTGTAAGAACCGAACCGAAAAATCGAATCGAGATACGAACCGAACCAAAAATTTTGTGCATTTCGGTTCGGTTTCGATTTCGGTTCGGATCATTAAAATAAACCAATTTTTCTTTTCGTTTCAGATCATTATGGTTCGGTTCGATTTGGTTCGGATCGAACCGAACTAAAATAAACACTTTGGTTTATGGCTATTTTGCCCTCTCTCTCTCCCCTTCTCTCTTGTCTCTCTCTGTGCTTAATGAATTTGAAATCGAAAATTAATCCGAACTAAACCGAACCAAACCGATTTTTCGGTTCGGTTCCAATTCGGTTCGGTTCAACGGGACACCCTTAATAGTTCGGTTCGGTTCGATTTTTTTGAAAAATCGAACCGAACCATTTACACCCCTACCGTCCGGTCGTTCTACTTGGAAGCCTCAATGGATCTGGTCCAGTCCAAGGAACCCTTTAACTGTAGAAATTCCGCACAGACGGGGGAGCGTCTACTTCTCCAATAATCAACCGGGCCAGAGTGTCGCATTGTCAAGAGTTTGTCCGAGGAAATTTTCCGTGCATTTGTCGTCTGCTTTCCAGCTGCGAATGTCGAAAGAACGTCCTCACGGCGGTTCGAGCTCAGCATCATCGGCTCTGGTGACAGGAAACAACTTTGACGTTTTCCTGAGCTTCAGAGGAAGCGACACCCGATATGGATTCACCGATGTTCTCTACAACAAACTCGCTGGTGCCGGGGTTCGCACCTTCAGAGACGAAGAAGAGCTTTTCGAGGGAGAGTACATCAAGAAGCAGCTGCCTGAGGCAATCAAGCTGTCGAAGATCGGCATCCCCATCCTGTCTAAGGGCTATGCCTCGAGTAAATGGTGCCTCCGAGAGCTGGCTCAGATGATCAAGTGGCTCAAAGATGGAATGATCATCATGCCCGTCTTCTTCCACATCTCGGCATGGGATGTGAAAATGAAGGATGAGGAGGGAATCTACGCCGCTGAAATAAAGGCACACGAGAAGAAAGGAGTTGACCAGGATACGATCCAGAAATGGGTGGATGCCCTCAAAGAAGTGACATCTTTGAAAGGGCGGCAACTGAACGATGATAATGGGTAAGGTTTAAGGATCTGTAACTAATTCTGCTTTCTTTCCTTTTCTGCATTCCGAACCAATAATTTTAATGGACAACCCTCCATTTGGTCTCGAAAAGGCACCATCACTATTCCAGAATAAGGGTCTGTCAAGGGTTGTGATGGGCATGGGCCAGGGTCAATCTGAGTTTTTCTTTTGGGGGTTGGCTAATGGGTCACTCTGAATTGACTGGGAGACACTCTGTTGCATATGTGCCAAGCGTTCCACATTTCAGTCACAATCACCTTTCATCAGTTTCTTTCTGAAACTTTTGACTGTTTTCTAGGCAAGGAGAATTTGCAACTATGATGGTCTCAAAAGTTATGAAGAAATTGAGAAAGGCTAAGCTCAATTTGTCCGACAAATTAGTCGGGATTGAAGACCACTTGACTAAGCTGAGAAGAATGTTGGATACTGACTCTAGTGACGTGTGGATGATTGTCATCTCCGGCATTCCGGGCATTGGCAAGACAACCCTCGCAAAGTCTCTCTACAATGATATCTGTCACCTCTTTGATCGTTGCAGTTTTCTTGGCGATATTCAAGAAACTTCTGCAAAAAAGGGTCTTGTAGCTTTGCAAAATCAGTTGGTTTCTGACATCATCCGAAGGGACTTGGCAAACTTCTACTCGGTGGAGGAAGGAGTTAGCTTCCTCAAAGATAGATTCAGCACACTGAAAGTCCTCATCCTTCTGGATGACTTGCATGAGAAGACGCAGCTTGAAGCATTGGTTGGAAGTCTCAATTGGTTTGGTTCAGGGAGTAGGATCATTATCACAACCAAATATAAATTAGTTCTCAGTGGGCGTGAAGTAACAGAAACTTATGATGTCACAGAGATGAATCATGGCGACGCTCTAAAACTTTTCTGTAGACACACATTTGCAAAGGATTGTCCAGAATATGACTATGTTGATCTCTCTGAAAGAATTGTGTCCGCTACTGGAAGACTTCCATTAGCTCTTGAGCTCGCAGGTTCACACTTGTCTCTGTTTTGGGATAAAAAAGAAGTATGGGAAGCTCTGCTGGAAAAGTTAGAAAAACTACCTGACGATGATGTCCAGAAGAAGTTGAAGATTCATTATGAACTATTAAGCAGTTCCCAACGGCATATTTTGCTCGACATAGCCTGTTTTCTTGTAGGAGAGGATAAAAGAATAGCATCTTACATGTGGAAGGAACTTGACTTGTTCCCTTCTCTAGAACTCGAGAAGCTCTGTCTCATGTCCATGGTAAAGATTGGAGATGACAATAGGATGTGGATGCATGATCAGCTGAGGAAGCTCGGCAGGCAAATTGTTCAAGACAATCGCATGAAACACGGGAACAACAGTAGACTATAGGCCACTGAAGCTCGGAAGATTTTTAAACAAGATGAGGTAAGATTTGACATTTCTTTTCTAGTCTGTCTATTGAATATTTAACTCTCCTTGTTTTGATCCCTTTTGGAAAGAGCAAAACACAAATGATCCTCAGTTCACTTCTGTATCGGGGTTACACTGGCTTCTGTCTAACAATGGTGTTTGACCAACAGAGCCAAACGAAGGTTGAAGCTCTGTGTCTTGACATGGATAATACAGAACAAAAAAACATGGATGATTGATCACAGACCTGTTTGACTGCTGACGGATTTAAAAGAGTACCAAATCTCCGTCTCCTCATCTTGGATCACTTTGATATTAAGGAGGAGGATTTTAGGAATCTTCTTTCGAAGTTACTTTGGCTCCGTTGGCATGGTTGTCCGAGAGCTTTTAATGTAAAAAAATTTGAATTTGGAGGACTTGGTCATTCTCGATTTATCGTGGAGCAAGGTAACTGAAGGTTGGGAGGGTTGGAAAAGTATAAAGGTAGCTCAAATACTTTGCATTTCCGTTTTCACTTGAACACTTACTGCAACATTAACAGTTTCTGTCTACTTGTATTGCTTGCAGTTGTCAAGGAATTTGAAAGTCTTAATTCTCAGAGGCTGTGTTGACTTAATACAAACTCCAAACCTCTCTAATTCAAGGCTTTGGAGATGCTGATTTTAGAATATTGCTCTCATTTGGTTCGAATTGACCCATCGATTGGTCAGTTGCAACGTTTGCAAATTTTAGATTTGAAATTCTGCACTGACCTCAGTAACTTGCCCAGAGAACTTGATTCTCTGGAAGCTTTGAGAGAGCTCCGACTTGATGGAACTTGTATAGAAGATATTCCGGTCTCCGAAGATATGAAGCATCTAAAAACTCTCAGTGCCTGCAACTGTAAATCATTGGCACAAGTATCTAGTGAAATTGGTGATATAAAATCTCTAGAATTTCTTTCGATGGATGGCTCTGAACTTACCACGCTCCCAGATTCGATTGAAAGGCTAGAAAAGTTGAAACAACTGTAACATTTCCGATTTTGACCCATTTTTGGGATTTATGAAACGCGTGATTTGTCAGTGTGCTTATAGTAGAATCTCGCCCGAGAACTGATCACTCTCGGTTATTATTTTAAACTAGAGATTTCGCTAGAATCGCACTCGATCAAATTTTTGTCGTTATTTAGACCCTAAACTTGGCAGTCAATTTTCGGGAGTTTCAGGACGAAATAAATTGGACGGTGTCAATATTAGTGTAGCCGGTATCGAGATTGTCGGGAATAGTGGAAAAATTTGGAGTTTCTGACCAAATGCGAATTTGGACTGGTAGACCCCCTCGGAAAAATTTTGTTCAGTTAATTTGGCCTTTGTCCCTTTTTAGTTGCGAGGCTCCCTCGAGATTAGTGGGAAATTATCGGTTTTTAATTTGGACCCCCGGTTTGCGTTTAATATTTGATTTAGTTCAAAATTTTGAAAATCTCTCTCTCTCTCTCTCTCTCTCTCTCTCTCTCTCTCTCCCCGTCCCCCATCCCCTCCCACCAAAGCCCCGTCCCGTCCCTTCTCCCTCTGCCCCGTCAACTCCTCTCTCTCTCTCTCCCTCTCTCTTCTTTCTCTTCTTCTCTCTCTCTTCTCCTTCTTCCTTCCCCCGGCAACAGCGCCGCGCGCGGCGGGCAGAGCGCCCGCCCCCTCTTTCCCCTCTCTCACACACACATTCCTTGAGCAACCTGCGCTCGTCGCGCCCAGCGGCCCGCCCTCCTGCAGCGCTCCGTCGCTTCGGCCGGCCCGCTCCGGCCCTTCGCCCGGCCGTAGCCCTCTGTCTCTCCCCACCTCACTCTCCCTCTCCCGGTCCCTCTCTCTCTCTTTCCCCCGTTCGGCCGTGGGAGGCCTTCGTCCAGTGCGGGCCGCTGGCGCGGGTCGTAAATCATCGCCCGGTCGCCTTCCGGCCGACCAGCGATCGCCCGACCTGGCCCGAGCCGCCCTGAAACCCCTTCCTAAGCGCTCCATTGTTCGTCTCGGTGCACTGTTCATCCCGAATTGTATTCGGCGATGCTTGTTCAGTAGTCTTGTTCACTCGAACCGAATCGGTTCGTCCAGCCCGTTTAAGCGTGGGGCGCCGGTGGGTTGACCCTAAAACCCTAATTAGGCTAATTTACATTTCTAGACCGGGGTTTTAGGGGGGTTAAATTGTGGAATTGATTAGGGGTTTTGGTTGTGGCTAATTTGGTGGATTAGTTTGATAAATTAATGGAGGATTAGTGGCCCGAGAGGCGCGATTAATGGGCTGGACAGTTGGATTTAATCGGCCCGAATTCGGGATTGTTCGGGTTTAATATGAGGATTATAATGCGCGCCGTAATTGATTTTGTGGGGGCCAATTGGAATGATATTTGAGGATTATAATGGAGTATTTGAGAATAATTATCGGCCTAAAATTTGTGGTTTAGTGACTGGCCGTGAATGGACTGGATTGGACTTGATTTGGGCAAGGTGCGATAAATTTGAAGTTTAGCCGCGAAATTCTGGGAAGGATTGCGCTGTGTAATTGACTGGCTAATTGAGCCTTGGTTGTGGTTAATTTGATGATGCCATGTAGCGTGTTTAGCGTGGTTAGGAGTGGGATAGCATGGCGGGCCCCTAATGCGGGAAATTCGTTGACTCGGTTGTGTGAATTTTGTGCATAAATTGCATGTTAAGTTGATGCCATGGTTGAACTGAAATTGATTGTCTGAGTGGGCATGTTGATTTGTGGAATTGAATATGCGCGGTGCAAGCTGAGCTTGTTACATTGTGATTTGCGCATGTGAATGCCCAAGTGTGAATGAATAACCATGAATGTGCATCTCACGCATTGGCACGACATGTGCATATACAGGCGTGCCCGAATGGCGTGTGCGTAGTGATCACTTAAAATACCCTGATGCGTTTTGCGCGGGGTCCAGATAATAATGAGTTGTGTGATCACCTAAGGACCTACGGGTCGTGACCTTCGGGTCGATACCGTCCTCATGCACTTTGGAGCGGGGGCGATGCCCGGTATACGTCCGGAAGGCGACCATCATCATGCACTTTGAAGCGTGCTACGGTTCGCAAGAAGATCGATGTTGCGCCTCATGCACTTTGAAGCGGGCTAGAGACACCAGGCGGATCGGTTGCTGCGCCTCATGCACTTTGAAGCAGGCTAGATGCACCGGGCCGTGAAAAAAATTGATGACTCGAGTCGTGATAATAATAATAATTTGGGCAGTGTACCAGTGTGTCAGTGTGGGCGAGTGGGCCGGGAACCGCACGTGTCAAGTCCATGACATTTGCATACATGAACATACATTGGTGGCATGCAAGAATGTGAGAATCAGTGCATAAGCATGTGAATTGGCATATGTGTGATTATGAGTGCCACTTACGTACTGTGATTATTATATATGGATATGCCTAACCTGCAGGGTCAAGTAATTTCTAGATTCGGGCCGAGGGCCTGAGTCATATACTGTTTAGACTGTGTGCTGTTTGTTTAATACTTGTCAGGAGGTGCATGTTAGCCTAGTTTAGGTTTAGGGAATTACTCGCTGAGATTTATTCTCACAGTTGTTGTAAAACCAACTTTTCAGATCCCCAGCCTTGAGGATGACAGGTGTACTGATGCATTTTTGGGAGAAGCCCCCGGCTAGTTGTAGTGCCTGAGCCCCGAGCCCACTTATCTCTTTTTGTCAGTAGTGGCTTTGAACCGTTTTTGATTTTGGTAGTTGGGCTGTATATGAATATTGTAAATGATTCTCAGTACTAGTACGAGTGATGATTTCTGTGGTTACCCTGGGTTATAGGTTTATCTATGTACGGGTGGTTTTAATTGCTTCCGCATGTGCTTTAATTCTCTGTGTTGGGTTTGGGTCGGCGACACGTCTTGGGACGTCGCACACGAATCGACCTCTGCGAGGGATGTGACGCACCGAGAAGTGCGGGGCGTGACAACAACTGTCTTTGAGGGATTGTCGGTTGATGTGGAAACTTCCAGACGCCATTGGAAAATTGACATCATTAGAGAATCTGGATCTCTCGAGTACAGGAATAGATAAATTACCACATGCCATTGGTAATATGCAAAATTTGAAGATGCTGAAAATGGACGGAAGTTTCATTAGAAAGTTCCCTCAATCTATTGGAACGCTGAAGAAGCTTGAGGAGATTCATGCGTCACGCTGTAGGAGTTTGGAAAAAATTCCTGAAGAGATCAAAGGCTTGTCTCGTTTGAGAATTTTGGTGTTGTCACATACCAATATTCGCAACCTACCAGAGAGCATCTCTAGTCTTTCCCATCTCCAAAACCTTGATTTATATGGCTGCGACAATCTTCATAAGGTTCCTCTGCTGCCCTCTAGTTTAGCCACTTTGCGTCTCACTTATGACTCAAGTAAATTGAAGTCTTTGGATATTTCGAATCTGACCAATCTCAAAGAGCTGCACCTTGCCAATTATTTGGAGGAGGCATCTCCCGGCACGGACGGAAATTTGATGGTGGAGCTGCTTAGCCTTTCTGGGATTGGCGAAGTGACAAAAGTTGAGACCTTGAAATTGTGCCTCTCGTGCTTCACTACACTACCCGAAATGGGTGCTCTTTCACAGCTAAGGAAGCTTGATCTTCAATGTCCAGACCTGCAACATCTCCCACAACTACCCAAAAGTTTGAAAAAACTGACCCTCCATGACTGCAAATCCTTAAAGACATTGCCGGAGCTTATGTATCTCAAGTCTTTACCTGGATTGGAGCTTCTCTCATGTTCAGTAATGGAAATCCAAGGACTTGGAAATCTCTCATCCTTGGTAGCCTTGCTTATTTCTCACTGCAAGCTGGTAAAGCTAGACGGCCTCGAATGCTTGACATCCTTGAGAACATTGACCGTCTCATACTGTGATTCCCTTCGAGGATTGCCAGATTTGTCGAACTTGAAGCAGCTGAGAACATGTAATATCCAACATTGCAAGAACATACCTCAAAAGGACAGCCTCTAGTATTCGAACTCCCTAGAAAGGCCAGGCATTTGCGAAGTTCGTGGTAGGCCATTGATCTAAATCAGGACTCGAGAGAGATCCATTTTATGCTTCCTCGAGCAAGTCTGAAGTTTCTGAGGCTGAGGTGCATTCTAAAGTTCGTGCATTTTTACATTTTAATGATGATCCATGAGTTCCACTTCCGTTGTTCAGACTTCCTTGTAACTGGAATGTTTTCTTCTCTAATGTTTCTTTTTTTCTTTTTCCTTCTTTAGAGAATGCAATATCTTTCCTTCATGAAGTAATTCTCAACAATGCCCAGCAATTGCTTGGTTTACTTTTCTTGCCATGAAGAGAATATATACTGTTTCTGATGACTAAGAATGCAATGCATACTACTTAACAGTTCAATTTCATTGTCCCGTTTCAAAAATATTCAAATAAGTGCATGAATCAGCATTTTTGAACTTCCAAATCATTCTGGTCATTGGTGTTCTTAATTTCTTCCATCTACCTGACCGATTATCGTTGATAAGATAATATGCTCATATATTCAATATATATGGAGTATTTGCTAGCGGGAGTATTAAAATGGATGAAATAACTGGATGGGCAGTGATCTCTGTTCAATTTTTCTGCCCAGCGATGATGAATAGAATAGTTATCTGCAAATGCGATGCAAAAAGTCCGATTTTATGCTCGTACACCCCATATATAGACATTACTGGAAATAAAAAGTCACCATGGCATGCACTTTTTATGTGAGTTATTTATGTGATTAATGAGAGGCACCCGATAACCCTGATGATCTATATGATTATAGGATGGAAAATTTCAAAAAGAATGATGAGGTGATGTTACTGAACATCATCTGGCATTAGCTTGTCTTTTCTTTTTCTCTTGAAAAATTTTGTATGCAAAGTATTTCATCTACTCAGATGAATATCGTTTGACTACCTTGAGTGTTTTTCGGGTACTCTGAAATATCATTGCAACCTAATGTCTCGGGCTAAATGGCCGACTTAGGCTGAGCAGCAGGTAAAAATGCCGCATCATGAATTACCCCGGATTATGATAGCAGATTCCAAGATGGTCCTGCCTTCCAGAATCAAATAAAATGCATCTCTTGGTTGCCAGGGCAGATCAAACAGAAGATTCAGAAGCTGTGAAGGGACTTGCATGCATCACAGTACCCAGTTACTACAGTTTCCTTCTTGGCCTCGAGTTCCCGATACTGAAGACCGCCCTGCGAAATCTTATTTTGACATTGATAGTGGTTTGAGGAGCCAGGCTCAGCTTCACTCAAAGTTCATCTCTTTGTCACATAGTAGATTTTTTACTTGGGCCTCTGCATGATTCAGGCATCATTTGATATTCACACGTCTTGTTTCATTGGATGATCCAAGCCTAAGAATGTAGCATCTCTGGATTTTTGTTTTTCGTTTTTGGATACAACCATCATCAAGTATCATAACTTTTTCTATTATTCAATTATCTGCTTAGCGAAAATTTGGAAGTTTTTTTTTTGGCCTTTTTTTTCCTTTGTTCTCGTTATAATAGATTAGAAAAGTTGCACAGATATTACATGCGAAAAAACATATGAATTCCATTCCAAGTTTATGTTTCTATGAAGATAGAGTTTTACTTTAATTCCGTTCATTTCACAGAAAACAACTTCCACAAAAATGTTTTCCGGATTTTCCCGCGTTCTATTCACAGAAAATAAATCGGTAAAAGGAAAATATTTTCCACTAATGGAAAAACACATTCAAAAGTAAGAAAATATTTTCCGCTTTTCCGAATGTGAAAAACATTCCCTTCCTTATTCTTTTACCTCCAGACAAAGTGTCATGCCCCGCACCCTACGAGCGCTCGATCATCCCTCGATGGTCGATCATTGAATGCGACGTTCCAGGCACGTCGCCGACCTATCCCAAACATCAGAAATTAGGCACGCGCAGAAATAAATAGAAACAACCTAGACAATTAATAATGACAAGGGGTAGCAATAGCACGAAACAATAACTGTAATTCCTACACTTGACAGATATATATGACATCTACAAAAAGACAATCCCCAAGCTAAGCTACAACAACAGAATCATATTCCTCGAAAGGGACAATGGTTCGCAAACTTAACTCCTCTACAAAAAATAAAGAAAACTCAAAATACCGGGTACTTGACTCGTCCTCAATCTCCGAGATACTCTTGCAGTGTCTCCAATCACTCATGGTCGCTGTTGACACTTAATTTTTAGCTGACGCGTCATTAAAAATAGAAAATTCGAGATTATGGTTTCCGATCGCGACGGAGCATGTTTCTTGAACAAAAAGTGTCGTTTTTTGATTCTGTCTGTTGGCCTTGCTTTGTAAGCTATTTTCTATTCATTTCATGTAAAAATCCGAAAAGTCAAATAGTTGACTTTCGAGTTGACTTTTTGGCCAATCCTTTGACTAAAAGTTAACCCCGGGTTAAATTGGGGCTTTTCGCATAAAAAGATTCCTTTCAAGTCCAATTTCACTTTAGAAGTAGAAATTTCATAAAAATTCAAAGATTTGATCATAAAATCAATCTCCTAGTGAAAAGTCAACTACGGTTTGACTTTTGATCAAACCTTTGACCAAAAAAATTGAAAAATACAAAAATCCGAAAATCATCTTATTTTATATTCAATTTACCTTTGGCATTTGAAATTTTACAAAAATTGATTTGGAATCAACTTTTTCCCAATTTGTGGAATTTGGTTCAAATCGGGCAAAAATGAAATTACTTCATTTCTAGTCATGTTTTAGGTTAGTTTTCTTCACGACATTTGATCTAGAGGTCATATTATATTCAATTTTTGAACCAATTTTGTGATTCCAAGCCAAACACAAAAACCCCCAATTTCGACCCTAATCAGTGATTTGGATCGATTCTTCATGATTTGCGCAATTGAGGCACGAATGAGCCTAATTTCTTATATGAAGCCCAAATTCAAAATCAATTTTGGAAGATTCACATGAATTTGAGTCAATTTGATCAATTTAGTGATTCAATGATTAAGAAGTCTAAGAGTATTTGATCCAATTAGTGCAATTCAACTTGACCCACTCTAGACTAATATTCAATTTGATGAACTGAGACTCAATTTGGTTAATTGGACTTCAATTAAATTTGTTAGTCTAGCTTGGCCATGCAATTACCCAAATTCAAGATCAATTGAGACAAACAAGTTAAATTGGGTCAATTTGTGCGTGAATTCCAAATCGGTTCAATCCAATTTGATCAAATTCGATATTAATGGGGTCAATTAATCATGATAGAGACCAAATTGTACAAAATAGGAACAAATGGAATCAAGGATTGAACCAGTTCAAATCAGGCCAAATTCGAGACTAATTGGCTCAATCCGGTTTGATTCAAATTCAAACGGTCTGATCAAACTGGCCATTTTCCGGTCGAAAATCCGGCGATCGACGATCTATTCTGACTAATCTAGGCCGGCCACATCCTTTTGAGTCCAAAAATGACAAAAATGCCCTTAATTGAAAATTACGAAAATGCCCCTAAGAGAAATTACCAAAATGCCCTTCTTCAAGAATTAAACAAATTAATTAGGGGATGAACAAATCAATCATGGCCATTCATTTAGAATTGATCACGTCCATCCATGATGCCACTAATCCTTAGCCCTTAAAGAATATTTTTAATCATTAAAAATGCATTTTGGGCCATTGGATTAATCTAAGGGCTAAGATCCAAAGTTAAGGGGGCTATATAGTGTTTTTTCCTTCCAAAATTTGAGAGGGACACTCATTTTTCAGATCTGAATTCTCTCTTCTCTCTCTCTCTCTCTCTCTCTCTCTCTCTCTCTCTCTAGTCCACGTCTCTCTCTCTCTCTCTGTTCTCTCTTGGCCACCGCCTTTCGCCTCATCGCTGGCTGTTTTCTGGCGAGCCTCCGCTCCACTATCGTCCCCCACGGCGGCACAAGGCTGGTCGCAAGACCAGTTACCTTCGCTGGTGGCTGGAGTTTGCTGTTCCGACCTGATCTTCTTCTCGGCAACATCACCGGCGCTGCTGCCGGTGATGTGATCAGCTGGTTCAAGCGGCTGAACCAGCTTATCGGCGTCTCCCTTAGCGATCCCGAACCTCCAGCAATGTTCCTCAGCGTATTCGTGCAGCTGTGGTGGCCGTTTGCTCATTGAACAGCCACCGGATTGTGTTTTTTTGATTTGATTCTCCATTACTAGTTCATTAGTGCGAAAACGGATCGATTCTCACTATAGTTTGTGCAATCTATTATCATAGGTTGGCCGAGCTTTCTAAGACTTCTCCATCTTGTTCTTGATCTGAATACGGAGGCCGGATCGCTTGATTGCACGTCGGAAAATTGTTAAACAAGTTAAGTGCACTTGAATGTGATTCTGCAAATTCGTATCCTGGAAAACCTGCATGTTTGAAATGCTGATTTGAGCTCGTTAATGTCGAAATCTTGTGAAGTGATGAACTAGAGAATCATAAAACGCGTTTTAAGCTTCGATTTGATATATTGCATTCCTCGATTGGACTTGATTTGCTATGCCAAAAAACTTTTAGAAGTTAGGATCAGAATCTAGAATATGATGTTTAAGTCTGTTATGATATTTTCCTGATTGATGTTGTGCTGCTTGATGATTTTTTATGATTTTCTATGATCATTTTTTGAAAAAACTTTCTTCATAAAAGTTGTAGAGCACATCTTAATTTGTTCATCACAAAATTTTTATGAAATTCCAAGTATGTTAGCATTGTACGATTTGCAATGTCATGTATGTATGAATCTGGTGACAGACTAGTTTTAGACTGACCTTCGTGTGTCCTTCGATTTTCATAAATTCGTGTCTTCGAAATATGAAAAAGTTTTCTTCACAAAAGTCAACACTGAGATCGAGATCTTTCTATTGATACTAATTTCATCAAAATCGGAAGTCATTTGTTATTCAAAAGGAATTTTCACAATTTGATCAGTATCTGTGTCCAGATCTGATTTTCATTCCCTTAAAGTTCAAAAGAAGTTTCTCCGAATTTGATAAAGTTAGAGTCCTTTTTTGCAAAAAATCAAAATTACAAAGTTGTTCATTAGGGTCTCATTATGTTGACTCTAAATTTTGAGGGCCAAATAGCAATTTTTGGAAGGTCAATTTGCCTAAAATCTCATATAAGTCTTCACAGATTAAAATTTGATTTGCAATTGAGTCCTTTTTGAAAACTGAATTTTATAAAAATTTGGAGGACTTTTTAACAAAAACTCAAAACATGAAAGTTATTGCACACAAAGAATACTAACTGCCTAAAAAGTTTCACCTGGTTTTGATAAGGTTTGTTATTTTTTCCGACATTATTTTAAAATCTATAACAGAACCAAGTCCAGCCTGTCACTGAGATCAAATTTGATATTTTCGGGAAAATTGGTGAGGATTTAGAAGAAATGGTCTTCTTGACTCTTGATCCTCATTTCATAGGCTTTCTAATGACACCTGAATCATTTCATTTGGACGTCATTAGGGTAGTCAATCACATCTGAACAGAAGCAATCCGAATTAAATAATAATTGGATAAGTGGTCTTTTCATAAAGCTCACTTCTCATTGCTTGATTGACTTCAAAATAAGGCCCATGGGCTTGAATGCATGCTTATTTCATTGCTATGCATGTGTTTGTTAGATGAATGTTAGGCCCCGGTGTATGTTCGGCAGATAGTCCATTGTGGTCATTTAGAACCCGACTTTAGGGGTTAATTGATATGAGTTGCTGTTTTGTGAATGCAAATGGTAGCCCATTATCGTTAACCATTAATCAAATAATATTAGATGATTAGGTGGGTGGTGAATCGAAATGCATGAAAAACAAAGGTTGATCCCGAGGCTCGTGTTTGATTAGTGAATTGTTTGCACCTTTGTTTTTCATTGGTTATTCTTTTGGGTATCGTTTGTCATGAATGTATGTTGTGAATGTAAACACCGACACCCGAGAGACGGTCCATGGAAAGATAATCCAAAATTGAAAAGACCAAGGCGATTGACCGATGTCCAATCTGGTCTCAATTTGTATTCATTGGATGATGGCGATAGACCGATGTCCAATCCGGTTTCAATTCATATTCAATTCATTCATCCCTGATCATGTCTCAGGTTTTCAATTTGTGTTGTAATAAACACCCGACGAGTTGCGGGTTTTTACTTTCTCGCACTTAGAATTAACTTGTCTTTTCAATACTTTGAGTGTTTACTTTACGAAATGTCTTTCAATACAATTGATTGTTTCTTTTTTTTTTTTTTTTAGACTAAAATAGAATTAGTTTAGAATCTTAAATGAAAATACAAAAACAAGATGCATGATCACCTAGTGGACTAAGACTTTGACATAAAAATGGTAAAGAACAAATGCATGACAACTTAGATAACAACCATGTTAAGTTTAGCAGTACCGAAAGGGCGTTAATATAAATATTAACGTAAGCTAGTCCCCGAACCTTTGATATTTGGTTTTCGTAGAAGCCGAAACGAAATTCCCTCGTTTCGATTGGGTATTCTAGCCGACCCCCAACCTAGGCTAGTGGCAACTCCTAAAAAAGATAAAATCAATCCTCTATCACGCGAGATATGGATTTAGGGAAAATCCACGTTCATGATTAATGGGCCATATGGATAACCAAAAGATTTATGCTTCAGTAAAGACATTTTTTATGATATGCCATATGAACCGTTTCATGAACACTTATCTCTAAACCCGCCTCATCGAGTTCGGCCCTTGAGGGGTAGGTCGCGACAGTCGCGGATCTGAAATGGTTATATAATAACCGTGAGAATGAGTCTCAATAAGCAACCCCCTATACCCCACGTAGGCCAATGCGTACCTAGACAAGTCGTACATGCAATCTACCCCATAACATATAAAATTCGCATCATTATACTTACCTTGCCATCAAACCCATGACAACTCTGCACGTTAGTCACAACGTGATAATGCGATAATAGTAATTCAATAACATATCACAATCGCTCAAACACCAACCGCACTTGCACTCAATCAATCCAATTAACTCAACCATACATCCAACCAGCCAATTCAATCACACGCTCAACCAGTCAATTTAATCACACTCAAATCGCATGCATGGCCAAACATCTTTCTCACGACCCGCGCCACTGCGCCTCAGGTCCATTCTCACTGCTCGCGCCATTGCGCCTCAGGCCCATTTGGCACACCGATCATTCATGCTTTCACACGGACCGCCGTCAACGCGTCCCAAGTCCATAGCCCTCTTATCAATCCGGGTTCAATTTCCAATGACCGACGTAAACACGTCCCGGTCCAACACACCTTCAACGAGCCACCGTCAACACGTCTCAAGCTCGCATCCATTTGACACATCGGCCATTCATGCCTTCACACGGACCGCCGTCAACACGTCCCAAGTCCGACTTTCCATTTGGCACATCGGCTATTCAAGCCTTCACATGGACCGCCATCAACACATTCCAAGTCCATAGCCTTCTGATCAATCCGGGCTTGCAATCGACAGGCATACACACGCCATTCAATTCAATCAATTTCACGCCAATTACATCAAATGATCCATAATCACAATTCAATCCAATTCACGACACGCCACACTAACCCACAAACTCGACATTTAATTGGCCACATAGGAACATCTAATCCACCCACGAATGCCACAACAAGCCAATCATTGACCCACCAACATTAGCCACTAATATGCACCCAAAACCATTCAAGTCGGCCACATCAAATGTCAATTTCCCCACACACGCCACGACAATACGGTCATTTAGCCCATCATAAATAGCCACTAAGTAATACCCACAATTATCATAATTTAATATAACAATTACGCACATATAAATATTGACCATACTCCACGTTTAGCCCCTAAACCGGTATTAATTAATCCCTAGACAAGTCTAATAATACCCAATGTACTAGGTAGGGTTTAGGAAGTCACTCACCTAAATTTAGCCCGGGAAAAGTCGGCTTGGGCCTAAAATGGCCGGGTGAGCAAAAGTAGACTCAACACTGCAGCGAATCGGAAGAAAAATTCTCGAGGCTGGGCAGAAGAAGAAGAGAGAGAAAAAAAAGGAAGAGAGAGAGAAAGGAGGGGGGGTGGCCAGGCGGCTCCGAGGGGGGAGGCAAATGAGGGGAAAAGAGAATAAAGTGAGAGAGGGAGGATTTGGTTCAACTTTGAAAATGTTACTTGGGGAAATGCAAATACCTTTGGGTGAAAGCCCGTTAGGGAAAGGCAAATGGTGTTTGGTAAAAATATTTTGTAAAGCTACTTTGGCCAAAATATAGTATTTGATAATTTTTTTTTGCAAATGGACTTTGAGAATTATTTTATATATTAAAAAAAAAACAAAACTTACCCATCGCCGAGGTCGGCTGGCCGGAGCTGAGGTTAGGCGACCCACGGAAGGCAAGCCAAATCCGCCGGCCGGGCGGAAGGAGCCGCCGAGGCTAGGCGACCCCCGCCAAGGGTCGCCTGCCTCAGTGTGACCACAAAAGCAACACGCTGACGGTGGCGGATCTGAGAAAAAAAAAGGAAGAGAGAGTCACCCGACCCCAGCGGGACCTTGCCAGAGAGGGCTCTTCCTTTGCTAGCCATGAGCAGCTTCAAACCCTAAAAAAAAGGAAAGCAGAACAAAATATTTTGAAAGCTACTTGGAATGTTTTGAAAGCCCCAGGCTAGTCCAGACCAGCCTTGGGCTTTCAGCATTTGGAATGCTAGCGTTTGGCCAATGCTTGGCTAAATGCTAGACCAAACACTTCAGAATTTTGGGAAGGGGCTTTCGAGGCCCAAAGCCCCTTCCCATAGCTAAACCAAATAGGCCCAGAGAGAGAGAGAGAGAGAGAGAGAGAGAGAGAGAGAGAGAGAGAGAGAGAGAGAGAGAGAGAGAGAGAGAGAGAGAGAGAGAGGGGGGGGGACATGCACGAGGGGGGAAATGTGCGCGATAGAGAGAGAGAGAGGAGAGAACCAAAAGTAAAAAATCGCACTCAAGTGCGATCCGACGGACACGGTTCAAATCCAAAAAAAAACAATCCCACGGCCCACAAAAATCCTAATTAATAATATAGGAAAAAGAGACAAAATAAAATAACTCAAAACACGCTACGAGGGAGGTCTACTAATCTAAATCTGCACCCGGTCAAGAATTCACTTTTCACATATTCCAGGAAATCTCGAGATTGACCATAATAATATCGACACCGTCCAATTTATTTTGTCCCGGAACTCCAAGAAATTCGACACCAAAGTTTGGGTTCTAAATAACGGCCAAATTTGATCGAGTGTGATTCTAGCGAAATCTCAATTTTAAAAAAAAATAATAACCGGAAGTGATCAGTTCCCGGGTAAGATTTTTACTATAAGCACACTGACAAAATACCCATTTTATAATTCCCAAAAATGGGCCAAAATTCGGAATGTCACACAAAGTATTTTCTTTCACCAAACACCTTTTCCTTTCATTTTTATTTTTATTTTTTCTTTTCTTTTTTAGAAAAATTCGAGTTTTTAATTATTTTTTATTTTTATTTTTAAATATTTTAACTTTTTTTTCCTTTTTTTTTTTTTTTTTTCCTTTTTCCTCAGCTGGTCGTTGGCCATGGGGAAGCTCAAGCCTCATCTAGCTTGCCAAATGTAGCGAGGCCCAAGCTTGCCCAACCGGCCACGGGCGAGCTCAAGCCTTGCCAAATCTGGCAAGCTGGGCAAGGCTCCTTGAGGTGGCAAAGCCTCATCAACCTCTAGCAACCTCGGGCAAGGCTCAAGTTCGCCTATGGCCAGTCGCCAACTATGCCGTGGCTGTCGGCTAGCTGAGAAAGAAGCAAAAAGAAAAAGAAAGAAAAGAAAAGAAAAATAATTAAAAAATTAGGAATTTTTGGTAATTTTTTCCAGAAAATAAAATCAGATACCAAACGATGGAAAATATTTTCTAGTTTATTTTTAGATTTTAGCCGAACATTAGAAAATATTTTTATTTTCTTAAAAAATGGCTTCATGAAAATAATTTTCCACAAACGTCATATTTTCAACGAGGACGGAACCTTTCTTTCTACAAAATTTACTCACACACTCATTGGGCTTGCTTGAAGGGGCTCCGTCATAGTATGATTATGTGTTAAATTTTAGTGTTTCATCATGTGCTTAAAGTATTAGTATTCGTTTTATTAATAAGAATTATTCCTCTTTGATTTTTTAGGATTGTTAATTTTCGAATTTATATCAATATTACTTTATATACTACGCTGGATGATTCTCTTATGTAAGATATCAAGAATATACAGTATGTAACTATATGGTTGTAAATTGTGTTGCTTTGACATTACAAATTCAAAATCTGTTTTAGGAAATACGTGGTTGGATATATAACTATATATGTATTTACCCATGACTAAGTACAACAATCTTTTTTGCAATAATAAGTTTGAATTCTATAGTTAATCTAATTGCCTATTTCAAATTGGATACTTCTCCAAAATAAAAGGAAGGAAAATGTTTTTCTTAAAATATTTAATTCCTGACACGTATTATATATGGTCATAATTAATATGTAAAACCAAATGAGTTAGCTAAAGCACAATCAAGGGATCATCTTGAACAGATAGCTGCTCCAATGACAGAACATTCGATGGTCACACGTGATCTTAATGATGCTATGTTTCCAGAGGAAAAGAAAGGGGTTCACCAGTCAATGCTGCAAAATGAGCTAGGTTTGGAGAGCGGGTTGACAAATGTTGTCCAACTGATCTTGATTGGGTGGGAATGAAATTTACATGGCGTGGCCCAAGGGAAATGGATACAATCGACTATGCAAGCTCCTTAACAAAACATCATGTAATCTTTCTTGACGGTTTTTATTTGTTGATGCGATAGTACGAGTACTTCCAAAAGTTAAATCTGACCATCATCTAATCTTGATTGTTCTGTACTATGAGAGGACTCCTAAGGTAAGTCGGCCTTTTCGACTTGAAATAGCTTAATTGATTTGTACTTCTTCTAATGAGTTTGCTCTAACTTAATTGGAATGATGAGCTGCCGATTCATGTTGCTCTGTCCCCAACTACAAAATAACCTCAAGGAGTGGAATCAGAATGTCTTTGGAAACATTTTCAGAAGAAAAGAATTTGCTCGCCAGATTAAGAGGCATCCAAAAGGCACTTGAGAAAGGTACAAATCCTTTTTTGTTGAAACTTGAAGCAAAACTACAAAAAGAGTTTGTTGTTGTATCGGTTCATGAAGAAATCCTCTGGTATCGAAAAACTATACATCAATAGTTGCAGTTTGGGTAAAAAGTACGAAGTTTTTTTTATTCTACCGCAATCATTCGTCGTCAGAAAAATAAAACTAATGTTCTAAGGAAAAATAGTGGAGAATGGGAGTCTGATCAATCGGAACTGAAAGTCATTGTGGTGGATTTCTACAAAAAAACCTTTTCACTGAAGATAACCCAATCCTATCCGCGATTCCGCAGTCTTATAGATTTCGAGTCTTGAGTTCTTGTTAGAAAGGAAGTTTTTTTTTTTTGGTCGAAAGAAAGGGAAGCCGTTTTCTCAATAGAAAATAGCTAGTTTTCATTTAATCTGTAATTTAGGGAAAATGATTTCCTTCTTATTAGGAGGGAAAGTCATTTTCCCTGCATCTAAGTTTGCTATTTTCAGTTTATGAATAATGTTTTTTGTCAATCAATTAGTTTTCTGTCGTATAAACACTGGAAAGTCCGAAGGCATTTTTTCAAAAACAGTTCTCTTTCAAATAAACGGACCCTATTTTTATTTAACAAAAGTTATTTACCAGAGGCCTAACCTTTTGTTTTTCCTTTTCTTTTACCAGGCAGACCATTCTTGAGAACTGTGGACAAGATTATGCTTCAAGCAAAAACATAATCATTAATATGCAAACAAGATTCAATAATTAACTTGAACATGGCTACTTTGAAAGGAAGAGTTAAATCTCATTCTGTCAAAGAAAAAGCAGCCCCCATGCATTATACTGGTCACAGCAAAAACCTGCGACCCTGACTACTAAAAGCTCCGTACGCTTCTTCGTCGTCATAGACCTTAAGACTACTTTCCGTTTCTCCACGATATGATCTCCTCTGTTTCAGATGAAAAGCCCCTCAGAATGTGTACTGCTGCTGAATGGAATCGATGTCCAAGCCTTTGAGTTTGACCACGGATTCAACATGGCCCTTCAGAGTATGTAGCTCGCGCAGCCTGCAACAACAGATTCAGTTTGCCTTACCATCGCATGTAGGACTTAAATGGCGAAAAGGAACTGCTAGCAGTGAAAGGTTTAAACTCTGTATTGAGAAAGTATGGCTCCTAAGCTCCGTTAAATACAGCATGGCCCTTGAACTTCAGTTATCAGGCAAGCAAACAGGTACGGAAGCGAAGTAGGTGGAACTATGCTTTTCAGTAAATAACTTCGTTTTATTACAAGCATTGAAGTATGAGATTAAGGTGCTCACCTCGCAACCTCAGCTCGTCGCTTGGCTTGCTCTTCAATCTCTGAAAGCTCCCTGTAGCTACTCTTGTCAGAGAAAAGGTTGCTGGTTTCAGGAGGCTGAAGGCCGTGCAGAGTCCTCTGTGCAGTTGCCCACTGAGCTTCTCGCTCTGTCCATTTTTATTATTCCATTGCTTGCTTTCGCAACAATAAATAATTTGATTTTTGGCCTTTCATCTATGTTTCGTTCATCAAGAGGACCATGATATTATGTAAGTATAACATGAGATAATAACTTGCTAACCAATGAAACAAATCTACCTTGCCTAGCATAAAATTGCCATGCTTGAAAAATCATGGCAAAAAAGAACGAGATTGTCTGAAGCAGGTAAAACTTAATAAATATTCTTCTACTGGTCCAATTTGACACAGAAAAACGCCTCTAAGGAATTAAAAGTTGCCCGCGAATAATGCGAAGAGAATTTTGAGTTACAATTCTTTCAATATCCTTTCTATTAACAAGTGTGGCAGAGAATTTTAAGTAGAAAATACAAAGACAAGCTTAAGACTGGGATCAAGAGTTTTCATGAGCCCTGCAGATGATGAAAGGGAAAAGCTTGAAAGATGTTCCGTTGCAGCTCGGGTGGAATGCTTCAATATACAATATCTGGAAGGAAAGGAGTAAGGAGATACATGAGCAAGTTAACCCACAAATGAATAGGGTTGCTGCTGCTGTAATTCTCAGTGAAAATTATGTTTGAGTCATTAATTCTGAAGGGAAAAAAAGCAGTTCCGGATGAGATTAAAAGCCTCTGTAACAGATGGAGGATTGCTTGTTAGTTGTATGTTCTTGCTCGACCAAGGCTGCTTTGAGGCCATGATTGAGGACTGGTGTGCTCGATAGCGAGTTACTGGTTTTTACTTGTATGATTGTTTCTATTCTAATGTTTATTGTGACATGGATCATTAAGTTTAAGGAGAGTTGTCAAAGACCCATTTTTTAATTCATATTTAATGGGCTAAATTGTCCTTAGGCTAACAGAAATTTAAAGAATTGGTTGTTATTGGTTTAGACTAGCAAAGGCCGACTAGAAATGGGTTTTGATTGATCTGGACTTAATAGACGTGCAATACACCAAACTATGCCTCTTCTTGTTTGGATTGGCTGATGCAGTTTGGGCTGTTGTCGGGCAGAGCTTACAAATTCACACGTATCTAGTAGATTTCGGACAATAGCGACCATGCACATCACATAGTCGTTTAGTCTCACAGAGTGTACACCAAGAGATATCGAACTCTTCCAAGAATCCAATCTATCAAGTCCTGATTTCAACTAGATTTTAGCGAACTTCTGCAATCAATAGCTCCAGAAGACTAAATCTAAAAGATCTAGCCTCTCAATGGACTTTCATCCAGCGATATTCCACCTTTCCACACATGCCCCTACCTATTATGGCCATGAATTCTAACTAGATTTTGCAAATTGTAGCAGTCAAAAGCTTCATAAACTTTATTCAGGCCTTTCAACGTACTTGCACCAAGAGATATCTAACTCTTCTAAGAACCAGGATCAATTTGCGACTAGATAATGACAACCTGCAGCATCCAACAGCTTCCTTCATATGATTACCATGGCCTCCAATTTCGACTAGTTGATCACCAAATAGCTTCAAACGAATTGATTGTGGAAGGTCCAGCCTTTAGGAGACTTGCACTGCGAGATATCCAATAACTTTAACCTACCAAGTCTTTGAATTTCATATAGGCTTTCGCATTCTGGAGCCATCACTTGCTTAGACATTTTGATTGACAAAGGTCCAACCTCTCAAGGGACTTACACAATGAGATATCCAACACTCGAAAAAATTTTAGTTTATCAAGGCCTTGAATTTCAAGTAAATTTTCACATTCTTTAACAACTCCAATCTAACAACCACTTGAATTTCGACCACATTTTCGCAATCTGCACTAGTCAATCTCCTCATAACATTTATTTGTGGGATCTCTAGCCTTTTGATGGATATGTGAGAAAATATTCAACTCTTCCAAGAACCTGGACTTATCATGGCCTCGAATTCCAAAAAAATTTGCGCATGAGCATGCCTTCAATAGTCGCAAGTGATCTAATTTTGAAAGGTCCAGCCCTTCAAAGGACTTGCATTACGACGCATCTAACATTTCCAAGAACCCCATATGACCTCGGATTTCGGCTAGATTTTCACAAGAAGATGCCTTCAACTGCTTTAAATGATTTAATTGTGAAAGGTCCAGCCTTTTAATGCATTTGCTCTAGGAGATATCAGACTCTTTCAAGAACTCTAACCTATGAGGGCCTCAAATTTCAACTCGATTTTTGCAAGGGCTAGCATTTAATTTCTTCAAATGATTCAGCTGAGAAAGACCCATCAATTCAATGGAATTGCATGAGTTGACACCCAACTCATCCCATAACTTGGATCTATCAAGACCTTGAACTTCAACAAGATCATTGTTTTTTTTTAATTTGGATGGAGCATTCAATCCATCTAAATATTTAAGGTCATTAAGATTAGATGAATTTGTACCCTTGCTCTGTCCAATGTTATCGTTTCATATGTTTCATATGTTCCCATGGGGAATCTAGAAATGCCTTCAAATTTTTACTAAAAAATTGATTGTTAATTGACTAAAAACAAATCTTTAGTCGTTCCCTAGTGACATTAACAACTAACCCACTACTACTTCTTTATTGAAAAGTAATTACACTAACCTCATATGATTGACGTAATAAAATAGACTGGTGAATTGACCTTGACCTAGAAAGGTGTTGAGCCATTGCCATCTACCTCTTGGCGGTGAATGTCCCTTCCATGCCCAGCTCCAAGAGGGCCTTTCCTTTTTCACTTCTAGAAGTCTTCCTCTGTACGAGCTCAGTCGTTGACTTTTAGGCATTATGCGGTGGCGGTTGTATCTTGGTGTTCAATGGAGTCGACCGACATGAGCTGATTATATTAATCATTTATGCACCGGCGGTTTAGTTAGCCCGTGCTACGCATGGGAGGATCGTTTAATGTTTATATTGTTGTCCTCTTTGGCCACAACATTAATAATGCATCTAAAAGTATGGAAAAAAGAAAGAAAGAAAATGACATAATAGCTATGTTTTCACTATAATTAAATTACCTTCATACTAGTCTCTAGAACCGTGCTATGCACGCGAAAATGACTTGTGAAATAGATTACTGGAAATAATAATTCTAGAATATACTTGATCATGAGAATAAGAGATTTTCGTAATATTGAAAAAAAAAACATATGTTCCTTTAACTAAAGGGGAAAAATTTTAGTCCGATAAAGGTGGAAAAATAAAAGAATTTTTTTTTCAATAGACCGTGAAGATAAATATCACTCCTGCAGCATGTCACATGTCAACCATCCATTGAAAGTGCTTTAGTGCGCGACTTTGCATTTATTAAATAAGATAGATTTAGTATATTTGATTTAAAGAGACAAATTAAATTTAATAAGCTTAACTCTAAGCTCTAAGAAATTATGCTTTCTTTTTTGATCTAGCACATCAAAAATTTGCTTTTTATTAACTTATGGACTTTAATAAAGAAAATAACTATAGAATTAATTATGGGACGCTCATGTTCTTACTTATTTTCTTTAATTATGCTTTAGTTTTACTTTATAGTGTATATTTCCCATTAAGGTAAAGAAGAGTACTAAGTACATTTTGTTCAATTAATCGAATAAGCCATAATATTCAATTGTTAGAACTACAAAATTTTCATCCATTGTTTGAAGTATGTGCAAAATTTCCATCCAATGAACTTCTTATGTTGTTGATTTTTTTTTCAAATCAACGTGTTTTGAAAAGAAAAAGGAAAGAATTTCTCTTACCATCGAATTAATGGGAATGCATAAAATCATCTTCACAATAAGAGTGTTTTACTGTTGATCTATGTATAAATGTAATTTGTATCAATACGAAAATTCCAAATGTCAATTTGAACTTTGATGAATAGAGTAAAACGAATACCTATAGCAAATATTTAGTTTATTCCACTTGTGTTGCGCGGGGTGATGGATTTTTTGGCCACCGACCCACTTTCAAGACAAATAATTTTGAGAAAAATCCATATGAGCGTTTTCCAAATGCATATTGCTTTTTGCGTCATTAGCTTTTGGAGGCTCTTACAAATGCAGATTTCCTATGTCTCACATCTGCTTTAAAATTGTCCACATCAGAGCCGGCCGTATCACGTAGGACAGCCGGCATCCACGTTAATAATTTCCAGTTAAAATTGGTGAGATAGATTCAATGGGTAAGAAGTGAAAAGGTTTAGAACTCAATTGACAAAACTGAAAGGTTTAGGACTGAATTGATAAAAGTACAATAAGTTTAAGATTTTTTGGACAATTTTCTCTAATTAAGCAGAGTTAAGACTTGAAGTTTTGGTTTTTGATGTTTTGTTTTGGACTGAAATCGCGCTTGAATTCACCTACTCACCTTTTTTTTTCCATTTCTCCTCTTTTTAGATTTTCTTTTCAATTTTTCCCCTCAATTTTCTTCTGTTTCGCCCTCTTTGTAATGCATGAATAGATACCATTGTAAACTCAGAGCAGTTGACATTCAACAAACACATTTCCAGATTGATTATAATAGAGCCCATCGCTAATTTAAAACAATCCCCGCAAGTTTTGGGGGGGGGGGGGGCAACTTGTTCTTTGCAATGGTACTTCATTTAAAACAAAATCATGAAAAAGACTATTTCTTCGAGCCTTTGTTTGGTTGCATCATTTAATTTTTTTTTTTGAATGAAATGGGGCGTCCCTCACCTTGGTGGAGGAATCATGGTTCCATTCCCCTTTTTTACCCTAACTTGATGCTTTAAATGCTATAAATATAATAATCATAAATATTCTACTACTAAATATAAATAACTATTAGATGCTGAACTAAAAATAAAAACCACATTAACATATACTTATAGATTAACGTAAAGTTAAACCAATATACCATAAAAAATGATAAAGTAATATAATATGACATCAAACTAATTATGGATATTAAATCTAAAGCAGGTTATACAATTAAAAATATTTTATAATCGTGCTTATTGTTCATCAATCTAAAATAACGACAATAATAAGTATTCTATAATATAAAAGTGATTTTTAACAACTTAATCGATGATAGTTTTAATTATTACCATGACTTTTGATTAGTTAGCTGTGATTTTATAATATTTTTTAAAATCAACTAGTTGATCACCAAATGGCTTCAAACGAGTCGATTGAGGAAGGTCCAAGCCTTGAGGGGACTTGCATCGAGAGATATCTGATAACTACAACTTACAAGGCCTTAACTTATAGGCTTTCGCATTCTCGAACCATCACTTGCTTCAGACATTTTGATTATGAAAGGTCCAACCTTTCAAGGGACTTGAACAAAGAGATATCCAGTGCTTCCAAGAACTCTGAGGCCTTGAATTTCAAAGTAAAATTTCGCATTCTTTAGCATTTAATTGCTTCAAACAATTTTAACAATGAAAGATCCAGCCTTATAATAGAATTGCACTAAGAGATTTCCAACACTTTTGACGACTTCACTAACAATTGCTTGAATTTCAACTAGGTTTTCGCAATTTGCAATGGCCAACCTCTTTATACCGTTGATTTATGGGATCTCTAGCCTTTTGATGGATATGCATGAAAATATCCAACTCTTCCAAGACCCCGGACTTATTATGCCCTCGAATTCCAACAAGATACGCACAAGAGCATGCCTTCAATAGCTTCAAATGATCTAATTGTGAAAGATCCAGCCCTTCAATGGACTTGCATTACGACACATCTAATGTTTCCAAGAATCCCATATGGCCTCGGCTTTCGGCTAGATTTTTGCAAGAAGTTGCCTTCAACTGCTTTAATTAATTCGTGAAAGGTCTAGCCTTTTAATGGATTTGCACTAGGAGATATCCAATTCTTTCAAGAACTCTGACCTATGAAGGCCTTGAATATCAACTACATTTTCACTACAACTAGCATATACTTTCTTCAAATATTTCAATTGAGAAAGATCTAGCTTTTCAATGTAATTGCAGTCAATTCTCAACTCTTCCAAGCACTTGAAGCTATCAAGACCTTGAACTTCAACAAGATCATAATTTTTTTTTTAATTTCGATGGAGCATTCATTCCATCTAATATTCAAGGTCATCAAGACCAGATTAATTTGCACACCTTGCTCTGTCCAATGATATATTTCATACGTTCACATGGATGGGAATTTAGAGATGCCTTTGAATTTTTACTAAAAAATTGGTTATTAATAGACTAAAAACAAATCTTTAGCCGTTCCCAAGGGGCTAACAACTAACGCATTATTACTTCTTTATTGAGAAGTAAGGGAAAAAACCACCAAAAACCCCAAACTATATCCATTGTGACACATATACCCCGAACTTTTTTTTGTGACACCAAAAACCCCAAACTTTTGCTTGTATGACACATTTACCCTCCGTTAGGGTTTTGTGAACACCGTTAAAAATCCTACGTGGCCGCTGACGTGGACGACGGAATGCGAATGGCGCTGACGTGGCATCCATGTGGCGTTTAAGAAGCAAAAGCGCGTCGTTTTACATCCGCGTGGCTGAAGAAATAAAAATAAAAAGGACATCATCTCTCTCTTTCTCTCACAAAGTAGCTTCACGTTCAAAACTTCTTCCACCATGTTCAAGAGCTCTCTGAAGCTCCATGGTCTCCACCTACACGAACAGCCCTTTCTTTGTGATCGAGTCTCTCTCACTTGCTCCACCGTTGCTCCTTTGTTGCCCCCCCACCCCTTGAACTGAAAAACACATTTGCCCCAAATTCTAGGGTTTGTCCATGCTATCTCTCTCTGGAAATCTCAGTCCATGCTTGCGATTAGTTGTCAAATGGAGTAGCCCAATTTAGTCTTCTCCGT
Organism: Syzygium grande; assembly: GCA_024733475.1. NCBI lineage: Eukaryota > Viridiplantae > Streptophyta > Magnoliopsida > Myrtales > Myrtaceae > Syzygium > Syzygium grande. Next base: position 23,787,153 of record JAMXDD010000008.1, on the reverse strand, counting down.
TGAAGCTTCCTGAGGCCCGAGATGGGCAACAATATTCCTCGCTTCTCTTTGATCGTTCATCTCCTTCGTGCGACTGTGGGAAAGCATAAAAAGGAAGAAGAAACCACGAGTCCCCAATTGCATTGACGCCCTCATCGATCCGTTTCCTCCGAGACTGTAAGAGTTATCATCTTCCCATATTTTCTCCGCACTCCTCTTTCTCAATTAAGCTAAGTTACGCCTACTTTGTTTGGTTTAAGCAGTCCTCTGTGATTTCTCTCTGCATATAAAGGCATTTGTACCTTCAAATCTAGTGGGTCTTTCTTTACTTGCTTAATCTTTCACTTTTAGAGGTTGTTCGAGATTTGTGACATTTCCTAGCGTATTTGCTCAGTGAATACACAATTATTTTGGTTTATTAGCTTTTTAACAGCAATTACTAAGCTGTAATTCAGTAGGGAAATCAAATCTCTCTCTGATAATTACTTGTTGTGTCTCGAGTCAAAGCATATCCGCTGGCAAGTGCACGAAAATTGAATGTTGTCCTGTTTGTTGTAAGGTTAGCCACAGGTAGCGAGACAACGCCTTGAACTAGCTAGTAGGACTTAAATTGGCAGTCTCGAATCTTGACCAGTGAATTTGAGCTTAAATTTGCAATCGTTAGAGACATTAGACATTGTCTTGATTTGGGGGCAGTGATTAACTAAAGTGCATATACCTCGCCACAGTGTCCAATGCTTTGTTGTTATTTGTGTTGTTCCAATTTGACAAAACTTTGATCATACTCTCAGATGATTTTCATCATTAACCATCACAAGCTTTCAGTTTTCAAGCATAGAAAGTAGATCAAATTTTGCTTTCAGTCGAATGAAAAATCTATCAATATTGTGCTGTGAATTTGTTGTGGTTAGATTACAAAAACAGCAGCGCGAACACACCGGTTGGTCCTTAACCTCTCATATTTCTTTCTTCCACTGATTCTCTCTCTATTCTCTTGATAGGATTTGGAGGAAAAACTCCACCCAGGTGGTCCATTTGACCCAATGGTCTCGCTAAGGACCCAAACCAGGCTGCCATCCTCAAGGTGAAGAAGACAAAGAACGGCCGCCTCGCCATGTTCACTATACTCAATTTCTTCTTGTAAGCATATGTTACCGAGGAGGGACCCGTCGAGAATCTTTCGAACTACCTCAGCGACTCATTTGGAAACAACTTACTGATTGCTGGAATAGCGGAAAGAGCTCCTACCCTATAATTTAGTTCTTGAGATCATCCTCTTGAATATGGGAATGAGTTGTACATCTCATTGAGACATTTTAAGGCATTAATCGAATCAGAATTTTCCCTTGGAACTTTCTCTCTTATGATCCATATAGAGGGCTTGATCAAGTTGGCCATTTCCGTCACGCCCTTGCAGCTTCTCATTTCCGTTACTCTTAGAGAAGTGGAAGTGACAGAACAATATACAAGTGAGAGTGGAAGTGTGAAGCAAGAGAAAAGCTTTATTTGAGATGCATAGTTGTATTGATAGGAGTGATGTGTGCAATGTTGCTGTTGAAGTTGGATTATATTACCAACTACGTTCGAATTGTATTAGCAAATATAACTTGATTGAATTCCATTGTATTAGCATATCCAAGTTTATAAAGTTTATGTACACTTCAGTGCTAGTGTGGGTGGATATCATTGATTTACTTGACAATATTTGTACATGTTATAACAATATAAGTAAAATGGTAAGTTACACAATATTTGCAAAAAGAAATTAAACTGAACAAGTGCACAAGACCAATCATCTGCAGCCACCATCAAAATCTCGACTTCATTGATCTAATCACATCAACATACCCATAATTGGATAGTGATTCATAATTAGTGTTTAACTTACAACCTAAAATGAACTCTTGCAACTCAACCAAAAAGGAACTCGGATTACAACCAAAATGCTTGTACTCTTTTTTTTTTTTTTTGGTAAGGTAAGTATTGATATTAACTTTTCAACGCAATATACAAAAAGAATCCGAACACAAAAACCCTGCACCTGAAAAGACAAAGAAAGGTGTCCCAACTAGTGCAAGGGTGTACGGACTAGCCAAAAAAACCAGCAACACAAGGGTTGCAGACCAAGGCTAAACAGTAGCCAACAACAAAAAAACCTAGGCTTGTACTCTTTGTTTTTAATTACAACCAAAAAAGTACAAGCAGTCGAGATTCTACACTAGCGTTGAACTTGTATTACAAGCAAAAAGGAACAAGCAATAGCTTCTTAGCTATGAACAATTGGATGGAATTCACATCTACTTCAATGTGGAGCATGACTTGCAGATTCTTGAGTTCCACATGGTCCAAAAGGCTCAATTGAGTTATGGTGGTTCTTGACTTGCAGATTCTTGCATCCTGGTATCTCCCTATCTAGTAGATGTCCCTTCCGCCATGGCTGGTCTCGGATGTTTTCTTGGTCTCCCCTTTTTACCCTGCATAGAAAAGCATACGTAAGTTACAGTAAGTATCGTCACAAGACCATGTTAGTACTGGAGGCTTGAGCCATGTATAAGTTTTCTTGGTCTCCCTTTTTTCTTACCAAAGGTTTGATTTGTGTTGGTCCTAGAGGCTTGGGGCATGTTCTCTTGTTGTGTCCCAAGTCATGACAGTTTGAGCATGAGATAATTGCCCCAACTTTTGCCAATTTATTTGGATTAGTATTTGGATTAGCCATGGCTTTCTTCTTTCTTGTCCTTTTCTCAATATTCTCACCTTGCGTATTGTGTTGTTTCTTGGGTCTCCCAGGAAGCTTCCTAAATGGCGGAGGCAATATTGGCTCTTCAGTGGACAATGGCCACATTTTCTTCCCATTCAATGTCGGCAATGGAAATTGGTAACATCTTTCGTAGGCATCCTTCTTGAAACAATCATCGACATACAAATTAACATCATATTTCATAAAATTGATGCATGAGATAGCATGGCTACAAGGTATTCCTGAGATATCCCATCTCCTACAAGCACATGTCCTCCTCCTCCTCAAATCTACCTCAAAACGATCATCATCAACTTCAACTTCAAACTTTTCCCCAATACATGGTTTGGTAACACAATACCTAGACTTCACCTTTGCTTCCTCTACCTTTGCCCTAATTCTTGGACATAATTCATCTCGAACCCACCATCAACTGGCTTTTCTCATACATTCTCACCATCAAAGCCGTTCTTATCGCCTCTAACATATCAACAATTGGCATCTCTCTTTGCTTGCAAATATATGCATTGAAAGTCTCACTCAAGTTGTTCTCGATAGCATCACATTTTTGCCTAGCCTTTATAAATGCCCCATGGAAGTGCTCTGGCCCTTGCCTCATGAAGTCTTCATAGGCATCAACAGACTCCCCTTCATTCCTTCAATTGCTATGTTGAATTCAGCCTCGTATGTGGCATACACAGCTTTCCAGAAGAAATTTCGAAATGTTTCTCCCTGTATAGTTTTTTCCAATTTGCATATATGTGCCTTGAACAATTCCTATGTTCAGCACAAGGAGCCAATGAAGAAACTGCATTGATAAGGCCCTGCAAGACATAATTGAAATGCATTAATAAAGCCCTGTAAGACATAATTAAACCACTATTATAAAGGAACTGACTAAATTAGAGACTCATTATACCTTTTGTTGATCACTTATGAAGGTCCAACCATCACCTCTGCCTACTTGAAGGTCTGTAAATAGAAACCTGAGGAACCCAGTCCAACTATCTTGTGTCTCACCTTCAACAATAGCCCATGCAACTGGAAACATCTGATTGTTTCCATCTCTTCCAACAGCACAAAGCAAAATTTGCTTTACTACGGTCTTAATAAAGCAACCATCTAGTCCAATTACTTTTCTACAACCTTCTAGACAACCCTTTGTTAGCCCTTCGAAGCCCACATAAAATCTCTTGAACATGTTTTGTGGGTGTCTAAGTAAAAGATGAAATGTGCTGTTTTTACTGGATTGCTTTAATTGAGCTTTATAAGATGCCAGTAACTTATATTGCTCGGCAAATGGACCCTAATAGTCTTAAGAGCTCTGGCAATTGCTCTATAACAGGTTCTTTTGTTGAGCGTGAGTCCCCACATCTCCATTGCATCTGCCTGCAATTGTACTGCAGTATATTTTAAATTAGCTCTTATCTTAGGCAAGAACTCTTCTGCAAGCCAAATGTAAGATGCACTTTTATTTCTCATGCTTCTAGGGCAAGTATGTTCTTTTCCAACCGTCTTGATAACAAACGTTTTCTCTTTATTCAACCAACTACCATAAAGGGACCATTCACATCCGATCACACACTTCGCATGCATCTTTTTGAATTCACTTTTCTTCCAACCAATGTTGTAGCCATTTGTGATTGCATATTTCTGCACTGCCCTCTTAAATTGAGTATGAGATTCAAATCTCATACCTATCTGAAATTGCAATTCTCTATGATCACATCTAGGGTCATATCTAATAGTCAAAGCTCTTGTTTCGCCACATACTTCCTCATCTCTAGAGTTAGGAGGACTGAGATCTTCATGTTCTTTGAGGTCCTCATCATTTTCATCCTCATTCATGTCTTCTTGTTCCACCTCAATAGAAAATGCCGCCTCCCTTACCATCCCCACCTCATGCATCCCTTCTTCATCTCTAGATAGGATATGTTCATCGCACATCCATGGTAATAAATCAATCTCAGTATCATCACCGTCACTATCATCACTCTCAAAATAAAGACCATCATCACTCTCACTATCTCCACTTTGGCTAGTCCCCCCATAATCAAGCCCCGCCTCAGCCCTAACCACAAGTTCAAGCCCAACTTCATCGCTTAATCCAACTTCGGGCTCAACTTCAACATCAACTTCACCCTGGTTAGCACCCTCTGCTCCACTCCAAATTTCATCCTCAATGCCATCTACTATTTCAGTATCAACTATAGTTGTCCTTCCCCCTTTACGATGTTCCATCTTTTTGTATGCAAGAGACTAAAGCCAAGAGACTCTTCAATTTTCCCTGCAAAGAAAAGGTAACATGCTTTAACATATATCATGTTGTTAAGCAATATGAACTCAACATGTCAGTTTTCCCTGAGAAAATGTGCTTAAGACCCAATGTGCCTGCATTGTCAAACGTATATGCACTTTAGTTAATCACTGCCCCCAATTCAAGACAATGTCTAATGTCTCTAACGATTGCAAATTTAAGCTCAAATTCACTGGTCAAGATTCGAGACTGCCAATTTAAGTCCTACTAGCTAGTTCAAGGTGTTGTCTCGCTACCTGTGGCTAACCTTACAACAAACAGGACAACATTCAATTTTCATGCACTTGCCAGTGGATATGCTCTGACTCGAGACACAACAAGTAATTATCAGAGAGAGATTTGATTTTCCTACTGAATTACAGCTTAGTAATTGCTGTTAAAAAGCTAATGAACCGAAATGATTGTGTATTCACTGAGCAAATACGCTAGGAAATGTCACAAATCTTGAACAACCTCTAAAAGTGAAAAATTAAGCAAGTAAAGAAAGACCCACTAGATTTGAAGGTACAAATTCCTTTATATGCAGAGAGAAATCACAGAGGGCTGCTTAAACCAAACAAAGCAGGCGTAACTTAGCTTAATTGAGAAAGAGGAGTGCGGAGAAAATATGGGAAGATGATAACTCTTACAGTCTCGGAAAAGAGGAAACGGATCGATGAGGGCGTCAATGCAGTTGGGGACTCGTGGTTTCTTCTTCCTTTTTACGCTTTCCCAGAGTCGCACGAAGGAGATGAACGATCAAAGAGAAGCGAGGAATATCGTTGCCCATCTCGGGCCTCAGGAAGCTTCAACGGAGAAGACTAAATTGGGCTTCTCCATTTGACAACTAATCGCAAGCATGGACTGAGATTTCCAGAGAGAGATAGCATGGACAAACCCTAGAATTTGGGGCAAATGTGTTTTTCAGTTCAAGGGGGTGGGGGGGCAACAGAGGAGCAACGGTGGAGCAAGTGAGAGAGACTGATCACAAAGAAAGGGCTCGTTCGTGTAGGTGGAGACCGTGGAGCTTCAGAGAGCTCTTGAACATGGCGGAAGAAGTTTTGAACGTGAAGCTACTGTGAGAGAAAGAGAGAGACGATGTCCTTTTTATTTTTATTTCTTCAGCCACGTCAGATGTAAAACGACGCTGCTTTGCTTCTTAAACGCTACATGGATGCCACGTCAGCGCCGTTCGCATTCCGTCGTCCACGTCAGCGGCCACGTAGGATTTTTAACGGTGTTTTTTCACAAAACCCTAACGGAGGGTAAATGTGTCATATGGGCAAAAGTTTGGAGTTTTTGGTGTCACGAAAAAAAGTTCGGGGTAAATGTGTCACAATGGGCATAGTTTGGGGTTTTTTGGTGGTTTTTTCCCGAGAAGTAATGACAGTGAACTCATATAATTGATGTAATAAAATAGACTGGTTAATCGACCTTGGCTTGGAAAAGTGCTGAGCCGTTGCCTTCCAGCTGTAGGCATCATCCGGTGAATGTCCCCTCATTCACAGCTCCAAGAGGGGCTTTCCTTTTCATTTCTGGTAGAAGTCTTCCTCTGCGTGTGTTTAGTCGTTGCCTTTTTGGCGTTATCCTATGGCGGTTCTCTCTTGGTGCTGAATGCAGTCAGACCAACATGAGCTGATTTTATTATCATTTATGCACTAGCAACTTGGTTAGCCTGTGCTATGCATAGGAGGATCGTTTAACGTTTATGTTGTTGTCCTCCTTGGCCACGACATTAATATTGTATCTAAAAGCAAGGAGAAAGAGAGAAAGAAAAAGGATGTAATAGCTACGTTTTCACTATAATTAAATTACCATTATACTTGTCTCTAGACCCGTGCTATGCGCATGAAAAAGACTTGTGAAATGGATTACAGGAAATAATAATTCTAGAAGTATACTTGATCATCATGAGAATAATAAATTTTTGAAATATTGAAAAAAAGAATTATATTTCTCTTGAACTCAACGGTAAAAATTTTAGCTCGATTAAAGTGGAAAAATAAAAGAAATTTTTTTCAAAAGAATTGGAAGATAAATGTCACTCATGGAGATTGTCACATGTCAGCCATCCATTCAAAATGCTTTAGTGCACCACTCTACATTTATCAAATAAGATAGATTTGGTATATTGATTTAGATCGATAATGAGACATATGCTGTTACCGTTTATCACAATCTGGTTTCCTCCAAGTTTTGTAATATCACCAAAAACTCATAAACCGATACAGTCGTACCACATTTGCTTTTGTTATATAAAAATTAAGTTGGGGTAAATATTACGGATATATCAGTTTAGGATTTTTTATGGCAGTAGCCCAAAAAATTCAATTTTTAGTTTATATTTTGAAATAGCTATCTAGGGACACACAGATTAATGGCATGTTTCGTAACCATCCCATTTTTTAAATTACTTTTCTATACTTTTGTTCCCCAAAACAGAAAAAATACAAAAATCCATTTGATAACGTCATTTGATTTTTCTATTCCCCCGAATAGAAAAGTAGCCAGGGAATAGATTTGTAACAGAAATAAAAAGTAAAAAAAAATTTAGAAATTACAAATTTTGCGTAGTTACCGAAGGCGATCTTATGCTCAGAAACTCATCCAGAAAATAGAAATAGAAAAATACTAATTCTGCAAAGAAATTGTTTTCGGGTACAAAAATGTTACTGAGCACACCTAAATGATCATGGGAACATCTTCGGATCAATTCGAACAAAAAATAAAAAAAATAAAGGCATTTAATTCGAAGACTGAATTGATTAGGAAAAGTTTAAGCACGCGGTCGTACATACCGCAAAAGTCAAAGGTCATTGGTGTTTTTGTTTTTTGTGTTTTTTTTTCTAAAATTTTTCTTTTTATATTTTTACATCCGTCTTGCAATAATGGTCGGCCGGTTAAAGCGGCCCCCGTCCGCCTACTCCCGCAGCGCGAAACTGGTGGGTGGATCTTTGAAATAAGCGTAAGGAAGAGAGACGTAACTGAGAGAAGGAGGCCCCCCGACACGAAAACCGATCTCATTTTGAGAGTAAGAAGGAGGCGATGGACATGGAGAATCCTCACAGCCGTGGAGGAGGATCCTCCGAAACTCGATTCTCTTGTTTCGATGTGTATTTGAGCTTCACAGGACGCGATACTCGCGGCGGCTTTGTGAGTCATCTCTACCGTAGCCTCCACCAAGCGGGGATCCGCGTGTTCAGGTATGAAGGGGAACTCGTCCCGGGAAAGAGTATTGGGCCGTCGCTTACCCAAGCGATCAGGCATTCCAGGATCGCCATTCCGATCCTGTCAGAGAACTATGCGAGGAGCAGATGGTGCCTCCGACAGCTGGCTCTGATTGTGGAGTGCCACAAGACGATGGGCCAGATCATCATGCCCGTCTTCCTCGACGTCACGCCATCGGTCGCGAGGCACAGATACCACGGTTATGGCGAGGCTATTGCCGAGCATAGATGGAAAGGAGTCGACCCAAACACCCTCCGGGAATGGGAGGAAGCTCTCATCTGTGTGGGATCCATCACAGGGTTGGAGAGTGATAGGTAAGTGTAATTGAGTAATTTCAATTGAGTAACCTAGCATCCAAATGCCAAGGTAGCGCTTAGTTCAATTTAGTTAATCTAATTAGACTAACGCTAGGTGTATCAATACCTGATGTGTAGCTCGCTCTGATCTGGTACTCAATATGATTCACTTGTTTACATTCTTACTCCCGGCTCGCCACATTACTTAATGTTTTGGTTTTGTTGATAAATTTCAGTATCCCTATGTTACACACATCTTTACAAGCACATGACTCTGTTTTTCGGTTAACTTAGAGGCAGCAATAATGGTTGTGATTTTAGATTAAGATGGTCCAGGAGAATGTTCTTCCTCTTGGAATCTGCATCTACAGGAAATCTACCTCTTGCGAGAAAATGCCAGTGTAGAGTGATACCGATTTGCTTAATTTCTGTCGATGCAACTGACAACCTTTGCATCTCATCCTACCATGCTTTGTCTCTGCTGATTTAGTAAAAATATGTGCCACTAGTTGCGTGGCCTGTTTGTCTAAAGCTGATTGCTGTTTGATAGTTTTTGAAAGGAGAGCGTGAATTTTTTTCTTGCAAACTACTTCAGAGTTCAGACATTGTGGGACTTACGTTAATCTTTATGCACGTGCCTTGTGCACGCATGATACAGCTCACGCACACATGCTTCAATCATCGAGGTACTTGTTGCAAATGTGTTGAGGGTATTGAACAGATACTTCGTTGGCATCGAGCGTCATGTAGAAAGAGTTATGGAATTACTAAATGTGGAATCTAGCGATGCTCGTGGAGTTGCAATACATGGCATAGGGGGCACCGGGAAGACAACAATTGCAAAGTTAATCTACAAAAGAATATTTCATCTCTTTGATGGCTGTAGCATTCTGGAAAGCGTAAGAGAAAATGCAGAAAAACCAGGAGGTTTAGTAAATTTACGAGGTCAGTTGATTTCAGATCTTCTAGGTGCAATGCATAGACAAATTTGTTCTGACGATGATGATGGAATTAGATCCATCAGAAGCAGATTCTTCCACAAGAAAGTTCTAATTGTTCTTGATGATATTGAACCAAGCTGTGAACTTACATCAATTTTAGGAAGTCTTGATTGGTTAGGCTCTGGAAGCAGGATCATAATTACCACCAGAGCCGAACATGCTTTTGATGAGCTTGAAGTGTTCCTGATATATAAGGTCGGGGGAATGGAACGAGATGAAGCCCTTAAACTTTTCCACGTCCATGCCTTCAGGGAGAAACCTGCTCCAGATGACTTGGCTACTCTGTCCGAAAATATAGTATCAACTATTGACCGGCTTCCTTTGACTATTGAGGTTGTCGGGTCTTATCTATTTTCTAAAAGCAAGGACGTGTGGAAGCAAACCTTAGACGAGTTGGAAAAAGTACCTGAGCTACAAGTTAAACAGAATATGATGGTAATCATCAAAGCATTACCTGACAAGCAAAGAAAGATATTTCTGGACATTGCTTGTTTCTTCATCGGAGAGGACAAAAGTGTTGCATGCTACCTGTGGTCCGACCGTGATACCACAAGCCAATTGGAATTAAAAGTGCTTGTCATCTCATCTATTGTTAAGATTGAGAACAACAAACTGTGGATGCATGATCAACTTCGAGACCTAGGTAGGGATATCGTCAAATTGGAACATTGTGAACTTGGAAAGCGCAGTAGATTGTGGATGCACAAGGAAGCCTTGGATGTGCTGAAACAGGAAAAAGTAAGATACAAGTTCATCTCTATGTTTACCTTACAATTGTATTCCTTACAACCAGTGCTCCTTTTTTTTTTATAGAGGAAAGACACTTATGATGCGTTTGTTTTACAGAATGATTTGGAAAATATTTTCTAAAAGGAATAATAACACCAATGGTCCTTAAACTTTGGCTCAATATGCAATGTGGTTTTTGAATTTTTAATTTGTTCAATATGGTCATTGAACTTTAGCCCAATGTTCAATGCGGTCCCTGAAATTTTAATTTTTCAGTGTGGTCCCTGGACTTTGTTACATGTTCAATGTAGTCTCTAAACTATATGAAAATGTTCAATATTATTAATTCAAGATTATGAACAATATTGAACATTTTCATATAGTCCATGGACTGAATTGAACATGTACCAAAAGTTCAAGGATTACATTGAACAAAAAAAATAATTCAAGGACCACATTACACATTAGACTAAAGTTCAAGAACCACATTGCATATTAGACAAAAGTTCAGAGACTATTTGTGTCATTTTTTCTTTTTAAAAAATGATTGCTTATATTTCTTAAAATAATTAGTCAATGAAATTTTTTTTAATTATTGATAACAATTTATCTCTACATATTTTCATGAGCAATAAAAATATTTTTGGTTTATTCCTTTTTGTAAGAAATACAAGCGATCATTTTTAGGAAAATATTTTCCAAATAATTTATTTTCCACGAAACAAATGAGCCCTCGATAAAATGATTTCTTTGATTTGAAGTCTCTAAGCATTTATCATCTTCACATATTTTTGTGGGGAAATGCTAAGTCCCATTGGTAATCCTATGTTCCATGTGTAGGGGACAGAACATGTTGAAGGTGTTCTTCTCAAATTTGACAATAGGTCCCAAGACACTTTTAAACCAGCACATTCTGCAAGTACGTCGAACATAAGATTCCTTCGATTGGATCGGGTGGACCTCAATGGAAATTTTGAGCGGCTTCTGTCAAGTTTAAGATGGCTCCATTGGCAAGGTTGTCCTCGCAATCTTGGTGCTCAAAATTTGGATTTGAAGGAGTTGGTTATTCTAGATCTTTCCTGGAGCAAGGTCAATGAAAAATGGAATGGTTGGAGAGAAATCGAGGTATAGAAGTATATTATTTTTAATTTCATTTGTCAAATTGTTGAGGAAAACTTAACTCTTTTGTTATTCTACCTTTTGACAGAAAGCCGAGAAACTGAAAGTTTTGAACCTCACCGGTTGTGTTGACTTCATCAGAACTCCAGACTTATCTCATTACAAATGTTTAGAGAGACTAATTCTTGAAAGGTGCATTCGATTGGTTGAAATCGGTTCATCGGTAAAAAGTCTGAAGCGCTTGGTTTCACTGAACTTGAGGTTTTGCATTGAACTCAATAAGTTGCCTGAAGAGCTGGGTTCCCTCATATCCTTGGAAGAGATTCTTATAGATGGAACTGCTGTTCAAGAAATTCCTGCCTCCATCGGTCATTTGAAAAATCTTGGAAGATTCAGTGCCCGCAATTGTCTTTCATTGATCCAGCTGCCCGATTCAATTAGCCATATAAAGTCACTGAGAGTCTTCGCACTCGATGGTACCAAAATAACTAAACTTCCCATGTCTATTAGAGAGTTAGAAGGGCTACAACACTTGTCAATAAGTCATTGTAGGTCAATATCGAAGTTACCAACGTCCTTGGGCACTTTGGCTTCATTGGACGAACTCGATTTATCAAGCACTGGAATTGTCAAATTACCTAATACTGTCAATGAGTTATATCTTTTAAGAGTGCTCAAAATTGATTTTACTTTTGTAAGAGAGCTGCCTTGCGCTATATGGACGTTGAAGAGGCTGGAAGAGTTGCATGCTTCAAGATGTCGGAGTTTGGATGGGGAAAGTCCTAGAGATATTGAGGAGCTTTCGCAATTGAGGGTCTTGAGGCTTGGATACTCTCGGATTCGTGGTCTACCAGATAGCATTTCTACCCTTACCAGTCTGCAAACGCTTGATCTGCTTCATTGTGACAAGCTCCATAGAGTGCCCAAGCTTCCTTCCACTTTAATAAGTCTATCTTTCAGTTCTAAATTGATGGAGACAATTCCAGACATCAGTAGTCTGGTTAAGTTGGGAGAGTTATTCTTGGCCGATGGTTCCTAGGAACTGGTGTTACCTGGCCAAGGTCAAATTGAAGCGAAAGGACGAACGGATTTGCCGCTTGGGAGTTTGTTAGAGCTAAAGATATTTCATCTATCTGTGTTAAAGGTCCAACCTGTTGGGTTGCATTACCTTATTAAGCTCAGGAAGCTCTCCCTTTGCTGCATTCACTTGGAAGAGCTACCACAGCTTCCTTCAAGTTTATTCACTCTATCACTTCGCCATTACAAATCACAGACAGGATTGCCAGATCTTTCATATTTAAAGCTCCTGTCAGAATTCGAGCTTTTTGACTGTGCAGTGACAGAAGTTCGAGGCCTCAAGAAGTTCGAATCCTTGTGAGTTTGCAGAATATCTCACTGCAACCTGCAACAACTGGATGAGCTTGAGAACTTGATATTTTTAGCATCATTGAATGTTTCATACTGTCAAAGTCTTGAGAGACTCGCCGATCTATCAAAACTGAAGATGCTAAAAGATATAAAAATCAAGGGCTGTCCAAAGATACACGATATTAAAAGTGTGGAACACTTGAATTCCTTTGAGAAGCCAAGCAGTTTAACAATTGAGGTGGCAAGCTCATCCGAGGTAACCAACACTACTGATTTTCCCACTGGACTGCATAAACTGAGGATGGCACTTGATAAGCATGTGTCGTGTCTGGAATTTTTACAAACATGAATGAATGGCTTAATAATAACAAAAATGCATGACATGATGAATTACGATGTACAGGATATTTGCTCCCATTAACACATGCAGAATAATTTTTCAAATGAAATCTGAGTCATCAAGACTTTATATTTCTTTTGTCGTTTTTAGTGGGAAGATAAGTCCAAATGTGTAAGGACTCCACTTCTTTTTCTTCTTTAAAAGGGCATTTAGTATTTTTCTGCAATAAACTAGGAAAAAACTTCTATTTGTGCCAGTTTGTTTAATCATGCTTTCTGGAGGTGTTGTTACGTACTCAGTCCAGAGTGTTGAATGACGTATTGGTAGCTTAAATCTTTGATGTGGTGTGGAAAAGTGCTGACTGCTGTACCGACATCTTAAATTTATGATGTGGTGCTTTCGTTTTGTTCAAGTTAATTCTTAATCCAAAGTGCTGTGAATGAATTGGGATGAGTGGCTCATAGAAGGTATTCCATTCTTCAAACTTTTCTCTCGTAATTCAGATTAGTTTGACGAGCTACTCTTCCAAGGACATAGTCTGATCAATACCGTCAACAAAATCTCAAAAATTCGTTTGATCTCTTGTCACTTCCAGTCAGATTGAATCTAAGCATCAATCTTTATCACTGATTTGACAAATGGTTGAAATCTTATCTGACGCACTGAATTGATGCTTTGACAAATTTTGTTGCAGGTGGAGTTTAGGAAACCAGCTAATACCAAATATATTTCCTTTCAGGGTGTCAAATGCAAGGACAAAGGTATGGGTCTACATCGAGATTGTCAAACTCTATAGGATTAAGTATGAGTTTGGCCTTGAAATATAGACACTGAAAGAGATCATGCCTAGAAAGCTGCAAGACCATAAGAATAGGCGGTTGAGGAATTATTTCAAGCTATGCCATATTGTTTGAACTGATCAGACATTGACTAACTGTTTGGGCCATGCGGTAAATCTTATGCCTTAACTGTGGCTCCTCTTGCTATAGTAAGCACATACAATCCTTAAGAATATAGTCTACAAGCGCTCACAAACATCATTAGTCCCTTTTATCCTCAATTACTTTCTGCTTGAAAATGGCATTTTATCTATTTATCCAAAGAGGCGAGGTGAGTCGCTATTTGAAGCTTGCCTCCTTTCTCAATAGAGGATTCACGAACCTCTTTTGTCTGACAGGTGTTTTTCTGACCGATATGCCTACATCGGTGAAGGATGATGGTGATGCTTTCCCTGTCAATGATGAAGATAAGGATGAATATAAAATTCCTGAAGGGGGGAAGAATGAACCTGTTGAAAGCATTGCCTTGGCAATTTCTGACAAGCCCAGTCTTCCTCCTAAAGCAGCAGCAAAATCTTCCAAGTCTGACAAGTCAGTCACTGAAACTTCGAGCGATTCTTCTAACGTGCAAAGTTCTCCCTCTTTTGGATGTTCATCAATCATGAGGGGTACAGTGAAGATAAACTTAAGTGATGTTGAGCAAGATAAGGATTCCAGTTTGTCAGTGAATATGACAGGGACTAAAACTACTGGCGTCTCTCCATCGACGGATATGCCACTTGACAGGGCATCAACTATCTCTTCTTTGGCAACCATTGTTTCTGCTTTGCCTCCTCCTGCCACTCAACCAAAGCCATCAGCAGCAATGGACAAAGATAAAGCCCCTAGTGTTGCTGAGGTGGATTTATATGGCGACGAAGAGGAGTCTCTTTTGTCAGAGATTGAGTCTTTGTTGAGTGGCGAGTCAGGAAAGCAAAATACTGGGACAGAGATGTCACGAGAAAGTCAATTTGATCTTCAAGCATACCATAAAGAGGTGGAAGATATAATGAGTCAGGGACTCCTGGCAATTATGTTTAATCCCAAGGTACTAGGGCGTTTGCAAGAATTATTGAACATCTTAGTCAAACAGAACACGCCAGAGGTCTCTACGATTGTACATCGTGTCTATCTCAAATTGCAGATATTCATTCGGTCTGTGGGTGACTCCCTCTCTTCCCAACAAAAGATCTTTACTGAATGTGAAAGTTTTGAAAGAGAGTTTAAAAAGGAAAAGGATGCTTTGGCATCTGACAAGGATGAAGTTCTTTTGCTCAAGAGACAATTTGAAGAAAAAGCTAAGAGTGTGGCTGACAAGGAGCATTGCCAAACTTCAAGCAGAGATTGTGGCATGCAAGCTCACAGTTGAAAATGCAAAGTCAGAACTACCATGTTTGTCAACAAAGAGATCAGAGAGAGTTAAGGAACTGAAGAAGAAGTGCAAGCAAGTCCATCGTATGAAGAGCGAGAATCCAAGCATGGAAAAGAAGAGAAATCAAGCTCAGGAAATGATTGACAAAATCAATATAGAGTGGAATGAATTGTATGCAGATGTTAAAGGTGGATCGGCCTCTGAATAGGCTGGTACTTTTTAACTTTCTCTGTGTTTAACTTTCGCTGTTTTATTTGAATCTTCATGTGTCAAACTTTTCTATTCAGGCAAAAAAATAAAAAAAGAGTCGAGTTTCATTCCTAGCTCGCTTATCATTGCTGAAAGGGTGAAGGAAAAACTGATTCATGTAGAATTGACAACCTAATTATGTAGGATCAAGAGCCAAACAGGATTCACTGATTAACATGGACATGGACACTTATGAAAGCAGAAGTTAATTGCGTTATGTTAAAAGAAACAAGCAGCTCCCATGCAATAGAGTGATAACAAGAAAATCTAGGATACTGAGTGCTAGCGACAGCGATTCTGTTATCCTAAAAGGCCAAAAGTAAAAGGTCCATACATCCGTTTCCTATGACACGATCTCTTCTGCTTAAAATGAAAGGGCCTTCAGTATGTTTAATGTTGTTGTATGAAATTAATGTCGTAGCCTTTCAGCTTAACTGTGATTCAACATGCCCATTCAGAGTATGTAGCTCAAGAAGACTGCAATCGGATGAATTTTGCCTTACCATAAAAAGGAACTGTCGGCAGAAAACGGTTTTAACTGCAGCCAGCAAGCAAAAACAATCTTCAATGGAATGTTCAATTGGAAGAAATTTGAGCAGCACTAAATCAACTCCTGATTTGGGAGATCATTCTCCTGCGCCCGTGAAACAAGAGCCAGGCCTATGAACTTCAGTTATCGGGCAAGAGTTTGCGTAACAAGTGAAGCAGGTGAACAACCGTTACTCCGCTTTCTCTTGAAAACCATTTGAATACGAGAATTAGTGTGCTCTTACCTCGCAAACGAAGCATGTTGCTCTGCTAGGTCTGCAATCTCTCGAGGCTCCCTATAACTAGTCTTGTCAGAGGAAAGAATACTGGTTTCAGGAGGCTCGAGGCCATGCATTGTGCGGGTGCGCAAGTGATGTTTTGAGTGATGTTGACGGAAGTACGAATAAATCAAAGTGTATATGGATGAGATACCGATGGATAAACGTAGATGTTTGATAGATTACGATCACCACCAAGGCATAAAGGACGAGTCCTCAACCAAGAATAAAGATCGGGATTGATGAAGTTCATCACGGTTTAAAGGACAACCCACTAAGGATAGAGGACTTTGAGTTCGAAGAACCTCACCACCAAGGCCTAAAGAAAAATCACCAACCCAATAAAGGGGGCTTCTTGACTCACCACCATGAAAGAATCCACCTTCTAGTATAAAGAAATCAGGGATAGATATATGCTCGCACAAAGGAAAATTCCATATATTCTCAATATTCAAATCTTGTTTGTTTGAAAAATGAAATTACACCTACATTTTTAAAGAGACTGCTAATCAAAAGAGAAGACTCTTGGAATTCCTGGAGACCAGACAGACTCTTAGGGAAATTAGCCAATTATGACTCTGAAAAATATCACCACAATAAAGACTCATTAAAAAGCTTTGAATTAAAAGATTCAATAACTAGGACTAGCATCAGATGCATTGAAACTTGACAACATCATCTAAATTCACGCACCAGTCTTGGAAGCCGAACAATCATAGTAGAGGTCACCAAACATCAACCAGAACAGCCTCCAATAATTAGGTTGTCGATGGCGAGTCTCGAAATTGACAACTAGTCTTGTAAATCCATAACTTCATCATTGAACCCACAAAATTAAATTGATAGCAGAAATGGGCTTTTGCTTGCATGAATAGCGTATTGGTTGGTTCAATTGACAAAACATGAGTTGGACTTGAGAGTTAATCGATAGAGCCTAATGCTCCCACATCAAACTCCCCAAATTGTTTGAGATTTGTCCTCAAAATTGATAGTTCTTCATCTTCAACATAAGGAGAAAGGTCCTACATTGAAAGTTGCCAAGACGCCATATTCTCTAGGGAGATCAACTTTGTACGTACTATCACCGATTCTCTCAAGAACTTTAAAGGGGCCATTAGCTCTAAATAGAGCTCGTTCTTTTGGCAAGCTGGGAATCTCTCTTTTCTCAAGTGCAACCATATAATATCACTAGGTTGAAATTGAGCTTTCTTCTTATGCTTGTTTGCTTTTTGTTTGTAAGACTAATTCATTTTTTAGATTTTGGATCGAATTTTCTCATGAAGCTTTTTCATAATTTCAGCTCTCTCTTTAGCTTCATAGTTGATTTGCGAGTTTGATGGAATGGCTATCATGTAGATAAGTGTAAGAGGATTGATTCCACACACAATTTCAAAAGGTGATTGTCGAGGAGTGTAACTTGACGATTGATTATAAGCAAATTTAGCATGTGCAAGCTTTTATTCACCATGCTTCGAAGAAGAGTAGCGATAGTGCAATTGGTTACCTCAATTTGATCATCAATTTTCGGATGACAAGTTATTCATAATAGGAGTTTAGTGCCAAGCCTTCTTCTTAGGGTCTTCCCAAAGTAACTCAAAATTTTGGAATCTTGATCAGACACAATAGTTGTAGACGAATAATGCAGACAAATAATCTCCTCAAAGTAAAAATCGGCCATGGAAGCATCATCTGTCTTGTGACATGGAATGAAATGTGCCATCTTCGAGAAACGATCAACACTCACCATGATGGCATCTTTGCCCCTTTAAATTCTAGGGAGCACCACAATAAAATCCATGCTTATGTCTTCCCAGAGTAGTGTTGGTACCAAAAAAGGGATGTAGAGCCCTTGATGGAAATGACTCTTTGCCATTTGGCATGTTGCATATCAAGAAATAATGGCATGTACATCTCCATTCATCTTTAGCCAATAAAGTGCTCTTGAAGGATTTCAATTGTTTGGTTAATTCCTATAAGGCTGACTATTCCTCCACCCTATGCTTCTCGAATCAACAGTTTTCTGATGGAACTCTTTGGCACACATAATTGGTTTCCTCTAAAGAGAAACCCATCCTGGATCAAATAAGCGCCTTGAACTCCATGTTTATAGTTTTTGATGATGGACAAGAAACCAGGATTATCAGCATAGACTTCTTTCATCGATTGGAAACCAAGGATTCTGAATTCCAAAACAACAAGCATTGAATATCTCCTTGATAGTAGAGATGACCACGGTTCAAGAACCGACCGGTTCCGGTTCGTGGCCAAGTATGACCCGGAACCAGCCGGTTCCGGTTCCGATGGTGAGGGCCAGCCTCGCCAGCGTCGGGCGAGGCTCGCCCTCGCTTGGGCGAGCGAGGGCGAGCCTCGCCGCCCTCACCCTATGCCGGCGAGGGCGGTCTCGCCTGAGGCCGGTGACCTCCGCTGGCCCCGCCGGCGGAGGAAGAAAAGAAAAAAAAAGAAAAGGAAAAAGAAAAAAAAAAGAAAAGGAAAAACAGAAAAGAAAATAATTAAAAAATTAAAAAATTACTGTTCCGGTTCCCGTGACGAAACATTATTCAATATAAATTGTAATTAAATTTGGGGACAAAAAGACAAGAGAGGGCTTGAACTTAATAAATTATCATTAAGCACATTGCAATTCGTTACAACGATCTATAAAAAAAAGGAGCACAATATATATGCCCTAAAAATAAAATGATCCCAAAACCTAAACATTCCGTGCGCAGGGGACCAAAGGTTGCATGTCGTCAGATTATACTTTGGGTTCCCTAAGCTCACATAGGCGTACCCGATATAAGAAACAAGGGTTCCCAAAATATTTACCAACTCCAATAGTTCTTTTACCTTCAATCGTCACTACCCGTTCCAGTACCGGTAGCGGTAGTATCTCCGTTGTTAAAGAATTCGGATTCATTATTCCGATCTATCTCTTGTTGCCGGTATTGAGTCTTCGTACAATCAGCAACACAAGCTTGTATCTCCACTGATTCTGAATCTAATCTTGAACGATGTTCATCCAAAATATTACCTCCGGCACTAAATGTTTGTTCGACCACAACTGTGGAACAATGAGTTGAAAAAATCTGTTTTGCAATAAGAGAAATGATTGGGTATTGGCTTGCATGCCTCTTCCATCAATCCAAAATTAAAAAATCCGTACCACCTTCGGATTCAGTAAACTCAAATGAAACGGTTAGATAAATCTCTAATTCAGAAATATTTCCTATTACTCCCTTTTATTTTTTTTGTCTATGTAATAAAAGTTGGTACCCTCTACTAATTTTACCTGCATTGTCATTTTGTATCTCTATAGATTGAGAATATCCAATATCACCTAAATTAATTTAGTATAAAATTCATTATATGATTCTATTACTACGTTTTTAACATTACGTACTATGGTTGTAATATTTATTTCATCACAATGAAACATTAATAATACACACGCAAAACTCATTTAAGCCATCCAATTTGCAACGCGGATAAAAAATACAAGCAACTAAATAAATAATGGGAATTTCCCTATAATAATGTAGCCACTTTATTTTCATTGCAACTATAGTATGATGTAATTCAACATCATTTTCAAATTCATAAAAAATTCTGACAATATTAGTACACTTACTAAAAATAAATGTGTAGTAGGATAATAAACACTGGACAAAGTATAAGTTGCATCATTAAAAACCTTTAAAAAATCTAAAACTTTTTGGCAAATATCCCACTCTTGTGGGTATAAATTAATCTGACATATATTATTAGAAATGAATGCACATAATAAATCTTTATATGCTAAAGATTCATTAAGCAAGTGGAAAGTAGAATTCCAACGAGTTGGAACATCTCTTGAAAATCTTTTTGGCTTTTTGCCATTTCCTCTACAAAATTTACCCCATTCTTTCAATTTTTGGGGATGTTTCCATAAAAATTGAATCGCCGTTTTTATTGGTTGAAGAAAAATATCGAGAGTTTTCAAACCATCTTGTACACATAAATTTAAAACATGACAAACACATCTAACGTGAAAAAATTTTCCGCTAAAAGCGGATTTACAAATATTTTTTAAATCGCTAATTGAAGCGGTATTTACTGCGGCATTATCAAAACCAATTAAAAAAAATTTGTTAAGCAAATAATATTCTTCTAAAATTTGCCTAATTATTCTATAAATATTATTTGCCGTATAATTATCATCGAAAACTCTAAATGCAATAACTCTTTTTTGAATACTCCACTCGTCATCTATCCAATGACATGTTATGCCCATGTAAGAATGATTTTGCTAAGGATCACTCCAAATATCACTACCTATATGCACGCATCCATTAAATTGCATAAAAAAGTTTTGTAAATCTTTTTTTTCCATTTTTGTAAAGATCTTTAATTACTCGTTTAATTGAATTTCTAGGAACACGTTTTGCTTGTGGAGCACATGCTTTTTGTACAAATTCATTAAAACCAAATCTTTCTCCAAAATTAAATGCTAAATGCTCAACGGAAATAAATTTGCCTAATTCTTCCTTATAAGTTTTTTCATTAAAACGAAATAAAGGGGAAGTGTTAGGATTGATGTATCGAAAATTTGTTGTTGCCCGATATCGATTCCCATTTCGGTTGGATATTTGCTCCTAAGATGTCGTTTAAATGTTCCATATCCTTGTCCACCTGTATATTTATATATTTTCCCACAATATTTACAAATTATATCATACCTTTTTTGACCAATATCAAACCTTTCCATTTTCGTGAAGTGATTCCAAATGTCAGATGTAAATTCCCGTTCCGCTTCCTTTGTTGTAGATATTTCAGCAGGAGGATGAAAACTTTCTTGCGTCGGAACGCGTTTCACATCGGGAAAAATGTTGATTTCATCATTTTGAAAATCTGCATATTCACGAGGATCAAAAGAATGATGGGATTCCGTCGCGATATTCTTACCTTTGCCAGTTGGCACTCGACTTCCACTTGCCATTTTTCGAATGGATTGAGAGAATTGAGCGGGTTAATTGGGAGAATTAAGAAATAATTGCGTGGATTGAAAAAATTGAGAGAATTTCAGAGAATTTGAGAGAATTTCGAGTATTGAGAAAATTTGAGACTTGAGCGAGGAGAATTGGAGAGAATTTGAGAGAATTGTGTGTGTATTATGAGAATTTGACAGAATTTATAGGAAAAAAATAGAAGAAAATTTAGAATTAAAAAAAATCAAACATAACCGTTGCAAAATTGCAACGATTATGTGTTTTTTTTTTTTTTATAAAAACGCCCGTTGGGGCGTAGCCGTTGCTAGGGGCAACGGGCCGCCGAATCTGCGTAAGCCTCGCAGCAGGCCTGGGCAGACGCAGCCCTATTGCAAAAAAAATTATTTTTTTTTATTTGGCCGTTGGCCCGTTGCTAAATGCCAGGGGCCTGGCAATGGGCCCGTGGCAATGGGCCTACACTCTGTTCGCCGCGGCGTGGCCGCAATGCGGGCCTGTCTTTGCGGCGCAGCAATGCAGCCGCAGATTCTTTTTTTTTTGAAGAACCGACCGGAATCGGCGGTTCGGGCGGTTCAAATTTTTCTGAACCAGAACTGGGCCCGTATGCCACGGGCCGGTTCCGATTCCGAACTATGGGCCCGGTCAACGGGCCAGACCCAGGTTTGACCGGGCCGGTTTTGGGCCAAAACCGGCTCGTGGCCATCTCTACTTGATAGGGCATGTACTACAAAATTAGTTTTGCTGGGTTTATACTTCAAGATAAAAGAAAATGATTCAAAAAATTCTACCCATTTGGCGTGTCTCAAATTAAGTTTGTGCTGGCTACTTATATACTTCAGAGCCTGGTGATCATAATGAAGAATAAATTGGTTAGGCTTCAAATAATGACTCCAGTGATCAAGAGCCCTCACAGTTGCGTAAAACTCTTTATCACCGATAGAATAATTCTAAAACTCTTTATCACAGGTAGAATAATTCTTCCTCGATTCAGTAAGCTTTTCACTAAATAAGCTAAATGCTTCTGAGCTTGGGTGAGAACGGTCCCAATCCCAACTCCACTTGCATCTCATTTGACCTCATACACTTGGTCAAAATCAAGAAGGGAAAGGATATGAGACTCACAAATATTTTGTTTTATGATTTCAAAGGCATTGTGGGCAGCCCTTAGTAAGGTTCCATTCTTCATGCACTCCATAATGGGAGCCGCGACAACGCTGAAAATTTTCACAAATTGTCAATAAAAGGAAGCAAGTCCATGGAAGCTTCTCACATTGGAAATCGATTTTGGCTTGGGCCAAGTATTTGCCTCCGCCTAAAAAATCACAGAGATCCATTCTTTTGCTACTACGTATCCCAAGAATACGATGTTTGTTGAAAAGAATTAACATTTCTCCATCTTTGCATAAAGCTTCTTTGGAGTAATTGTAGAGTGCAAAGCTCTCTTGATAACGAGCAACTCTCCTTCTTCTAACTGCTCTACAATCTCATCTTCCTCCTCATATTCGGACACAATCTGGTAGGCATCTTGCATAGCTTCTTGAAGCCCCATGTCGATCTTCTCGATTTCTTAGATAGTCATATCTCTTCAAAGGAAAATTGACCTAAAAGTGTCCAAAGCCATGGCATTTAAAGCACTTTCGAGCACTATCACCATCGGTCTTTTTGGGGAGTTCTTGGACAAATTCGTGGTTTTCTCTGTGCCTTTTATCTTTCATTGACATATTATTGGCCTTGCTAGAAGAAGCACCCTTAAATGAGGATATCCCCCATGTCAATGATTTGGCCGACAAACCCTTGACACTGGGCGTCAGTGGTTTCTCTACCTTCGTAGCTAGTTTGCAAACATCTTTGAAAGACCAATATGATTGAAGTTCAATCAAATCGGTAATTTCTCTGTTCAAACCACCAAGGAAACGAGCGATGGTCTATTCCAACAATTTTGGAATATCACACCCCATAAGGAGTTGTTCAAACTCTCTAATGTATTCTTCGACGCTCATTCCGTGCTACTAGAAGGAATTCATTTTGAGAAACAGGTCTTGCTTATAGTTATTAGGCAAGAACCTCTTCTTCATAAGTTTCCTGAGCTTTTTTTAAACATTTGATTCAGCTTTTTTCATCACGAATTCTCTGGTTCTTCAAGTAATCCAGCGAAAGCGAAGCATATTTCTTCAACTTGAGAAAAACAACCGTGCAACACATTTTGTCCAAGTATGAGTGGAAGTTGAATGCTCGTTTGATATCATAAAGCCAATCCATGAAGTCGTCTGGGTTGAGGTTCCCTCAAATTTTGGCGTCTCCACTTTTACTTCATGATCATTCTCCTCACGCCTTCTTCTTCTCCTAATTCAATGATTCGAATCACTAGAGTTGCTCTTAGTGTTGTCGGATCCATCACGAGAGTTTCAATGAGGATCTGAATCATCACAGCATGGTCGATTTAATAGGGCATATCAGTGGTGGCTCCTGCCTCACCTGTTCTGGATGAGGTTGAGGACTCACTCCATTTATTGCCGAAACTCTGCTATGATACGGTCACACCTGTCATTGTGTGTTTGTATAGTCAAGCCTCTTGAAGCCTGATCAACCATTTTTTTTAAATGAAGGTAGGAGATGGAATGGGAGATAGGTAACAAAAGGAATCACACAAAACGAGTTCAACCTAAAGCTTTGATACTAATTTGTTGCGGTTGCAAGGGTAGGCGAGTGTTGTTTTGAGTGGTGTTCAAGAAAGTACGGATAGATAAGAGTGTATGAGGATGGAATGCCGATGGATGACTGCCAATGCAAGATAGGATACGATCACCACCAAGGCTTAAAGGAGCGCCATCAGCCAAGGATCAAGATCAAGATTGACAAAGTTCACCGCCAAGGCTTAAAGGATGAACCACCCGCCAAGGATAAAGGATTTTAGGATAAGAGAAGTTCACCACCATGGTCTAAAGAACAAACCATCAGCTGAGGTTAAAGAGTTTATTGGCTCACCACCAAGGAGTAATCCACTCCCAAGGATAAAGAAACTAGGATTAGGAGAACTCACTACCAAGGCCTAAAGGAAAATCCACTAGCCAAGGATAAACGGTTTCTTGGCTCACTAAGCAAGTATCCACCTTCCAAGGATAAGGAAACCAAGGATAGAAATTCACTCGTATAGAAGAAAATTTTCATACATTCACAATATTCAAGTCTTGTCTGCCTTTTACAATAAGATTACACTTCAATTATAGAGATATTGCTAAAAAAAAAAAGACTCTTTGAATTCACCTAGTTATAACTCTTAGGGAATTCACTTAATTATGACTCTTAAAAGAAGCACCATAATAAAGACTCATAAAAGCTACGAATTAATAGACTCAATAGCTAGGACTAAATGCATGTAATTAATTATTTGATGCGTGGAAACTTGACAAGACTCTCTAAATTCGTGCTCCAGTCTTGAAAGCCGAATAGACACCATAGAAGGTCATCAAACAGCGATAGAAAACAACCAGAACAACCTCCATTCATTAGGTTGTCGTTGGGAGTCTCGAAATCGACAACAAACTTGTGAGTTGGCAACTATGTCGCATAATCAGCAAAATTCATCCTTGAATCCACTTAATTAAATTGCAGCAGAAATTGGCTTTTGCTTTTATGAATAGTGCATGGGTTGGTTCAATCGACGAAACCTGAGTTGAGCTTGAGGTTTGATTGATGGAACCCGATGCTCCCGCATCAGTTTACCATTATCAAATAATTTGCCAGTAACCTCTGGGAGTTTTAAAAGAAAATTTAATGATGTATTGTTTCCAACATTATAGAATTTAACGGTGCTATTTAAATATTTAGGAACATGTAACGATCATTATGCAATTATCGACCTCACCAATTTTTTTGGAATAATTGACCAACTTTTACTTGTGAAGAAATTCTAAGTTTAATTTGAGCTAATCGTCAACTTTTTTCCTATTAAGCTTCAATTTCGGTTACCAACTCTTACTTAAATTCTTGATTATTAATTTATGGTAACAATTTTCCAACTTTTTAACTATACCGTCACATCGTAAAGAGACTTCAAACACAGATATATCCCCCACAACTTAGTCAAATAAATTTCTTTCTGTTGAAATCTGGTGCATTGCCTAGGTTTGTAAATACATATTATAGTTTAGTTGGATATTATAATTTTATAAAACTATAAAGGTCGTAAAACTTTTCGAATTTATGAATTACACAGATGAAAGTATATGTATTAAATAACCAATGAAACATTATAAGTAAAGCATCTCTAAATAGCTTCAAACACATTAGTATTCCTTTTACATATTCTTATAAGGGAAAGCCATCACTAGTTCTTAAATATTTACGGTTTGTGCAATATTGCCTTTCGAACTTTTTTTTGTTGAATGTGATCCCCAGATAATGTTCTTTTTTGTCTATGTCAGTTCTTCAACCGAAGGAAATGCTGACATGGACTTAAAATTTTGTCAAGTTGCATTTGATGTGGCATTTTGAAAAACCTCTAAATTCAAACTAGCTATTAAACTTTTAAAACAATAAATTCTGAAACTCTTTCTTAAAAAAATTGTTTAAAAAAAAGCAATGACAGGACAAGATTTGGGTCGAGCCATGGTTCATACTTGATATCCTGTGAGGTGACCACCCTCATTGAAGGTGGTGGCAATTGTCACCACTTACTGGCGGCAACCCTCGCTATTAGCGAGGGTGAGGGTCGCGACCATCGTCAATATCAATGACAAAGATTGCAACCCTGTCCACCGCATGGACGCCACCACTTCTCAATCGTGCACTCGACTGGGTTGTTGACCATGGACCCAGATGTAGGTAAGGGCTGAGACCGCTGCCGTCGCAATTTAACCACTAACATGTGAGGTGCTTATGTAAGTACGCAATCAATGAAAGTAACACCTAATCATCAAAACAAATAAATAAATTGCAAGAAGCACGTGAAAATCAAACATAACTAGCTATCGATTAATTTTTGGGGTTTTCTTTTTAACTTAAAATGAAAACTAACTTGAATGTCATATAATTTTGATTAAATGAATCTAACATGCAAATTATATGACATGCATATGATATTTTTGGTATTTTTATTAAAATTGGGAATAAATAAATTCCATTATTTAAACATGCAATCTTGTCTATGAAAGGAATATAACTTATCCTAAGATGATGTTTTTGCTATTTTTCATTATATTTGTAATTAAAATTTGCTAAAAATCCACTATCTAGATTAAGATATTATCTAATTTAAACTAGGAAATAAACTAGGTTCAATCCTAATTTAAATCGTAAATTTATCCTAATCAATCTACCTAAATATGAATTCTACCCAAAATATCCTAACTTAACAAGGAAATCCGTTCTCAAATATATTCTAAACCTCCAAGATTGTCTAGAAAATCTATCCTAATTTATTGTGAGAATTTTGTATTTTCTTTTATGGAAACAATTAAGTAAAGATAAAATTCATCACAAAAAGATAAGCATTGAATTAGAAAAGATATGTGCTAAATATTTCAATCAATTCAAATTTGGTAACAAATAAAAGCGACAATCGTATCCTACAGCACAAGGATCGGATTTGCAAGTCATATCTCGGGCATGAAATCGAACTGTCAACCAAGTGTACATTGTCAAATTAGGAAAATTATTTTCATAATTTAAGTGATCCTAAAATTCTCAAAGATATGCATTAGATCATATCGCAATCTATTTAAATTAAGAAATAAATCGATAACTCAAATTTCACTACAAAAAAACTGGGATTTTGTGACGAAAAATTTTTTGTTGGAAATTTGCAATGACTTTTGCAACGAAAACTAAAATCGTCAGAAATTTGCGATGAAAAATTTTTCGTTGCAAATTTATGATGAAATTAGCGACGAAACACTTTTCGTTGCAAATTTATGATGAAATTAGCGACGAAACACTTTTCGTTGCAAATTTCCAACGATTTTTGAGACAAAATATTTTTCATCGCAAATTTTCGACGATTTTTGCGAAGAAAAATTTTTTGTCGCTAATTTCTGACAATTTTGGCGACGAAAAATTTTTCGTTGCTAATTTCCGCCGAATTTTGGCACAGAAATTTATTCGTGGCAAAATTCGTTGGAAATTTCCGACGAATTTTTCACGAAATTTTAAAATGCCGTATGTGGGAGTTTTTTTTAAATTAGTGGCAAAATTCGTTGAAAATTTCCAATGAATTTTGCCACGAATTTAAAGTTTCTGGGAAATTATTGCACTATATACTATTTTCGTGGCAAAATTCATGGGAAATTTCCCACGAATTTTTCAATGAAATTAAAACACCCGTTATGTGCACCTTTTTTTAAATTTGTGGCAAAATTCGTCAAAAATTTCCGATGAATTATGCCACAAAATTTTAAAATGCCGTATAAGGGAGTCTTTTTTAAATTCGTGGCAAAATTCATTTGAAATTTCCAACGAATTTTGCCACGAAATTTAAATATGCAGTATGTTGGCGTCTTTTTTAAATTGGTAGCAAAATTCGTTGGAAATTTCCAACGAATTTTTCCATGAATTTAAAGTTTCCGAGAAATTATTGCACTATGTACTATTTTCGTGGTAAAATTCGTAGGAAATTTCCCACGAATTTTTCAACGAAATTAAAACACCCGTTATGTGTTGCGCCTTTTTTTAAATTCGTGGCAAAATTCATCGGAAATTTCCGATGAATCTTGCCATGAAATTTTAAAATGATGTATGTGGGAGTTTTTTTTAAATTCGTGGCAAAATTCATTGGAAATTTCCAACGAATTTTGCCACGAATTTAAAGTTTCCAAGCTATTATTGTACTATGTTCTATTTTCGTAGCAAAATTCATTGGAGATTTCCGACGAATTTTGCCACGAAATTTTAAAATGCCGTATGTGGGAGTCTTTTTTAAATTCTTGGTAAAATTTGTTGAAAATTTTCAACGAATTTTGCCATGAATTTAAAGTTTCTGGGAAATTATTGCACTATGTACTATTTTTCGTGGCAAAATCCGGGAAATTTAAAGTCTTTTTTAAACCCTAGGCGACGACCGGACCCCCGAACCCCCACCATCCGGACTCCTCCTCCTTGCTGTTGCGGCTTCCATTGGGTGGAAGCTCCAGTTCCTCTCCTAGTGCTTCCTCCGCACCCTCTCCCCCTCTCCCGCCCCTCGTCGCCCGGACCCGGGTCCTCCCTCACCAAGCGCCCGATCGCCCCGCTACACCCTCATTGTCTTCCCTCCGTCCAGCAGGCCCTCCATCGGCGGCGGATCCACCGAGCAGCCGTCAACTTCAGAACCACCTCCGCTGCTTGGGCCTCCTGCTTTGCCCCCCCACAAGCACCGTCCATTCTTTGCAGCCTTAAAGAAGATCGCATGACGCCTCCTCGGCCCCGATCCCCGACGCCAAGAAGGAGTAAATCAAGGCCATCATTGTCCCCCTCATGATGGCCTCGTTGGCCCGTATCCAGACCACCCATGGTGCGATTCTAGCCCAGAGGGGGGGGGTCGTGGCTGCAATTCCAGCAAGGGGTTGCGGCCGTGATTCCGGCGAAAATTCAACTTTATCAATGAAAATTCAAATTTACCAACGAAAATTCAAATTTTCGTTGCCAAAATTTTCTAAAAAAAAATTTCCGATGAATTTTTTTGTTCGTGGCAAAATACTGGGTTTTTCAATTTCATGAAAAAATTCGTGAGAAATTTCTCACGAATTTTGCCATGAAATTGAAAAAAGCCGCCTATGCCGAAAATTTGAATTTCGAAGCAAAATTCGTGGGAAATTTCCCATGAATTTTGCCACGACTCTGTTTTCATTGCAAATTACCAATGAAAAATTAAAATTTTTTGTCGCAAAAAATTTTCAACGCCAAATTAGGGACGAATTTTTTTTCGTAGCTAATTTGTCAGAAATTCGTTTTGCCACAAATTTTACCACGAAAAATTACCAACGAATTTTGCCACGATTTTTGCAACGAATAATTAGCGACGAATTTTCCAACGAACTTTGCAAAAAATTTTCCCATGAATTTTGCGATGAAAAAATTTCGTCGCAAATTACCAAAAAAAATTTAAATTTTTTGTCGCAAAAATTTGCGACGACGAATTACCAACGAATTTTTGTTTGTTGCTAATTTCGTTGGAAAATTCGCTTTCCAACAAATTTTGCCAAATTTTTCGTTGGAAAATTCGTGGCAAAACCCTTTTTTTTTTTGTAGTGTTTGGATAAGATTTTTACATAATTTTGAATATTCCGTTTCCAAATCGAACCTGATGGACGGTTCGTGGACGATCGCTGGCGGTGGTATCTCGGCCAAGGAGGGGCTGTTCATGGTGGTGCTCGCAGGTCACGGCTTAGTGAGGGTTCGGGGGATCAACACCGGAAATTCCAGCAAGTCGATGGCTTGGTTTACTCGCCCAAAGACCTCAAATAACCTGCAAAACAGAATCACAAGTGTTGTTCGGTGCAGGGACGATGGCAGCGTTGCGGTGGTTTGATGGTCATCTACAGTTTGGCTAGTGCAACCTGGCTGGAGACATGAAATAGTTGCGGATCAGCAAGGCAGCGGCGCGATCAGCAGGCAGAGAGGAGCAGCACTGACGTGGCAGGTCAAGTAGAGAAAGTAGCAACTCATCAAGGGGATTGCGAGGCCAGGAACGACAGCAATGCAGCAAGGTCGGCTCAGCCCCTGTGGCTCGGCAAGATAGCAGGCACGGTCGTAGTGGTGCCACTGGCTGGGGGAGGAAGCATCAAAGGTGGATGGCAGCCTGCAGTGAGGACTCGACGTAACAACATCAACAGATACGTGGTTGGAGGCAACTATGTTGATCGTTTATGCAGGCGGAGGCGTTACGGTGTTGAGGCATGGCACACAGGTGGCGGTGGAGCGGGCCAACTAGAATGGCGGCAAGGAAGTGGCGGGATCGTCGCCAGTGACCACTCGGCCGTGTGGGGGAGCTCTCTCTTTCCCTCCCTCACTCCCTTTCTCTTGAGTATGTCTCTCTACGTGTATTCTGAATTACGAATTGCCGACCATTTTTTCGTGAAAGCCTGACATCTTTATATAGTGTAAACTTAGGTCTTCACGGGCCTTTAATATCGACCTTATTAAATGATGGACTTTAATTAACAAGGCTTCTCCCTAATTGAACTTGGACGGGCTGAAATTGACTAAATTAAGCTCAATTAGGCCCTCTACATCTCTTAAAATTTCGGCCAAGCATGTGTGAAATGAGCTGGCCGAATTTCTCCAATTGTGGGCTCAATTGGTGACAGGCTTGATCTTTTGAAGGTCTATCCTTATTAAACTCAAGCCTTTAACTTTAAGGGGCTAAACCCAACTCAATTAAAACTCAAAACTTGGTCTTAAGGGCTTGAAATTTTCGGCCATTATCCCCTTAGCTTGGCCGAATTCTGCTAGTAGTGCAGGCCAGGTCCACGCGATTGATTTAGGCCCATTCAGCTTCGTCGGTCCAATGCAAGTGCAATTAAGGAACTCACTATATGATGAATGTTCTAAAAATTATAGGGTTAATATCACGAAAAATCTCAAACTGGTACAATAATGACAAATTTACACAAACTAATTTTTTGACCACCAAAAATCCCAAAATGGTACACCTATAATAAATTTACTTCAAACTAATTTTTTGACCATAAAAAACCATAAACTGGTATATTTGTGACAAAGTTACCTTCTGTTACATTATATTAATATCACGAAAAATCACAAATTGATAAACATGTGACAAATAAAGGGGTAAAACCCCAAACTGGTATACCCCTCAACTGCCACATGTCATCCAATTCAACAATTTGACGGTAAAATTTAACAGAAACTAACGGAGGGTAAATTTGTCATGTGTGTACCAATTTGTACCAATTTGGGATTTTTCGTGGTATTAACCTGAAATTATATGCTATGCTATTTAATTATTGTCACGCCCCGAACCCCAAGCACGCTAATATCCCGCCAATGGTCGTGAAATGGCAACGTCTCAGGACACGTCGCCGACCCAATCGAACTGAATTATGATTAAACGTATGCAGACGCGACAACAATCACCCAATCAATAACAACAGGGATAGACAGGAAAACATACAACAATTATATATATTAACAACAGTACATCTGGAATTAATATAATACAAGTCCGCCACGCAGACCTTCCCGATCACAATTACAAAAGGTAAACGGTTTAACCTCGCTCCTCTATCCATGAGGACAACCTCAAAAGGTGTTTCCCCTCAAAATAGCCGGTTTCCATGGAACGCAACACATACTCATACATGAGCACCTGAAAGATGGTTAACGACAATGAGTGAAATATAAATCTCAGCAAGTTAACAACCTAAATCTTGATTAGGAAGTCAACTCATCTCGGATGCACTTAAACATGCAGCATATTATCGATAGCAGATCGATAGCAAAGCTATCATTACTTTGCCTTAACTATACACACGAGCAAGCTATCTAGCCCAACATAAGTAAACGTGCCATTAAACAATCGCAGGTATTCTTACCTTACCTTGGCACACACTCTGCACGTTATAACATCATGTACCATGATAATTCATAAGCATATAATGCGGTCAAAATACGCAACAACTTTTCCATGCACAATGCATCAACACGTGTCCAATTATAAGGTGAAACCGCTTCAGCCCGTCCCATACCGTGCCTCACAATTTCATCCCATAATCAAGCGCAATGCCACCACAATCTTACATGCGTATTCCGATTACTATAGTCACACAAGGCACGACACAACCCGCGTTATTTGCATTAGGTTGGTGGTCTTTCGGCATAACTGGGCATCGTCCCGCCCTCTTGGCATGGCATTGCCTCACCAATCTCAATGACGACATCCCATAAATGGGTTCGTTCTGAATTCAATTTGCGAACGACTTCGTCTCCCCTACCCCTACGACGGCATCCAATTACCAAATTGGGAATACCTGTTAAGGCCACAGGAAAACCCTAGGTTGGTGGTCATCCGGTATAACCGGGCACGAAAGGAACCTTTAGGTGATCATGCACACATAGCAATCACTCAAGTCCCATTGTTATTTTTCTTAATTAGCTAATGCAGACAGTATCCGTGCTAATACGTCAAAATATTGCAACTTTCACACATAAAAATGCGCTAAAATAATCACACGTGATAATGTACATGTAATTAAACCATCAAACTTTGCATATTTCCCCATTCAAATATCCACGCCTATTTAACTCATAAAAATTGACATACAAACCCTACACCTTGGGATTTCCTATTCATATGCCTGCAATTCCATCCTTAAAAATAGCAATACAATTCATTTAGTTATACAAGCTAATTTATATGACAATTTCCAACATAGGCATCACAATTCAAGCCTAAAACAATCACAATTTATTATTAAACTCTACACAAAAATATTAATAAAAATAATAATATTTAAATTCCGAAAATTAATTTAATAATAAAATATTAATCATAAAAATAATCCGATAGCTTATCATCAAATCCTTGATAACTTATCTCAATATCCTTGATAGCTTATCGCAATATTGGCGATCACTTATCACATTTTCTCGAAAATTTATCAAGTCCACTTATCACTTATCGCGATAACTTATCGACTAATCCCTAATTAATTAATACTAAACACAATTAACCTAAACTAACTCATCCTAATCAAGTTTAACCTACTAATCATAGGGATTAGGGCGATAACTCACCTGTTAGCGATTCCGATTACATGGACGCAATGGTGGTGGCAAGGGCTACGCGTGGCATGGTCCGAAAACGACACGAGATGATGATGGCGTGGTATCACCGAACAACAAAGCAGGATGTGTGTCGCGGTTTGGCTCACGGTGAGGCAGTTCGGTGGTAAAAATCGCTTGGATGGGCGGTGTACAGCTCCGGTGGTTACTACCGACAAGTGGCTCGGTGGTTGGCTTCATGAAGAAAGGCAAACCCAAGGGGTTGTTCTTGCTTCTTGGCCGAAATAGGCAGAGAGAGGGGGAGAGGAAAAGAGAGAAAATAGAGAGAGGAGGGGGTGGCCAGTTGAGGAGAGAGAGAGAGAGAGAGAGAGAGAGAGAGAGAGAGAGAGAGAGAGAGTGAGAGAAATTGAGAGATATTTCTCCCTCTTGCAAGCTTGATCTTCAAGCCAAGTCCAAGTCCAAGCTCATCATGAAAATTGCCCCCAAAGTTTTATCTCCTTAGTCCTTTTTTGTCCCAAGATCATAAATGCTAGAAAGGCATTTTGATAATTTCACAAAATAATATAAAGTACTATACACGTATATGGGTTAGAATTTTGTACGGGCTTGTATAAATCGAGTTTGGGCTTAAACAGATAAAGAATGGGCTTGAAAATGCTATCAAGCTCAATTTGGGCTTGAAAATAGAAATGAGCTTAGTGGACTTAGTGGGCCTCATTAGGCCTACTTGGGCCCAAATGGCCAAAGGCACATTGGGCTTGAGGCCCAATGTGCCTTTGTCCAGCCCACTTCCTCGTGGGCTCCAAGTTCTCATACCGTTAATCCTTTTTCAAGAATTCTGAGCAAACCGATAAATTGGAGGATTAACGAGACGACGTCCAATAGTTTAGTCTTGAAATCCTCGAAAGTTCAATATCCAAATTTGGATTCTAATTCATGGTAAAAATCGATCAATCGCAACCTTAGTATGTTTTAAACTAACGGACAGCTTTTAGAAGTTACGCGTAAAAACCTATTCTCTCCTCTTTATCCTTGAATCGAGGACTCCTTTTTGGACCATTGTACGTGCCTAACACTGGGCGTCGTGCAACGACGCCTCCCTACTGTTGCACACGACCTTTCCTCCTGCGACGCGATGTTCTCATTCTGCTCTTGAAGCTCGCCTCACTGTGGTCCCCTCCCTATTTGTCTTTCTCGCAAGCGTGAGGAAGAGAAAAAGAAAAGAAGAGGGTTGGGTCGAAAAAAAGAAAAGACAATGCAGCGAGCTGTGCAAGCTAGATTGGGCTGAAAATAAAGGGGAGGGGGAATGGTCCTAAGGTGGGCTCAATAAAAAGAAAAAAAAAAGGGGGGGGGGGCTAGGGCTGATTGGCCAAGTTGAACCGGTCTGATATATTTTATTATATATATTTATCTCTCTTTTGCACTAATTTTGCCACTTTACCATTTAAGCGTTGATTTAATGAGGTGGACAAAATTAGATGCCAACACATAAAAATCATCTTTTATTTTTAAAGGGAAATGATATATTGATAATAAAAGAAGTATCTGGTCTCAATTTTTTCAAAATCTCAATTTTAATAGAACATTTTGTTGTAATGTTATTATCTTTATTTTTACTTTATTGTGCATTTTTCCCATTAATATAAAGAAGAGTACTAATTACATTATGTTCAATTAATCAAATAAGCCGCAGTATTCAATTTTTAGAGCTTCAAATTTTTTATCCATTGTTTGAAGTATGAGCAAATTTTCCATCCAATGAACTTTTTATGTTGTTTTTCTTTCAAATCTGCATTTTAGGAAAAGAAAAAGGAAAGAACTTCTCTTACCATCAAATTAATGAGAATGCACAAAATCATCTTCACAACATAAATATTTCACTATTAATCCATCAAATAATCGTCTGTATCGCTTGAAGTGGTTAGTAAATAAAAAATATTTTCATTATCGACAATAATTTATATCTAAATATTTATGTATCGATGTAAATATTTTTTGTTTATTTATTTTAGGAAGTGGTCGCTTGATTATTTCTAAGAAAATATTTTTTAAATCATTTATTTTTTGTAAAAGAAATTGAACTTTTAGCATTGAACACATGAATTAGCTATTATTAGTTAAAGGCTAGGAGCAGTGCCTCGTCCCGATTCGGGTGAATTTTATAATCAGATAGTTAATGAACCATTGAATAGAACAGAAATAAAACCGCGACTGAGGTGTGGAAAGTGACATGGTTTGACTCACCCAACGGTCATTGTTATCTGTTCACCGTCCGGCGGTTCTACTTGGAAGCCTCAATGGATCTGGTCCAGTCCAAGGAACCCTTTAACTGTAGAAATTCGGCGCAGACGGGGGAGCGTCTACATCTCCAATAATCAACCGGGCCAGAGTGTCGCATTGTCAAGAGTCTGTCCGAGGAAATTTTCCGTGCATTTGTCGTTCTCCTATCCAGCTGCATATGGCGAAAGAAGGTCCTCGCGGCAGTTTGAGCTCAGCATCATCGGCTCCGGCGACAGGAAACAACTTTGACGTGTTCCTGAGCTTCAGAGGAAGCGACACCCGATATGGATTCACCGATGTTCTCTACAACAGCCTCACTGGTGCCGGGGTTCGCACCTTCAGAGACGAAGAAGAGCTTTTCGAGGGAGAGTACATCAAGAAGCAGCTGCCTGAGGCAATCAAGCTGTCGAAGATCGGCATCCCCATCCTGTCTAAGGGCTATGCCTCGAGTAAATGGTGCCTCCGAGAGCTGGCTCAGATGATCAAGTGGCTCAAAGATGGAATGATCATCATGCCGGTCTTCTTCCACATCTCGGCATGGGATGTGAAAATGAAGGATGAGGAGGGAATCTATGCCGCTGAAATAAAGGCACACGAGAAGAAAGGAGTTGACCAGGATACGATCCAGAAATGGGTGGATGCCCTCAAAGAAGTGACATCTTTGAAAGGGCGGCAACTGAACGATGATAATGGGTAAGGTTTAAGGATCTGTAACTAATTCTGCTTTCTTTCCTTTTCTGCATCCCGAACCAATAATTTTAATGGTCAATCCTCCATTTGGTCTCGAAACGGCACCATCGCTATTCCAGAATAAGGGTCTGTCAAGGGTTGTGATGGGCATGGCCCAGGGTCAATCTGAGTTTTTCTTTTGGGGGTTAGCTAATGGGTCACTCTGAATTGACTGGGAGACACTCTGTTGCATATGTGCCAAGCGTTCGACATTTCAGTCACAATCACCTTTCATCAGTTTCAGATCCTTATCCACAGTTACAGTGTCCATAACGTCGTGTTCTTTCCTCTTTCTGAAACTTTTGACTGTTTTCTAGGCAAGGAGAATTTGCAACTATGATGGTCTCAAAAGTTATGAAGAAATTGAGAAAGGCTAAGCTCAATTTGTCGGACAAATTAGTCGGGATTGAAGACCACTTGACTAAGCTGAGAAGAATGTTGGATACTGACTCTAGCGACGTGCGGATGATTGTCATCTCCGGCATTCCGGGCATTGGCAAGACAACCCTTGCAAAGTCTCTCTACAATGATATCTGCCACCTCTTTGATCGTTGCAGTTTTCTTGGCGATATTCAAGAAACTTCTGCAAAAAAGGGTCTTGTAGCTTTGCAAAATCAGTTGGTTTCTGACATCATCCGAAGGGACTTGGCAAACTTCTACTCGGTGGAGGAAGGAGTTAGCTTCCTCAAAGATAGATTCAGCACACTGAAAGTCCTCATCCTTCTGGATGACTTGCATGAGAAGACGCAGCTTGAAGCATTGGTTGGAAGTCTCAATTGGTTTGGCTCAGGGAGTAGGATCATTATCACAACCAAATATAAATTAGTTCTCAGTGGGCGTGAAGTAACAGATACTTATGATGTCACAGAGATGAATCATGGCGATGCGCTAAAACTTTTCTGTAGACACACCTTTGCAAAGGATTGTCCAGAACATGACTATGTTGATCTTTCTGAAAGAATTGTGTCCGCTACTGGAAGACTTCCATTAGCTCTTGAGCTCGCAGGTTCACACTTGTCTCTGTTTCGGGATAAAAAAGAAGTATGGGAAGCTCTGCTGGAAAAGTTAGAAAAACTACCTGACGATGATGTCCAAAAGAAGTTGAAGATTCATTATGAACTATTAAGCAGTTCCCAACGGCATATTTTGCTCGACATAGCCTGTTTTCTTGTAGGAGAGGATAAAAGAATAGCATCTTACATGTGGAAGGAACTTGACTTGTTCCCTTCTCTAGAACTCGAGAAGCTCTGTCTCATGTCCATGGTAAAGATTGGAGATGACAATAGGATGTGGATGCATGATCAGCTGAGGAAACTCGGCAGGCAAATTGTTCAAGACAATCGCATGAAACACGGGAACAACAGTAGACTATGGGCCACTGAAGCTCGGAAGATTTTTAAACAAGATGAGGTAAGATTTGACATTTCTTTTCTAGTCTGTCTATTGAATATTTAACTCTCCTTGTTTTGATCCCTTTTGGAAAGAGCAAAACGCAAATGATCCTCAGTTCACTTCTGTGTCGGGGTTACACTGGCTTCTGTCTAACAATGGTGTTTGACCAACAGAGCCAAACGAAGGTTGAAGCACTGTGTCTTGACATGGATAATACTGAACAAAAAAACATGGATGATCGATCACAGACCTGTTTGACTGCTGACGGATTTAAAAGAGTACCAAATCTCCGTCTCCTCATTTTGGATCACTTTGATATCAAGGAGGAGGATTTTAGGAATCTTCTTTCGAAGTTACTTTGGCTCCATTGGCATGGTTGTCCGAGAGCTTTTAATGTAAAAAATTTGGATTTGGAGGACTTGGTCATTCTCGATTTATCGTGGAGCAAGGTAACTGAAGGTTGGGAGGGTTGGAAAAGTATAAAGGTAGCTCAAATACTTTGCATTTCCGTTTTCACTTGAAAACTTACTGCAACATTAACAGTTTCTGTCTACTTGTATTGCTTGCAGTTGTCAAGGAATTTGAAAGTCTTAATTCTCAGAGGCTGTGTTGACTTAATACAAACTCCAAACTTCTCTAATTTCAAGGCTTTGGAGATGCTGATTTTAGAATATTGCTCTCATTTGGTTCGAATTGACCCATCGATTGGTCAGTTGCAACGTTTGCAAATTTTAGATTTAAAATTCTGCACTGACCTCAGTAACTTGCCCAGAGAACTTGATTCTCTGGAAGCTTTGAGAGAGCTCCGACTTGATGGAACTTGTATAGAAGATATTCCGGTCTCCGAAGATATGAAGCATCTGAAAATTCTCAGCGCCTGCAACTGTAAATCATTGGCACAAGTATCTAGTGAAATTGGTGATATAAAATCTCTAGAATTTCTTTCGATGGATGGCTCTGAACTTACCATGCTCCCAGATTCGATTGAAAGGCTAGAAAAGTTGAAACAACTGTCTTTGAGGGATTGTCGGTTGATGTGGAAACTTCCAGACGCCATTGGAAAATTGACATCATTAGAGAATCTAGATCTCTCGAGTACAGGAATAGATAAATTACCACGTGCCATTGGTAATATGCAAAATTTGAAGATGCTGAAAATGGACGGAAGTTTCATTAGAAAGTTCCCTCAATCTATTGGAACACTGAAGAAGCTTGAGGAGATTCATGCGTCACGCTGTAGGAGTTTGGAAAAAATTCCCGAAGAGATCAAAGCCACGTCTCGTTTAAGAATTTTGGTGTTGTCACATACCAATATTCGCAGCCTACCAGAGAGCATCTCTAGTCTTTCCCATCTCCAAAACCTTGATTTATATGGCTGCGACAATCTTCATAAGGTTCCTCTGCTGCCCTCTAGTTTAGCCGCTTTGCGTCTCACTTACGACTCAAGTAAATTGAAGTCTTTGGATATTTCAAATCTGACTAATCTCAAAGAGTTGCACCTTGCCAATTATTTGGAGGCGGCATCTCCCGGCACAGACGGAAATTTGATGGAGGAGCCGCTCAGCCTTTCTGGGATTGGCGAAGTGACAAAAGTTGAGACCTTGAAATTGTGCCTCTCGGGCTTCACTACACTACCGGAAATGGGTGCTCTTTCACAGCTAAGGAAGCTTGATCTTCAATGTCCAGATCTGCAACATCTCCCACAACTACCCAAAAGTTTGAAAAAACTGACCCTCCATGACTGCAAATCCTTAAAGACATTGCCGGAGCTTATGTATCTCAAGTCTTTATCTGGATTGGAGCTTATCTCATGTTCGGTAATGGAAATCCAAGGACTTGGAAATCTCTCATCCTTGGTAGCCTTGCTTATTTCTCACTGCGAGCTGGTAAAGCTAGACGGCCTCGAATGCTTGACATCCTTGAGAACATTGACCGTCTCATACTGTGATTCCCTTCGAGGATTGCCAGATTTGTCGAACTTGAAGCAGCTGAGAACACGTAATATCCAACATTGCAAGAACATACCTCAAAAGGACAGCCTCTAGTATTCGAACTCCCTAGAAAGGCCAGATATTTGCGAAGTTCGTGGTAGGCCATTGATCTAAATCAGGACTCGAGAGAGATCCATTTTATGCTTCCTCAAGCAAGTCTGAAGTTTCTGAGGCTGAGGTGCATTCTAAAGTTCGTGCATTTTTACAATTTAATGATGATCCATGAGTTCCACTTCCGTTGTTCGGACTTCCTTGTAACTGGAATGCTTTCTTCTCTAATGTTTCTTTTTTCCTTTTTCCTTCTTTAGAGAATGCAATATCTTTCCTTCGTGAAGTAATTCTCTACAATGCCCAGCAATTGCTTGGTTTACTTTTCTTGCCATGAAGAGAATATGTACTGTTTCTGATGACTTAGAATGCAATGCATACTAATTAACAGTTCAACTTCATTGTCCCGTTTCACAAATATTCAAATAAGTGCATGAATCAGCATTTCTGAACTTCCAAATCATTCTGGTCATTGGTGTTCTTAATTTCTTCCATCTACATGACCGATTATCGTTGATAAGATAATATGCTCATATATTCAATATACATAGAGTATTCGCTAGCGGGAGTATTGAAATGGATGAAATAACTGGATGGGCAGTGATCTCTGTTCAATTTTTCTGCCCAATGATGATGAATAGAATAGTCATCCACAAATGCAATGCAAAAAGTCCGAATATATGCTCGTCCACCCCATAGATAGACATTAATGGAAATAAAAAGTCACCATGGCATGCACTTTTTATGTGATTTATTTATGTGATTAATGAGAGGCACCCGATAACCCTGATGATCTATATGATTATAGGATGGAAAATTTCAAAAAGAACGATGAGGTGATGTTACTGAACATCATCTGGCATTAGCTTGTCTTTTCTTTTTCTCTTGAAAAATTTTGTATGCAAAGTATTTCATCTACTCAGATGAATATTGTTTGACTAGCTTAAGTGTTTTTTGGGTACTCTGAAATATCACTGCAACCAATGTCTCGGGCTAAGCGGCCGACTTAGGCTGAGCAGCAGGTAAAAATGCCGCATCATTAATTACCCCGGATTATGAAAGCAGATTCCATGATGGTCCTGCCTTCCAGAATCAAATAAAATACATCTCTTTGTTGCCAGGCCAGATCAAACAGAAGATTAAGAAGCTGTGAAAGGGACTTGCATACATCACAGTACCCAGTTACAACAGTTTCCTTCTTGGCCTCGAGTTCCCAATACTGAAGACCGCCCTGCGAAATCTTATTTTGACATTGATAGTGTTTTGAGGAGCGAGGCTCAGCTTCACGCAAGGTACATATCTTTGTCACATAGTAGATCTTTACTTGGGCCTCTGCATGATTCAGGCATCTGCGTTTGATATTCACATGTCTTGTTTCATTGGATGATCCAAGCCTAAGAATGTAGCATCTCTGGATTTTTATTTTTTATTTTTGGATACAACCATCATCAAGTATCATAACTTTTTCTATCCTTCGATTATCTGCTTAGCGAAAATTTGGAAGTTTTTTTTTTGGGCCTTTTTTTCCTCTGTTCTCATTATAATAGATTAGAAAAATTGCACAGATATTGCATGCGAAAAAAATATGAATTCCATTCCAAGTATATGTTTTTGTGAAGATAGAGTTTTACTTTAGCTCTGTTCGTTTCACATAAAACAACTTCTACGAAAATGTTTTCCGCGTTTTCCCGCATTCTACTCACGGGAAATAAATCAATCAAGGAAAATATTTTCACAAATGAAAAAAACACATTCAAAAGTAAGGAAAATATTTTCCGCTTTTCCAAATGTGGAAAACATTTCCCTTCCTTATTCTTTTACCTCTAGACCAAGTACTTTCTTTCACCAAACACTTTTTCCTTTTATTTTTATTTTTTTCTTTTCTTTATTTAGAAAAATTCGAGTTTTTAATTATTTTTTATTTTTATTTTTAAATATTTTAACTTTTCTTCTTCTTTTTTTCCTTCTTCCTCAGCCGGTCATTGGCCATGAGGAAGCTCGAGGCTATTTTTCGCCTAGCTTGCCAAATGTAGACCAGGCCCAAAACTTGCCCAACCGAAAAATTCAGTTTTTAATTCAAACCTTGCCAAAGGAAGCTCGGGCAAGCTTGCCAAATGGCAAGGCCCAAGCTTGCCCTCGAGGTCGAAAAGCCTCATCAACCTCATCAACCTCCTTAACCTTGGGGAGGCTCGAGTTCGCCTATGGCCAGTCACCAACTATGCCATGGCCGGCGACTAGCTAAGAAAGAAGCAAAAAGAAAAAAAAGAAAAGAAAAGAAAAATAATTAAAAAATTCGAATTTTTTGGTAATTTTTCTCAGAAAATAAAATCAGATACCAAACGATGGAAAATATTTTCTAGTTTATTTTTAGATTTCAGCCGAACATTAGAATATATTGTCATTTTCTTAGAAAATGGCTCCATGAAAATAATTTTCCACAAGCGTCCTATTTTCAACGAGGACAGAGCCTTTCTTTCTACAAAATTTACTCACACACTCATTGGGCTTGCTTGAAGGGGCTCCGTCATAGTATGCTTATGTGTTAAATTTTAGTGTTTCATCATGTGCTTAAAGTATTAGTATTCGTTTTATTAATAAGAATTATTCCTCTTTGATTTTTTAGGATTGTTAATTTTCGAATTTATATCAATATTACTTTATATACTACGCTGGATGATTCTCTTATGTAAGATATCAAGAATATACAGTATGTAGCTATTTGGTTGTAAATTGTGTTGCTTTGACATTACAAATTCAAAATCTGTTTTAGGAAATACGTGGTTGGATATATAACTATATATGTAATTACACATGACCAAGTTCAACAATCTTTTTTTGCCATGGTAAGTTTGAATTCTATTGTTAATCTAATTGCCTATTTCAAATTGGATACTTCTCCGAAATAAAAGGATGGAAAATGTTTTTCTTAAAATATTTAATGTAACACGTATTATATATTGTCATAATTAATATGTAAAACCAAATGAGTTAGCTAAAGCACAATTAAGGGATCATCTTGAACAGATAGCCGCCACAATGACAGAACATTGGATGGTCACACGTGATTTTAATTAATGATGTTATGTTTCCAGACGAAAAGAAAGGGGTGCACCAGTCCATGCTGCAAAATGTGCTAGGCTTAGAGGGTGGGTTGACAAGTGTTGTCCAATTGATCTTGATTGGGTGGGAATGAAATTTGCATGGCGTGGGCCCAAGGGGAATGGATACAATCGACTATTCAAGCTCCTTAACAGAACATCATGTAATCTTTCTTGACGTTTTTTATTTGTTGATGCGATAGTACTCGTGCTTCCAAAAGTTAAATCTGACCGTCATCTATTCTTGATTGATCTGTACTGGGAGAGGACTCCTAAGGTAAATCGGCCTTTTCGATTTGAAACAGCTTGATTGACTCATACTTCTTCGAATGAGTTTGCTCTAACTTAATTGGAATGATGAGTGGCCGATTGATGTTGCTCTGTCCCCAACTACAAAACAACCTCAAGGAGTGGAATCATAATGTCTTTGGAAACATTTTCAGAAGAAAAGAATTTGCTCGCCAGATTAAGAGGCATCCAAAGGCACTTGAGAAAGGTACAAATCCTTCTTTTGTTGAAACTTGAAGCAAAACTACAAAAAGAGTATGTTGATGTCTAACAGATTTCAAAAATCTTTTCACTGAAGATGACCCAACCCTAACCTCGATTTTGCAGCCTAACAGATTTCAAGTCCTGAGTTCTTGTTAGAAGGGGAAGCCATTTTTTTTAAGATTATTTACAACAAAAATTAGCTAGTTTTCATTTATTTGATGACTCAAGAAAAGTGATTTCCTTTTCTTAGAAGGGGAATTCATTTTCCCCAAATCTAAGTTTGTTGTTTTCAGTTTATGGATAATGTTTTTCGTCGATCGATTAGTTTTCCGTCATTCAAATACTAGAAAGTCGGAAGTCAATTTTCCGAAAATAGTTATCTTTCAAACAAACGGACCCTATAACTTATTCAACAAAAATCATTCACCATACGTCTAACCTTTTGTTTTTCCTTTTCTTTTACCAGGCAGACCACTCTTGAGAATTGTGGACAAGATTATGCTTTAAGAAAAATCATAATCATTAAGATCCAAACAAGATTCAATAATTTACTTGAACATGGCTACTTTGAAAGGGAGGGTTAAATCTCATTCTGTCAGAGAAAGCAGCCCCCATGCATTATACTGGTCACAGCAAAAATCTACGACCCTGATCTCTACCGATATCGTTTTCTGCTGTCCTATAGACTAATAAAAGCTCCATACGCTTCTTCGTCATCATAATCCTTAAGACTACTTTCCATTTCTCCACGATATGATCTCCTCTGCTTCGGATGAAAAGCCCCTCAGAATGTGTAATGCTGCTGAATGGAATCGATGTCCAAGCCTTTGAACTTGACCACAGATTCGACATGGCCCTTCAGAGTATGTAGCTCACGCAGCCTGCAACAACAGATTCAGTTTGCCTTACCATCGCATGTAGGACTTAAATGGTGAAAAGGAACTGCTAGCAGCGAAAGGTTTAAACTGTGTTGAGACATTATGGCTCCTAAGCTCCGTTAAATATAGCATGGCCTTTGAACTTCAGTTATCAGGCAAGCAAACAGGTACGGAAGCGAAGTAGGTGGAACTATGTTTTTTACTAAAGAACTTCGTTTTATTACACGCATTGAAGTATGAGAATTAAGGTGCTCACCTCGCAACCTCAGCTCGTCGCTTGGCTTGCTCTGCAATCTCTGAAAGCTCCCTGTAGCTACTCTTGTCAGAGAAAAGGTTGCTGGTTTCAGGAGGCTAAAGGCCGTGCAGAGTCCTCTGTGCAGTTGCCCACTGAGCTTCTCGCTCTCCTTTGCCATAGTCTTTTTTGGTAGTGAAGGCGGTCTGCGTGATAAAATTGGCCAAAATTAACAAAATGTAGGGTTTTTCTCGATACATAATCGTGGCGGTGCCACTTTCTCAGTGAAAAGACCTTGTTATCCAAAATGGTATTCCATGCTCTTCCGCTCAGAATGTAGCGGATTGTGAATTTAAG
This sequence comes from Syzygium grande, assembly GCA_024733475.1. Lineage (NCBI taxonomy): Eukaryota > Viridiplantae > Streptophyta > Magnoliopsida > Myrtales > Myrtaceae > Syzygium > Syzygium grande. Next base: position 23,742,621 of record JAMXDD010000008.1, on the reverse strand, counting down.
AATATCAAGCGGAACATATGTCACCAAGCTGTAAAGCCAGATGACACCGGCCCACCCCCATCCAGTTCCTTTGATCCTCGCGAAACCCCAATTTGCATAAACCGATATGAGTGTCGCAACCTGTCCATGAAAAATTTTGTATCAGGGAGCATACTGTTGAATGGTGATTAAGCTATCGATTGTCCTAACTTTTCTGAGGACTTTTAACCAGTCATCATCAGTGAAAGCTAGTAAATCTGTAATTCTCACTTAAGCTGGACTCCAATGAGATTAGTCATTAGTATTGCCATAGCAAACTTATACTCCCAATAGAAAGTTGACAGACGGAACGAGAAATTCTTACCAGCTGAGCAACTACGAATGCGCTGACCAATAGAAGTCGTGGGCGTTCAACATAGGACCAGTTGCGCGATCTGGTGACAAAGATCAGAGCCTGGCTAACCATACTCACTTGCAAGTATAGGGCAGCCATCATTTCATCAGGTCTATCTCTGATTGATTTTACACCAAACTTGTCCTGCACCATAAATAGGGTAGCGATATTGGTATCGAGCCAAGGGGTAGATAAAGATATTTGATATAAATTTATTCGCAGTAAAGACGATTTCCTTCGTGGAGATCTTTTTCTGGTGATTTCTGGATGTGTTCCAGGCAATAAAACCCTGAGTGGTAGTAAGTCCGTTGGTAAGCATCGCCGAAATCCGCTGAAAAGATTTAAAGTAGTCTTTTGCAATGAATTTATTGAGAAGATCTGAGTCTTCCTCTAGTTCTTTATCACAAATGTCCTTAGATCAAGGACCAATAAATAGAGAAGAAATAAATATAGAAGATTTCAATAAGTCTATTGAAAATTGGTTTATTCCAAAAGTTAAACTTGATAAAATTTATGAACATTCTAAGTTTAAACTCTTTGGAAACAATGACTACGTCATTGTTACTGAAGAACGTGATGTTCCACTTTCTAATTCTTTTGCTTCAATACAACTTTTGAATAAAGATTCTATAAAGAAACATTCTCAGAAATGGAATTATATGCATATAGGATTGGTACAGGTTGGTGCAAAACCCCTTACCAAAGAAGGTTTAGATACTTCCTTACTTCTTGTTTTGAGAGATGCAAGACTTTTAAAATACGATGAATCCATTCTAGGAGCCGTAGAGACAAGTCTTTGCAGTGGACCAATCCATTTTGATAGTCGTCCTGGTCTCACGATTTCTCTCAAAGACAAAAATATTTTGAAATCCCTCACTCTTCAAATAAAAACTCATAATTATTCCATAGCTGAAGGTTCCATTCCTATTGCTCTCATTTACAGAGTTTACTACAAAGTTTTAAATTCTGCATTTGGTAGCAAAGCTTTTAAAATAAATTCCAATAGAGAAACTCTTCTGTTACAAACAGACATTTCTAGAGCGAACATTACTATCCCTAGGACTATTCCTTGGAATCATATAACACTTCCTGATCAATGGGAACTTGAAAATCAGGCTCCCCAACCAGTCATTCAAAATTCTGATCCTACCAATATCATTCAACATCCGGAAGGTAGGGTAACCATTCAATTTTCTAGAAGATCTATTGACATCCCTAGAAGGTCTTGCGACATCAGATCCATTCCTTCTTGGCATTCTACTTCATCCCGAAGGTCAGTAGATATCACTCCGAATATCCCTTTAAATAATCCAGGAGAAACTTCAGCAAGTGCTCCTCCTCTTCCAAACATCAGTGGTATAGATAATAGATCTGGAATTTCCAGACCAGTTTATCAACATACTCCTGATTTCCCTGATCCTACTCCTTCTGAAATGGAAGATCCGGAAATCAATGTTTTGGAAATAGCTTTTGAACCTAATAAGATCGTTTTGAATAAAGAATTCAATTCTTTTGAAAACAAACAAATCAGAGAATGGTTCTTTGATAATTTTCGCAGCCAGGCTCTGGAAATCAAAAAAGAATATTATGATTACATGTATCAACATGAAGTCGAAGTATTCTTCTTTGATTGGTTTGAAAATATATTTTTAAAAGAAAAACAAGTCTTTGTTCTCGATCAATTTTATAAATGGAAATTAGACGATGGCCAAGTCATTGAGTCTAATCATCCTCCTTTGAGAAAAATCAGATTTGAACATCGAGAGACTGAGATAATAGCCTCTCCTTTCAAAACTGCTTCTGAAATAGATGGTATAGGAATCAAGAAGATTGTTAAACAAAACAACTTTTCAAATCAGCATCTTCACACCATAGGCAAGCAACTTGATCGAATTGAAAATCTTACCCAAAATAGTTTCTCATCCTCTTCAATAACAATTCCAAAAAAGGATTTGAAACCACCACTTTTTAAGAATTTTGAAATTCCAAAAAACCCTAGTTTTGAATTTGCTAGAGCCTTAGAGGAAAGAAAAAGACTCCTCAAAGGAAAAGCAGTTTTGAGTCCTAAAAAACCCATAGTTTTGGATACTCCTTTAATACAAAATCTGAGTGTCAAAGATACTCCTGACCGTGTAGAAACTTCCAATCAAATCAATCTTTTAGACAAATCTGATACTGAATCCCTTCCAGAAATAAATCGTATCAGTTGGAAGGATCCTCAAAAGTTATATTACTCTCGTGCCACTCCTCAAGACATTCTTTCAGAAGAAACCTTTTCTAAAGTCCAAAATAAATATTCTTCTGATGCTATCTATGAATGGAACATAGATGGTGTTTCTGAACAAAACCTTATTAATATTTTGACCCAAATGGTTATGCTTGCAAATACATATAAAACCATTCCTGATACTTCTGATCATTCAGTTGCATATCTTTTAATAGCCGGTTTTACAGGCCAGCTCAAAGGATGGTGGGATAACTACCTGAATGAAGAGCAAAGGTCCCAAATTCTAAATGCTTACAAACTCGACCCTTTTGGTCAAAATATTCTTGATGATGATGAGCAACCTATACAAGATGCTGTCAATACTTTGATATTTTCTATATCTCAGCATTTTCTAGGAGATTCTTCTCATATTCTCGATAAAAACCAAGATCTTTTATCCAATATGAAATGCAGATCTTTAGGAGAATTTCGAGAATATAAAGAAATATTTTTACAGAGAGTTTTCCAAAGAACAGACTGCAATCAGTCTTTTTGGAAAGAAAAATTTCTAGCTGGTTTACGAAACTCGTGGGAGAACAAGTTCATGGTAAGATAAGAGAAGAATATGGAAATCAAATTCCATATGACCATCTTTCTTATGGTGAATTAACCTCTTATGTTTATAAAATAGGAACACAATTGTGCACCAATATACGTCTCCAAAAACAGATCAAGAAAGAACAGAAACTTTCTCGAAAAGGTTTGGGAGATTTTTGTGCCCAATATGATCCATCTTTTGAAAATTTTGATAAACCCAAATGTTCGCAAATGTTCTTCCAAAAGAAAAGAACATAAGAAGTTTTATAAGAAACCCTACAAAAGGAAATTTTCTAAGAAAAAAGAAAAAGAAGATTCTGATAAAACCAAAGCCCCAAACAAAAATTTTAAAAATGTTACTTGTTACAATTGTGGCAAAAAGGGCCATACCTCTAGATTTTGCAAAATCAGTAAGAAGGTCAATGAGCTAGATTTAGATGAGGAGACTATTAATCAGCTCAATCAATTAATGGTTGAAACCGACAATAGTTCTCCAGATGAATCTGATTTTGAAAAAGGCCTACAGATTTATGATTTAGAAACTTCGTCTTCTTCTACTTCAGATAATGAAGAAGAAGATTTTGAAATAAATGTTTTAACAAAGGAAGAAGAAATCCTTTTACAAACTTTTGACCAAATTTCTGACCACTGAAACAAAGTTGAAATATTTGAATAATTTTCAAAAACCAAAACCTTCATCCCAATCGGATAACCCTTATAATATTACTACTATCCTTAGCAAATCAAAAAGTCTGTTTCTAAACCAATTTCTATGAATGATCTCACTCAAGAAATCAACAAGCAAAAACAAGAAATTAGAGAGTTTCAAAACAGCCCAAATTTCTATGCAAAAGGATATTTGGGAAACGAAACTAAAAATTTTGAGTAAGGAACCAGAGGAAGAAGATCCTGAAGATAGATCCCTCAACCTCCTTCTTCTTCAGAAACAAATTTTCTTTTGATGCTTTCTGAAATAACCACCAGAAAATGGATTATCAACATTTCCATAAAAGTCCAAAATGAATTTGTTTTGGAAACAACAGCCCTTTTTGATACTGGTGCAGACCTTAATTGTATAAAAGAAGGTCTCATACCAACCAAGTATTTTGAAAAAACCCATCAATCTCTGAAATCAGCTTCTGGAGACAAGTTAAAAATAAATTTTAAAATCCCCGAAGCAGAGGTCATAAAAGACCAAGTCTCTTTTAAAACCCCTTTTCTATTGGTCAAGGATATCAAACAAAATGTTATTTTAGGATCACCTTTCATAAACTTACTACAGCCTTTTTAGAGTTCTTGAAAAGGAATTGAAACAAAACCTTGGGAAAAAGGATATGTTTCGATTTCATTTCTAAACCTCAGACTAAAACCTTGAATACTCTTCAAGAACATTCAATTTCTGAGATTAATTGTATTATTCAAGACAAAGAAGCACATCTTCAATTTTTGAAAGAAGATCTTGAATACAATAGAATTGATAAAAACCTTTCTAAAGAAAATCTTCAAAAAAAGATTTCTAATCTTGAGACTCAAATCAAGGATTCTATATGTTCTAATATTCCAAATGCTTTTTGGTCTCGCAAAAGTCACATAGTTGATCTTCCTTATGAGCCAGAGTTTTCTGAAAAGAATATTCCTACTAAAGCCAGACCTTCTCAAATGAATCACGAAGTCCTAAATTTCTGTCAAAAAGAAATACAGGAACTTCTTGAGAAGAAGCTCATTAGGAAAAGCCAATCACCTTGGAGTTGCTCTGCTTTCTATGTCAACAAAAATGCTGAACTAGAAAGAGGAGTCCCAAGATTGGTTATCAACTACAAACCTTTGAATACAGCTTTAAAATGGATAAGATATCCAATTCCGAACAAAAAAGATTTGTTGAATAGGCTTTATGATGCAAAAATCTTTTCAAAATTTGATATGAAATCAGGATTTTGGCAGATCCAGATTAGCGAAAAGGATCGGTACAAAACAGCCTTTACTGTTCCTTTTGGTCAATATGAATGGAATGTCATGCCTTTTGGATTGAAAAATGCTCCTTCTGAATTTCAAAGGATCATGAATGACATTTTTAATCATTGTTCCAATTACATTATTGTTTATATTGATGATGTTTTGATATTTTCTACATCCATAGAAAAACATTTCAAACACATCAATCATTTCATAAATGTTGTGAAGAAAAATGGTTTGGTAGTCTCGCCTACCAAAATATCCCTTTTCAAAACCAAAATCCGCTTTCTAGGTCACTATATTCATCATGGAACCATTATTCCTATTGAAAGATCAATTTCGTTTTTACGATAAGTTTCCTGATGAAATTAGAGACAAAACTCAACTACTGAGATTTCTAGGAAGTTTAAATTATATTATTGATTTCTTCCCACGTGTCAACATAATCTGTAAACCACTCCATCAGAGGCTCAAAAAAGACCCTCCACCATCGACACGAGTTCATACAGACATTGTGAGACAAATCAAACGCACTGTCAAGGAAATTCCTTGCTTGCACCTTGCAGATCCGACTGCTTTCAAAATTGTTGAAACTGACGCTTCTGATATTGGTTATGGAGGAATTCTTAAACAATCTAAAGACAACAAAGAACAAATTGTTCAGTTTGTCTCCAAACATTGGAATGATTGTCAAAAGAACTACTCCACCATTAAAAAAGAAATTCTTGCTATTGTACTTTCTATTTCCAAATTCCAAGGAGATCTTTTAAATCAAAAATTCCTATTGCGAATCGATTGTAAATCAGCAAAAGATGTTTTGCAAAAGGATGTTCAAAACATTGCTTCAAAACAGATTTTTGCTAGATGGCAAGCTATTTTATCTGTTTTTGATTTTGACATAGAATTTATAAATGGTTCTTCAAACTCTCTCCCAGATTTTCTCACGAGAGAATTTTTGCAGGGAAAATGCCTCCAAAAAAGCCAACTAGGAGAGACAAAGGAAAAGAGGTTGCAGAACCTCCTCCCGAGAAAAAATTAACCAATATCAGGACTTGGCTCCAGGCGGCCCAAACGCCTCCAAAACCCCTTTCTATTACTACCATTTCCAACCAGGTTAAAGAAGAACCTGTTTCTATCAAACCTTCTGATGATAAACCTATTTCTATAGACATAACCCAATTAACCAAAGAGCAGGCACTGCTGCTCCTCCAACAAGCTTTTGATAACCAACCACAGCCTTCCAAGGCACTGGTAAGTCCTGAACCCTCTCCCCTAGCTACCCAAAAAGCAAAGGGAAAAACGATTTCTAGTGAGGTGGTGATTCAGTCTACCCAGGCTATCCAACCTATTCAGACCTCACGGTCTTCTCAGGTTACCCCTCCAAAATCAAAATTCTTTCATAAAACGATATTTCAAAACATCTGCAATGCAGAAAATGGATTTTATAATCCAGATCCTTATGTTTTTGCTAGAAATATGTTTTCTGAAAATTTCTATTATACTCCTCATGATGTTTATAAAACATCTGAGTTTTATGAGAAAATTTTGGAGGAAACAAAGTCTGTTTATTTCAGACATTTTGAAGACAAAGGCCATGTGAATTACTCCACGGCCAGAATTCTTAGGGTCATCCACCCTTCCCAATGGAGACCAGACCCTTTGGCTTTGCATAAACTTGAATCCAAAACCAATGAAGCCCTTCCATACAGGTCCTCATACTCATATTTTGACTACCAACAAGCTTGGTGGAACACTTTCTGGAGAAAAAACGCCAACAACACCCATACTTGGCTATTTTTCTTCCAAAATTTTGATATTGCTTCTGCTCCCTATTGGTTCATCCGATGGTGGGAATACATGGGACCAACAGAGGACATGATCCATCCTAAACTCAAACCCGGTTATGAGCTTTTCATGGAAAAATTCACTCCATTACCTTCTGAGAAAAATTTTCCTAAACTGATGCTCTATTTCTATCATTTTGGAGTATCTTGGGTCCTCGGATGGTATTTTGATTACAGAAAATCCCCCGAAACTGGTATTCCCATTCTCATTAGACGTTTTAAAGTCAAATGGTGGGACGGTTTCAAATTTTTTGACAGAGTTACCAAACAAGCCGTTTCTGAATGGCTAATTTCTAGGGGAAATCAACCCATCACAAATGATGATATCTCCCCATTTTTGCATGATAAAGGATTTGTACTGTCCAGATTAGCTTCTGCCAAATCTCATCAGCAACTCACAGGGATGCTTGAAACAAGCCCTTTCTGATTTAGAAGAGACCAACTCTTCTCAACACAGCGGCAATTCCAATGAAGATGATTGCTACGGCATTCCAGGATTTGCCCCCATTACTAGCAACTGGGCTAGTGTAAAAGATGATGATGAAGAAGAAAACTTGGAGGAAGAACCAGCGGAAGATTTGTCCAGACCCTAAGGACAAACGCGCCAAAAGGACTCTGACGTTTTCCCGCGCCAAAAGGACTCTGACGTTTTCCCGCTGAGCAGCATCCGCCAAACTTTCTCTCTTTTCATAATTATGTCGGGGTTACTGTGCACTTTTACTATTTGCTACAGTGTCACCGAATTACTGTACACTTTTCACTATTTGCTACAGTACCACTGTATCACTGTGCACTTTTTACTATTTGCTACAGGAACCCCTCCGCCTATAAAAATCGTGCTTCTCATATTCTGAAACACACCTTTCAGACTTCGGAGAATTCAAGAACCCACACTCTCCAATCCTTCTGAAGCCAGAAATCCTCTCAGCCTCCTTTCTAAATCTTTTTGAAGATCCTTCAAAGACACCCTTTTGAATACCTTTCTATCCAGTAAGTTTCTAGTCTTTAGAAGAGATCATACCTTTTATAGTGTAGAAAATCTTGTCGTTCTAGACTAATATAGTCTGAGTAACGGGAGAATTTCTACCACAGAACTTCCATATTTCTGCACTTGTACTTCAATATTTCTGTTGTAATCTTTCAATACTGTTTGTGTAATATTCTATCATTTATATATGAATCATTTCTAATTTCCTTCTTGCATTGACAATTCATAGCTTTTACATACCCCACAAACGGCAGGTCGAACCGCCTGTGGACGGTCTGTAATTTCTATCTTCTGATCATCCTTGCATACCACCTACATGGTTGGTTTAGAATATTTAATTGTTCTTGTTATGATCCTTTATCTTGCTTACGGCATTTTTATTATCATCAATGCGCGCCATTTTATTTAATTTAATCTATTTAATCTCTTTTTGTGTTGAATACATATATTCCATCTTACTTTTTATAAACGCTTTCAATAGAGCTTTTCTACTCCATCTGACGTTTATAATATTTCTGTATGTTTAAATCGTTTTTATGAAGATTTTGAATGGAGACTTCGTGGTTTAAATCAAATAATAAATATACTTAGAAGATATCTTCTACACTTATTTCTCTTCTCTTTATAGATCCCCGGATCCTCGGACACTTATTTCTTTTTTTTTTATATATATTGGTAAGGATGGTAGCGATATTTTTTTTTTTTTTTGGTAAGGAGGGTAGCGATATTTTTATTACTTCTCGTTCCAATAATTCAATGAAAGATATACATGAGAGATAGAAGTAGAAAACCAAACAGGAAACAGATTCTTACTGAGAAAAAGTCAGTCTCTCTCATGGCCCAAAAGAAAATTACAGTCATTAATGCCAGGTAACCTCCCAGAACAATTCTAGTAGCAAAAATTTCTTTCAACTTCTAGCTATCTGTCTGGGGAGATGGCTTCACTAGATCTTTGGAGATTGTCGTGATTGTTCCTGAGATTGGCACAGATGATTAATCAATTGGTGCTTCTTAATCGGCATTTATGATGAGAACTGGGAGTAAGAATGAAAAACTATGGGTCTTACCATCGTTTAAGATGGCAATGATCAAAACCATAAAAGGCACAAAGTCGAACTTCCAGATCAAAGCAATGAACATAAAGCCAAACTGCAGAAGCAAAATGATGAGACTGGCTGCATGAAATTTCACAAGGGAAGAGTTTCACTATCTTGAGTCCACATTTGATATGGAGAACTTACCACAATACGGATTGTGATGGAGACTGCATAAATCTGCAAAGATAAGCCACCTTGGAGTAAGCTCGGAATATAGTTACGCATATGCATAATCGTTTGGAAACACGATTGAAATCACTAACCGTGTAATTCTTTATTCTTTGGAATATAGCCCGGCTGGTCAGCGCAGCACTTATTATGACACTCTATCCCTGTTCAGTGAGGACAATGTCCGAGGCACTTCTGGCAGCATCAGTGGCATCAGCAACTGCAATCCCGATGTCCGCCTTCTTCAAAGCTGGCGCATCATTCACACCATCTCCAGTCATACCACATATGTTCTTCCTCTCCTGCAGCTTCTTTACGATTTCGTATTTGTGTTCTGACACGCACCAATTAGAATGTCAGCGCATAGAAATTACAAAGTAACTCTTAAAAGAGGATATAACAATCTCATAGGGTTAAACAAATTAATTGGTGGTAGTGCAACACAGGTTGAGTGCGTTGTAGAATCGAGTTTACGCAAAGAATCGTGGAAATAAACAGAGCTCACCAGGAAATACTCCAGCAAATCCATCTGCCTTCTCAATCAATTCGTCTACAGGAAGTGCTGCGATCGAAGCATCTTTGTGTTGGCCAAGCAATGAAGAAGAAGGATACATATTTGTCCCCAGTCCAAGCCTCCTACCATTTTCCTTGGCAATAGCAAGTTGATCACCTGAAAATTAAAGGAGGACAAAAATTACATCCGTAAAAGAAAGCATTACCTAATGATTGATGGAGCTCTGTCACACCAGTTCTTACCAGTAATCATCTTCACATTGACACCAAGATTGAGGGCTCTTCGGATTGTTTCTGCACCATCGTGCCTGGGAGGATTGAAAAGAGGCAACAAACCTACAAACTGCCAAGGAGCACCTGGGCTATCTTTTGTTCTCTCGGGAATTTCCCGCAAATCTCATATAGAGGCAAGTAAATGAACCATTCCATGGCCTTAGCAATCAGCTATGTGGATCGCCATATTAGCACACCTGTCTTGCAACAGCTAAAGATCGAAGTCCACGCTCAGCAAACTTGTCGATCATGGCATGAGCCTTCTTCCTAACATCTTCCTTGCAATTGCAGAGGTTTAATATCTGTCCACGACATGAGAATTAAATATATCATTGGTGGCATCCAAGAATCTACCATTGCCGCAACTGTCAAGGAAAGCGAGCACCAGTACCTGCTCTGGAGCACCTTTGCTTGCACGATGCCAACTCTCATCCAAGTCAATGTATGTCAGAGCAGTCCTCTTATCCACTGGATTAAATGGAAGGAAATGGGCCTCACGGATACCAGCTCGGGCCTGCCCAGAAGGAGAAACGTGAACAACAACCCATATTCTTCATGGTCGAATAATTTTAATAAGTCATGCATATTCCAAGGCTGAAATATCCGAACTAATATGAATCATACCTCCTTTGGATCAGCAAGCATTCCGACAATCGCAGTGTCAATTGCGTCCTGATTTTCAGTCCTAGATGCCCTCGCTGCGAGAAGAATGACATGCTCCTTTTCAACACCCTTGGTAAACACCTCGATCGACGGACAGCTTATTCAGGGTTAAGGTTCCTGTTTTGTCGCTGCAAAGAACATCCATACCCGCCATTTCTTCAATGGCAGTCATTCTTGTTACCCTAATGGGGACATATGTTACTATAACTCGTCTTTCTTTCATCGAATTGGTCTTGATTGCTTTATTCGTGACTTGTTTCGACGCAGATATTTAACAAAAGTAACCAGCTTGTAAATGTTATTTCGATTCGGTTCAACTCATGCTTGGCGTTCGGGTGTGCACGTCCCAGGGTCGGACTTAAGGTCGGGAATGGGCTAGAGGTCCACTTGAGCCCCTTCGGATTGGCCCTCGATTATCAAGGCCAGTTATTGTGCCTGTTTATAGCTGGGAATGGACTGAAAGTTTATTGTCTAGACTGTCCTTGGTCTAAACAGTGGGTGCCCGATCTACTTATGTGCTTTGTATATTCTAGGGTTAATACTACGATAAACCTCAAACTAGTACATCTGTAATAAATTTATTTAAAATTAATTTTTTAACCATCAAAAACTCTAAATTGGTACACTTGTGACAAGTTTAGCTTCCGTTAGTTTCTGTTAAATTTTACCATCAAATTGCTGAGTTGGAAGACATATAGCAATTGACAGGTATATCAGTTTGGGCTTTTACCTTTCGTTTGTTACAAATATATTAGTTTTGTGGTTTCTCGTGATATTAATCCAATTTAACGGAAACTAATGGAGGGTAAATTTGGAACAAGTATACAGTTTGGGTTTTTGAATAGTCGAAAATGTAGTTTGAGGTAAATTTATCACAGTTATACCAATTTGAGATTTTTGCTAGTCAAAAAATTAGTATGGGGTAAATTTGTTATAGGTGTATCAGTTTGGAATTTTTCATGGTATTAACCCTATATTCTAATATCTTTTCGCGATCACATGAAAATAGAGAGATTGAATAGATATAAGTTTCGTTCATACTGTTTTCCCGCGCGAGGTTTAGGGCCCGTTTGGCAAGTTACCAAACAGTGAAAATTTATGTACTTTTGTTCCCAAAATTAGTTTGGAAGCAGAAATCTATTTGTTTAATTTTTTGTTCTCAGGCACAAATTTTAAAAAAATTATTTTCAAAATCAGTTTTAGAACAGAATCAAAGCAAAAAAAAATAGCTTATTGATTCTCGGAATAATTTTTCCATTTCTAATTCTTCTTGATTTTCTTCTTCCTCTTTCTTGGTTTGTTCTTCTTCTTCTTCCTGGCTTGTCGTCAGCCAGGGCTGGCAAGGGTGTCACGACCCTCGCTGCCTTGGCGAGGGCAACTCGCGGCCACAATGGCAAGGGCGACGGTGAGGGCCGCGACGCCCTCACTAGCCTTGGCCTGTGGCCAGTTGTCAGCAGCAACAACCGGCCATGGCCAAGGAAGGAAAGAAAAAAAAAGAAATATTAAAAAATTCAAAATATTATTAATGAAAAGAAATTTTATGCAGTTACCAAACGCATTTATGTTCTTTTTCTATTCTAACAATATAAATTTTGGCTGGTTATCAAACGCCTTCAAATGCTTAGAATTTATTCCCAGGCACGGAATAAAAAAAATCATTTCTGAGAAAAATCAGTTCTCGGGCACAGAAGCACTGCCATGCGCACCCTTAGACGTTCTCCTTTTATTTTTTTTTTGTGTTTCAGTATATAGGTTTATTTTTCTTATACATGTTTGGACAATTTCATTTGCATAAATAAATAAGTAAAAAGCATTAAGATTGTCTTTAGGTATTTATAGCATTATTCTAATAGGATTAGGTCAATTTCTAACATTGCTAATTCCGTCGTATTGCATCCAGAATTTTTTTTTTTCATATCACATAGATTAAAAGACTTTATTTTATTAGAACACTACATGTTTTTTTTATACGTAGCTCACGAGGTTCTATCCCTGTTTTTTATAATAAGAGTTTGCATAATTTTGCTTGATACGGGTTATTTTTTTTCCCAATCTTCATTTATCTTAATTATTAATTCGTCCATTTTTTTTTGTTTGAGCATTTATGCATGTTAATAGATTATACATTGAAGTTTAAATAATAAATGAAAAAGATTGCATTAAATAATATTTTTTTATTAAAGAAAAGGTACCACTTAAGGACGTTTAGGAAAAACTAACCTAATCAAGTTTTCGAACTCAAAATCTCTAGTTTGCAAATGTAAGGCAGACTCTCGCATTGTACACAGCTCCCAACCAATCAGATAAACAATATTGAGAATCTAAGTTGTGATTAGTAAAGGCTTATGAGAGCCCTTTGGAAACGTAAGCACTACCTTGTGTTGACACCTAATTTCGCCCCGCCACGATTAATCAAGGCTTAATTAGTAAATAGGCCAAGATTAGTGCAAAAGAGAGATAAAACTAAAATTAAAATAAATAAAGTATATATATATCGGACCAATCTAGTCCGGCCCATCAGCCCTGGTTCCGATCTTTTAATTCTCGCTCGGCCCCTCATTTTTCCTCTCTCTTCAGCCCACCTTAGGATCCTTCCCCCTTCTTTTTTATTTTCGGCCCAACATTCCATCGTTTCATTTTCTTCGGCCCAGCCCAGCCGCTCAACCCCTCACTCTCTCCCTCACGCACGTTGGTACCAGACAGAAGGGACAAAAGAGAGGGGGACCAGGGACAACGAAGCCAGAGAACAGAGCGGCGTCGACGGGCAGCAGAAGAATTTGCGCAGCAACAGGGGGCATCGTCGTGCGCAGCAGCAGCGTCCATCGTCGCGTGGCGCCCAGTGTCAGGCACGTACAGTGGTTCCAAAGGAGTCCCCGATTCGGGGATAAAGAGGAGAGAGCAGAGGGAACCAGGGGCATTTTTTTTTTCGGATGGACTGAGGAGGAGAGAACAGAGAGAGATCTGGGAGAGAGTTTGAGATGAGAGTCGCAGAGGGAGCCGGTAAAGGGAGATCTTTGGGGGTGAGCGTGAAGAAACCGAGAGTTCCCGGGGAGAATGTGAGATGGAGAGCCAAGAGTAACCGAGGATCCGAAGCGGAGAGCTTTTAGGGGCCGGAATAGAGAGCGTCCGAAAAAGAAGCATCTGAGGAAGAGATTCGGAGGAGAAGGGGGGTTCTTGCTTGCTCGCCGGGGGCCCGTTCAAGTCGTCATCGGTCCTGTCTAGCCGCCGATCACCGCGCTCCGCGTCGAACAGATTCGGACCAGGTGGGTCTCTTGGTGTTCTGTTTTCCGTCCCCGTGTCCTGCCTCTCGGGTGCCGGGCTCACCGAGCTCATTCGGTGCTAGCCCGACACCACAGAACGAGGAAAATGGTTCCATACTTCCCCAAATGATGTTATTGAACGTCTTTTAAGGAGAAACAAGCTCTGAATCCCACAAAAATCGACTTAGAAGCCCTTAGTTTTAACCGCACCCCACCTGTTTGTTGAAATGCCCCAATGAACCTCTTTGAGCTTAGGGCACCGAATTTGATCTTGCATTTTTGGGTCGTTTTTGTGTAAACCGAAACATGTTCGTTGTTAAATATGGCTGTTTGGACCTGTAAATGTCACGTTTGAGTCAAGGAATCTCACCGAATCTCAGTCCTAAGCCCTTGTCTGAACTTGCACGTTACATGTTCGATGAGATGTCCGAATTAATTTTTGCAGATCGATGCTTGGAACTTGGTTTTTTTTATACTTGATTAGTTCTCATATATGTTGAATGGTAACTGAAATCTATATTTTTCATGTGGTTTTGTTGCGATGTGCACTTCGTTCGAGTCGGCCGTGTGTGCGTAGTCCCTCACCGGAGGAGCCACTCCCTTGCCGATGAGGCCTACGGTTGAAGGCTGTCCCTGTTAGCTCCCTGGTCTTCCCACTCCTTTGCGGGAATGCTTGTTTGGTTAGTTGGTTTGGTTGTCGTTGGAATGGTCTTGGTTACTGTCAAAAATCGGCCACCGATGTTAGTGGTTCGGTGGCTGGAGTGGTGGCCGATGGGGGGGCGATTCAGTGACAACCGTGGTGACCAGCGGTGAGGGGGTGAACCTAGTAGCGGTCGTTGGTGTTGGTGGCCCGTGCCGGCGGTCGGAGTGCCGAGGTGAGAGTCACGGTGGAATACACAGGGAAGCAGGGGGGCACAGCATGAAGACCCCTGGCGAAGAAGTAAAGAAGAAGAAGTTCTGCAGAGGGCACACGAAGGTTATGATGAAGCAGCAAAAAGAAAAAATAGAAAAAGAAAAAGAAAACAAAAGAAAACGAAAAAAAAAGGGAAAAGAAAGAAAAACGAAAAAAAAATTAGAAAAAAAAGTGTATAAAGAGGGTTCTGGGCGGGTTTGATAATCGGGTCAGAATCCGGGTCGGGGACCCGGTCCGGAATCTTTATTTTATTAATAAAAATTTTCAAAAATTTAAAAATTAAAAAAAACATTAAAAAATTAAAAAAAATAAAAAATTGCAAAAAAAACTCGAAAATGTTTGAAAATCCCAAAAAGATTAATTAAATAAAAATATTAAAATATTCAAAATTCAAAAAATATTAAAAAATTCAGAAAATTCAAAAAATATTTAAAAATTCAGAAAAATTCGGAAAAACTCCAAAAAAAATCAAAAAATTAGAAAATGTTTAGAAATCAGTTTTGGGCTTAATTTCACTAGATTTTAGGTTAAAAAATGAGAAAAAAATGAGAAAAACCCTCTAAAAAATCTTTGAAAAATCGGATAAGCCATTAGGGCTTTACCTTAGGGCTTTTGATTGCATTTTCTTTTTAGAGACGATGTTAGGTCGCTGGTTGTTTATTTTTTTCGTGATTATTTGGCTGCACATCTTTAATTTATTGATTGTTATTTTCTATTCTTTAGAACGGTTAGGTGGAAAATTAGTCTTTTTCGATAGGCTGCCTGATACGTTAGTTTGCAAACATTCAACTTTAAGTATCGAAATGGCACTAGTTAAATTGTTAGTGTAATCAAGTTCCCGAATTTTGAAATTTCTGATTTTCGCACGTATCGAGACGATATTCCTGCACATCTCAATTAAAGTTTCTAGCCGACCCTTAATCATGGCTAGTGGCAACTCCATTTAAATGCATAAATTAAAAAATTCTCGTCGCGCAAGGTATGGGGTTTGGGAGAGCCTCGATCTTTAGATTAATGAACCATTTGGTTTGTCTTTCAATCAAATCAATCGTTGTTCGTATCCATCGACAAATACCTCTTGACCTAAACCCAAACCCGATCACTCGATCGGTTCGGGCAAGTCGCGACACCTTGCAAGAGGATTATTTGTGGCCGCGTAGCGATATGCTAAACTCTTTTTTGGTTCACCTCGAAAGGGCCACAACAAGCTATACATAAGCACATTTAAGGTGCGAATGATAAAATTTCTCTTCCTCGGCCCTAATCCTAGCTAGAAATAGAAAATAGTTAATACCACGAAAAACCCCAAAACTAGTACATTTATGATAAATTTACCCCAAACAAATTTTTTTAACCACGAAAAATCCCGAACTATTACATTTATGACAAATTTACCTCAAACTAATATTTTGACCACTAAAAACCTCGACTGGTACACTTGTAATAAATTTATCATCTATTAAATTGGATTAATGCTACGAAAAATCACAAAATGGTATATCAGTGACAAACGGAAGGTAAAACTCCAAACTAACCAACATAAAAATTTGATAGTAAAATTCAACGAAAATCAATGGGAGATAAAATTGTCACGGGTGTACCAGTTTTGGGTTTTTTGTGGTATTAACCCAATTCTATTTCTATTTCCCGAGTGAGTTTCTAAGCAAAATGTAACATTTAATAACGACACAAAAATTCTGTTTTCGGAATAGAAATTCATTTAATAGGTTATTCTTAATTTTCTATTCTAATGGTCGACAAGGAAAGGGGCAACATATAGCCGGGCATGAGCGACTATGGGTGGGCTATGGGTGGGCGGCCAGCGTTGGCTAGCTAGCAAGTGGGCAGCAATAAGTAGTGAGAGCGAGTAATAAAAGAGAGTTGCTATTTCTATTTCAGTTTTAGAAATAGAAAAGTAGAACATTTTAACTTTTCATTGTTGTTTCAAACTTATTTCCAGGCTAAAAATTTGCCCTGAAAATAGAAAAATGAAATTATTTTACCAAACGAATTTCTGTTTCAAACTTGTTCCCAATACAAAAAAAAAAAAGAAAAATATGAAAATATAATAGTTATCATTCGTGCCCTTAACATGCAACTCGGGTAACACAGACTGGGCGATACAACTATAGCATAGACAATACACATGCCTGGCAATGAAAACAGATTAAACAAAAATAAAGATTTAGGTACAAGAGTTCATAGTTATGAATTTAGTTATGGCTTTGTCCCACTAACTAAATGCTCTTACCCATACTTTCCATGAGAATTATCTTTAAAAAATGTTAAAATGCTCTTTAATTACGAAAATATTCCATTCGCACTCTCGAACAGTCAACTTTTACGTAAATAATATAAATATTAATATGTGTTGTTGAGTTAGTTTCATTTTCTAGATATTTCCAAACAATGCTGATTTAGATATTCTAAAACTTTTTTTTCTACAGGGTTAATACCGCGAAAAACTCCAAATTGGTATAACTGTGACAAATTTATCGCAAACTAATTTTTAACCACCAAAAGCCATAAATTAGTACACCCGTGACAAATTTACCTTAATTAGTTTCCATTAAATTTTACAGTCAAATTTAAGAGTTTGATGACATGTGGCAATTGATGGGTATATCGGTTTGGGGTTTTACTCTCTGTTTTTTTATAGGTATAATAGTTTGTGATTTTTCGTAGTATTAATCCAATTTATTAGATGATAAATTTGTCACAAATATACTAGTTTGGAGTTTTTTGTGGTAAAAAATTAGTTTTTGATAAATTTATCACAAGTGTACCAGCTTGAGGTTTTTTGTAGTCAAAAAATTAGTTTAGGGTTTTTCGTGGTATTAACCCTTTTCTATATGGGAGGACAAGAAGAATATATTTTTTTTCTGGATTACGACAGAATATAATTTCTTATAATTTTAAATTGTGTCTAATAATAAGATTTCCACTAAAATATTCAATTGATGACGGAATCAGCCATGTATAAACTAATTTTCTAAGAATAGAAAATTTTACATGAACAAGTACAAAGGCATATGCATAATGTCAACAAAAAAATCATAATTTCTTCCAAGAAAATACTACTAATTAAAAAGATAGTAGAATTGAATTGCCGATTTGTTGACACCCAAAAATGACAAACTTTTAGTAATAATCAACAAGTGAAAGACCTGGTTGATAGTGACAGAGTTTGGTGAATAACATAAGTCATCGATGAAAACAACAATTGAAAACTTGAAGAGCATCGACAACTTGTCAAGGAAGTTTTCCATGGTAGATGAAGTCATTGACATCCATGTGTAATTGCTGGGTAGCGATAGTTTTGGATTTGTAATTTGTTTTTTTTTTTTTTTGGTAAGGATTGGATTTGTAATAACTTCTGGACAAGCAATTTTGTAACTTAAGTGTTGTTGTAACTGTTGAAGAATTAGAAGAAAATCTTGAAGATCTCGTTGAAAATCTCGAGATAGGAATATTTTGTTTCCATTTATTTTTATTCCCGAATCCTCGGGATTAGGAAGTAAATCGCTAGAATTAAGAAATAGGAAATCTGTTTTTATTTCTTGCTATTTTCTAGTTATTGTAGGTCCTATTTAAGTGTTATGTAAGTATGATAGAAAATAAGAAATGGAAGAAATCATTTTTCTTCTTTGAAAAAAATCGCATGGTATCGAGCTTGGTTTTAAATCCAGCTCGACTATGGTGAAAAATGGCGATGACCGGAGCTAGTAGGAACACCACTCCTTTAGGTGTTATGCTAGAGAACAACCCACATGATCTCTCTCTGTCGAGCAATAGTGGAGAGCAATTCTCCCGAACTCCAACTTGCTATTGATTTCATCGATTGAATGGCCAAAATTATTTGGAGTGGGCTCAATCATGAAACTAGCAATTGATGGCGGAGGGAAGGTAGGCCACTTAACAAAGGTGAAGGAACCAGAAAAAAGCAATCCGTCTTGGAAGATTTGGAGATCCGAGAACTCCTTAGTGATTGCTGGTTGATCAATTCTATGGAGCCAACAATTGGAAAAAACCTATTCCTTCCGACCGCTAAAGATGTGTGGGATGTTGTGAGAGAAACATATTCTGATTTGGAAAATTCTTCCCGGATCTTTGAACTCAAGACAAAGCTATGGCAATTGAAGCAAGGGGATTGTGAAGTCATTATTTACTCCAATGAAATGGTGACCTTGTGGCAGGAATTAGATCAATGCTATGATGATACGTGGGAAAGTCCAATGATTATAAGAGACAAATGAAGAAAGAAGAGAATGATAGAGTATACATGTTTCAGGTTGCCTTAATCAAGCCTGGATGAGGTGAGAGGCAGGATCCTTGGTCGAAAACCTCTACCATCCATCCATGAGGTTTTCTTTGAAGTTAGAAGGGAGGAATCTCGGAGGCGAATCATGTTACCTTATTCGAAAACAAGTGTCAGCTCTATATCCGAAAATTCTGCACTTGTATCTCGGGGCCTTATTTTAGGAAGACAGGAGGAATAAACCATGGTGTGAACATTGCAAGAAACCATGGCATACCAAAGAGACTTGCTGGAAAATTCACGGAAACCACAGAATTGGAAGAAAGAAGGTTGGAAGAGAAGGAGCAAGAACCCTTCATGGTCGTTTGTTCCAAGCAACAATTGAAGAAGAGCAAATCAAGTTTGATTTGGTTCCATTCACAAAGGAACAATTAGAGCACCTATACAAAATCCTTCAATCTCCACAACCTTCTTCAAATCCATCTTGTTCTTTAGCCCAGTAAAGGTAATTTTTTTTCCACCGCTTTCCTAATAGAAAATCCACACCAAATTGCTCCATGGATTCTCGATTCGAGAGCAACGGATCATATGACAAAGTTGTTCAAAACTCTTTTCCACCTATAGTCCGTTGTGCAGGAAATAAAAAATCACAATTGCAGATGGTTCTCTTTCAGCCATAGCTGGAACAGGATCTATCAAGCTCTCACCAGCCCTCACACTCTATAATGTTCTTCATGTCCCAAAGCTATCTTGTAACTTGCTGTCCATTAGTAAAATAACCTCCGATCAAAAGTGTCAAGCTAACTTTTTTTCATCTCATTGTGAGTTTTAGGACTTGACCTCGGGGAGCACGATTGGCAATGCTAGAGAGAGTGGAGGACTCTATTTCTTTTAAGATGGAACAAGCTCAAGTAGACAAGTCCAGGGTAGTTGTTTTGAATCACAACTCTTTGCAAGGATGATGACATTATGTTATGGCATTATAATAAGCTAGGTCATCCGAATTTTCAATATTTAAAGTTCTTGTTCCCAAAGTTATTTTTGAATAAAAGTCCATCTTCATTTCAAAGCAGAATTCTGTGAATTAGCCAAACATCATCGAACCAATTTTCCCTCACAAATCTACAAGCCATCGAAAACCATTCTCCTTAATCCATAGTGATGTTTGGGGCCCATCTAGAATTCCTACATTCTCAGGAAAGAAATGGTTTGTCACATTTATTGACGATCATACAAGGGTTGAGTTGGGTATACTTGTTAAAAGAGAACCAAATAGAGACTGTTTTCAAAAATTTTTACACCATGGTACAAACACAATTCCAAGGACAAATCCAGATTTTTAGAAGTGACAATGGGAAAGAATATTTCAATAAAAATTTGGGCCATTTTTTTTTTGGAAAAGGGGATTGTGCATCAAAGTTCTTGCCCCGACACCCCTCAACAAAATGGGGTGGCAGAGAGAGGAAGAATAAACACCTTTTAGAAGTAACTAGAGCTTTACTCTTCACAACTAAAGTTCCCACATACCTCAATATAATGAAGCTCTTCTTACATCTACATATCTCATCAATAGGATGCCTTCTAAAGTGTTAGGATTTCAAACACCCCTAAGAGTTCTTCAGAGACCTACCCAACTTCTAGCTTGCTTCAGCCTTACCCTTTAAAACTATTCCACACCTCATTTGTCCACATCCATGATAGAAATCGGGGGAAACTTGATCCTAGAGCAAAACGATGTGTGTTTGTTGGTTATGCACCTAATCAAAAAGGGTATAAATGCTTTGACCCGATTTCCAAAAAAATGTTTATCACCATGGATGTCACTTTTTTTGAATCAACACCTTTTTTTGGAGCTCATCTTCAGGGGGGGAAAGAAAGTGTAGATTCGCACAACTCCATCATAGATTCTTTTTGTCTAGAACCTGAAAAACCTCTTCCTAAAAATCATATTCCCGCAACCCTTATACCAGATTTTGAACCAAGTGTTTTAAATAATGAAAATTCGGGTCCACCTATATTGTCGTCGAATCCCACTTGTGAACATAACAGGTGCAAAACTAGTACTGAGAATACAGAGCTTCCATCCTATTCTCAAGTCTACACGAGAATAGACAAAACTCAAAGAAATGAGTCTCCCCGCTCCCTTAAGGTGCCATGAGTCCTAACCACTCATGACCAAACTCCATAGAGTCACCAGTGATGTTCCAACTCAATCTGTCCAACTTGATGAACTTGACATACCTATTGCTATCCGAAAAGGAGTTAGGTCTTGTACCAAATATCCTATGTCTCATTATGTGTCTTACAAAAACCTCTCACCCAATTTCCATGCCTTTACCTCAACGTTGTCTTGTGTGGAGATTCCGAAAAATGAGGATGCTCTAATTTCCCGAGTGGAAGGAAGCAATTCTTGAGGAGATGAAAGCTCTAGAAAAAAATGGAACGTGGGATATAGTGGATCTACCCGAGGGAAAGACCCAAACTTGGATGCAAATGGGTATTTACAACCAAGCATAGATCCGATGGATCTCTCGAAAGGTATAAAGCTCGGTTGGTCGCAAAAGGATACACCCAGACCTATGGGATCGATTACTTTGAAACCTTTGCTCCAGTTGCAAAACTAAACACTGTAAGAGTACTCCTGTCACTTGCGGCCAATCTTGACTGGCCCCGCAAGAACTAGATGTGAAGAATGCTTTTTTGAATGGAGATTTGGAGGAAGAAGTATACATGGATTTTCCCCCAGGCTTTGATAGAAGTTCGGGATCAAAGGTATGTAGATTGAAGAAGTCATTATATGGACTGAAACAGTCACCAAGGGCCTGGTTTGAGAAGTTCACTCATTTTGTGAAGAAACAAGGGTATGTTCAAGGACAAGCTGATCATACCATGTTTGTAAAGCATTCTTGTGATGGGAAGGTTGCAACTTTGATAGTGTATGTGGACGACATCATTCTCACTGGGAATGATATTGTTGAGATGAACAGGTTGAAAGAATGTCTCGCTTCTGAGTTTGAGATCAAGGATTTGGGAACTCTAAGGTATTTCCTTGGAATGGAGGTAGCTCGATCGAAAAAGGGAATTGTAGTTTCACAAAGGAAATATGTCCTAGATCTTCTAAAAGAAACCGGAATGAGTGGTTGTAGACCGCGTAAACTCCTATAGATCCCAATCGAAAACTTGGAGATGACAAAGATGGGGTTCCTGTTGATACATCGAGATACCAGAAGCTAGTAGGGAACCTGATCTATTTGTCACATACTCGGCCAGATATTGCCTTTGCTGTGAGTATGGTAAGCCAATTTATGCACTCTCCAAATGAAAAACATCTTGAGGCTGTGTACAGGATCCTAAGATACCTAAAGAGCATACCCGGAAAAGGTCTACTATTCAAAAAATCTACTCAACGGGAGATTGAAGCATACACGGATGCAGACTGGGTAGGGTCAATTACTGATAGAAGGTCGACTTCAGGATATTGTACATACGTATGGGGGAACTTGGTTACTTGGCGAAGTAAGAAGCAGAATGTTGTGGCACGAAGCAGGGCAGAAGCGAATACCGAGCAATGGCCCACGGTGTTTGTGAGATGTTATGGCTAACACGAGTACTAGAAGAACTTAAAGTATCAATGAAAATGCCCATGAAGTTGTACTGTGACAACAAGGCTGCAATTAACATTGCACATAATCCAGTGCAACATGATAGAACCAAGCATGTTGAGATTGATGACACTTTATCAAAGAGAAGATTGATGCAGGAGCTATTTGTATGCCATTTGTGCCAAACAACAAACAAATAGCTGACATTCTTACAAAGATATTGTTCAGACCTAACTTTGAGTCTTCATCAGCAAGTTGGGCATGATAGACATTTACGCACCAACTTGAGAGGGGGTGTTGAAGAATTAGAAGAAAATCTTGAAGATCTCGGAGAAAATCTCGAGATAGGAATATTTTGTTTCCATTTATTTTTATTCCTGAATCCTCGTGGATTAGGAAGTAAATCGCTAGAATTAAGAAGTAGGAAATCTGTTTTTTATTTCTTGCTATTTTCTAGTTATTGTAGGTCCTATTTAAGTGTTATGTAAGTATGATAGAAAATAAGAAATGGAAGAAATCATTTTTCTTCTTTTTGAAATCGCAGTAACTTCATGTAACCGCAAATAAGATTAAGAAGTTATTTGTTGTAAAGATAGAATTATGAAATTATTTTTTTAAATTCAGTAACCGTTTGTAGCCGTCAATTGTAGGCAATTATATAGCCACATCATACCCCAAATCAATCATAGCACCAAGATTCTTTGCAAATTTATCTTGGGAAATACTTATATAACAGTAATGTTATTCCTCCAAAGTAAGCCCTTTAGTGAATGGCCACTCTCCACACTGCTCCTTGATTCATTTGATCATTCAACGGTAAAGTAAAAACAAAAGACTCTCTCCATTGAACCCTTTCTACGAAGCGCATCTATGAGATGCAACTCGGACATATGCCCAGGAAAAAATGAAGCTGGTTGTAGACATATGTATGAAATTAATAATTTCAGTTTGTTAGGATTTTGGTAGGAATATGGTAAATGTTGTACCATAGAACTTTTATTACAACGTCTCACATTTTATCATGATGAAACTTCATAACGTCCTAAATGAAAATCACAGTTTAGAATATTTTGCCTTTACTTAGACTGAAAAAGTTGGAATTCGTAAAATTAGAAAGAATTGCATCTTAAAACATCTTGCACTTGATGAAGACAAAATGTCTTTTAACGTTATCAAATATAAAAGACTACCTTTTGGAGTTTTACACTTGAATACGAGCAATATTTTTAAATTCGGTCCGGCCAGTTCAATGAGGAACCTACCCTTAGTCGGGTCTGATTATTCACTAAGACTCGAATTGGTCCAAAATCGAATCAAACTGGCTTGACCAATGTTCAACTATTGAACCGGCAGTCGCATTGGCCTGATCTTGCAGGTTGACTTTCCAAAATATTTAAGCAGGAATGAAAAAAATATGAGGAAACCGGCTTCAAAAGTCTCCTTGTAAGTCCGTCAGGAATTTGTGGCTGAGAATGCACCGTAACTTTAAAGGAATAACAGTACCATTATATAAGCATTTCCCATTTATCTTTATCTTTATTTTTTCATAATTTAAATGGTTGGCCACGATTGCCTCATGTCATTGTACTTTTAAATTTCTTATCATTTACCTTTCTGTCGAAAATCAACAAAGGACCCTTCATATCCTTTGTCAATTTACACATCAATTCATATATATTCGAAAACGTATTTCATCATCGATTAAATTTCGGTAAAATGAGTTTTTCAATATATTGAAAAGTATTTCGTTGTCGATTTAATTAGGGGCAAAATATTTTTTTGGCAAGCCTAGTAGGACACATTTTGTTGATTCGAGGAGACTACGACGACAAGAACCAGAAATCAACAAGAGGTTGATAATGCTACCGGCAACAGTAATCCAATGCCACAAACTGGTGACGAAGTGTCTTTGCACTCCGACTCTCCGGTTGTTATGAGTGGTAGAAGGACAACGTGAAGAGGCAGACCTTCACTGACATCTCATTGAAGAGCAGTCAAGAGAAGTTGCACTAGGTCATCATTGACCGCCAGGAAGAGTTTATTTGAAAAGTAGCGAAATGATATGACCAACTACACTATTAGTCACATGTCAGACATAATCAAGCCAATCGTCATTAATGCTGTGAATGGTGTTCTCTCGAGGCCAAGATCGTCCAATCAACCACCACTATTCAATTCAATGGTATAGGGTATGTTCATAATCCCTCTCCATTTATTGATGCTAATAGTGTTGGTCAAAACAAGCAAATTGATGACAATAATTTGGCAAATCAAACTGGTCGACATGCTAGTTTATTGCCAACTGTTGAAAATGTAAGGTAAGTATTGGTACAACCCAATGTGAATATTCCTCTTAGGCTTAACATGCCGATTAACGTAGATAATTTGGCAAGATCTGCATCATTGCCGGGGGCAAAATGGCAAACCAAATCCACAATTGAGCCCGCTAAGTATGTTGAAGAAGTTCGACAACAATTTGGGATTAGACATGGGTGTTATCATACTTCTTTATTGAGAATCACATGTTGAATGGGTTTTTAATCAGCCTTTTCCAAATGGTTTTAAAATGTCTAACTTTGTCGTTTTTACTGACAAAGAAGAACAATGGACCATCGAATTCATTGTTGATCAGTGTGGGGAAGCATGGACAAACATATTTTAAGACTTAAATTTTTTCCTTTGTCTTTGTCAAAAACTACTTTTACTTGGTACAGTAATTTATTGCCTAATTCAGTGTGTAATTGGGTAGAGATGGAAAGACAATTTTATTCTCAATTTCATAGAACATATATGAAGTATCGATTTCTAATTTGGCCATATTTTATCAATATAATAATGAGTCGGTGATCAGTTTGATGCTCCACTTAATTAGGTTAGGAATAAATGCCTTACTGTTTTCCTTTTGGGTCAAATAAATGCCTTACTTCACTTTTAGAAAAAGAGTCCACAACTCTAGCTTTTGATGGATTGAATTCAATTTAAGAGAAAAATTCAAAGGCCAAGACTTTGCCGATTTATTGTAATTGGCAATGGGAGTGTTTAAGTACAAACAACTTCTTAAAGACGAAGATAAAGGGCCACCTAAAAACTTGGTACAAAATGTGGCTTCATTTGAAAATTATGAGCGAGAGTATGAATGTGGCAAATATGATACTCGACAAGCCCTATGTTTGTCAATCTTTAAAGCCTGTCAAAATAAAAGAAAAAAGAATGGCCAGGGCTAAAGACACTTAAATTTACTTGTTTGACATGGACAAGTTTGACGAAATCTTTGATTTACTCTCAAAAGACGTCATGATAAAATTAACGGAATGGCAACTTATCCCGAATAAAGAAGATTTAGTAAAAAAAAAATTATATGTCGCACCACTCACGGAGCCACAACACACTTAATTGTGTTGTTTTTAAGAAAACAATTCAAGAGGCAATTTAGTAGGGAAAAGTCAAATTTGCCAATAACAAGGGGGCATACAATGACCATCGATTATCTAATTGAAAAGAACCAAATTATCAATGAATCATTTAATTTTTTTTTTTATTAAAAGAGAGCATATGTTGACACAAAAAAATGACCAACTTCTAATTTAATTTACAAGTGACAGATTTAGTCGAGAGTAATAGACTTTGGCGAACAACAAATGTCATTGATGAAAATACCAGTCAATAACTTGAAAATCATCGACAACTTGCCAAGGAGGTTATCAACAACAAACATAAGTTATCTACTCTTTCTCTTCAAAGTTACAGAAATCATCTATTACTAAGAAGAAAATACTTATCTACGAATTTGAACCAAATTAAATTGATGAAAAAAGAAATTCATCAAGTTGCATCAGAACAAAGGACGTTTGCTTTGCTTCCTGAAGATTTTGCGGCCGTGCGTGGAATTGATCATCTCCACGAGCGGAGGGAAATTGTGACGTTGTGAATGAGGACACCGGAATCCAAGCAGACGC
Source organism: Syzygium grande (assembly GCA_024733475.1). Lineage (NCBI taxonomy): Eukaryota > Viridiplantae > Streptophyta > Magnoliopsida > Myrtales > Myrtaceae > Syzygium > Syzygium grande. The sequence goes on along the minus strand of JAMXDD010000008.1, from coordinate 23,715,957 downwards.
AGCGACTGCAATCAAAACCCACACCTTCTTATTACCGAACACAAGATAAAGTGTGGCACTCAAAGCCACCCTCATGGATCTTATGGAGAGAAAAGGTGCAACCACACTGATGATCGGATGCGGTGGACGGCAATAGAGAGAGTGCATCTGCAACTGCGAATACCATCAAGGCCCTCCTCGACTTAAATATTGGAAGGCCCGAACTGCCATCACTGCCACCAGAAATGGTGATGACGGCTGTGGATATGACTTGTCGTGATGAGCGCTGACGCCACGATACACTGAGTTTGCTGTGTCTTTCATCCATTTCTCTCCTTCTACGACAAAGTCCTTGTGTGCCACGGTAAATATCGTCCTCGGATTTCTCCATTCATGTTTCACAGCCTGCTTGAAAGCAGGTTGCAGAAATTTTTCCACTTCCTGTACACTAGGGGATGATCTAGTCTTTTTGCGGACTTGTTGATTAGATGGATGATGATCTTGGACAGTCCTCCGAAAAAATTTCTTCCCTACTAATGTATGGAAATTTGAGACGAGAAACGCAAACCGCCTTGAACCATCATAGTTCACGCTGTATCTGCAGAGCTGCTCTGGAGACAAGATTGAGCCGGTTCAAAGGTGCTAATTTCCCAGCCAAACGCATGTTGTTTCCAAATTTGTCTGTAAATGCTGTGACAAGTGTGTCCTCGCTCATCCAATACACAAGACCGAAGATATTTTCTCGGTGATACACAACTGCACGATGGAATATGACTCTGCCCTCATCTGAGAGCCACATAGCAATAGGAAATGCATCCACAATCTCCTGGACGGTCTAGTGAATCCCATGGGTTGCAGCATAGAATAAGGGCGTTGTCAAAATGTAGTTAGCTACTTTGTAACCGAATTTTGCAGTCTCTGAGCACAAGCGTCTTACGAGTTGAAGTGCTTTATAATGCTTCAGTTTTGTCTTGTGTATGCGCTTGACATGGGGCACTGAATTTTGGAAGCATCTTGAAGGATCAACGTTGCTCTTTATCAGTCATGTGTAGCAGATTTCGTGTTGCTTCAGAACTTACCTAATGTTCCGACAATGTTGAAGCACTCTTCTCCAACCGAAAGAAGCTATATTTCTGCTTTTGCAGAAGAGAGTTGTTCGCACGTCTCTTGAATCTCCTCCTTTCTCAAGGTGGTACATTTTTTCATCTTGGTAGTACTGTTTATCTTAAAGGCACACCTTGCCAATCAAGAACAGATTGTCACGGAGCAAACTGCATACTTACATAATGAAGCTCTGGTAAATTGGGGAATCAGTATGATCTTTGTATGTGTTACTCCTTGTGGGCTGGATAATGCATTTAATCCCTTCTGCAATACCAAATTCTCTCTTCTTCTATTGTGAAGTGAAATTGAACTGCATACCCCTTGATTTGTCCCAAACCTCAAAATTGTCTGTCGCTCAAACTTTCCTAAAACTAAACTGACATAATCTTTGCGCTACTAATATGACTGGTGATCTGGTATTTGGGAGAGAGTTCTCTATGAAATCTTTGGTAGAGATGATAGGTGAAAGAAAGAAAATTTCGATTGGCATAGGCTCTGGCAATAGGGTGTTACCTGTTAAATGCTTATTAGAAACTAACATGCATAAATCAGACGCTGCACTATGTTGAAGCCACTTCCACTAGGGAATGCTGATGGCATAACAGCTATTGAACTCGAAGGAGAGGGAACAATGTGGCCATTCCATTAGCCAAGCCAGGGTAACGCTGAACCAGTTCCACGGCCATTTCTGTCAATGTCATGCGAACTGTTCTGAGGATAACAGCTCAAAGCATCCATCTGAGAAAGGAGAGGTTCTCTAAAGAATCAGTAATCACTGTAGAATTTCAAGAATATAACGTGACGAATGAGCAGAATACCAGATTCACCATGGAATGGACTTTGATCCACCACATCTCTTGTGACTCGTATCAAGTATAAGATTCTCCTTCTGGCCAAATTGAGCTGCTCTGTGGAGTGTCAAGACATTGTACCTGTCGCGCCTAAGAGGCGAGTCTGCTCTTTTATTAACATGCAATTTTGCAGCTTCAGCATTGCCGACTTGAGCAGCTACAGCAAAAGCAGTCTGTTTTCTGCTGTGGTCAATGTCAAACTCTCCACTGACATCCTCTTTGTCTCCACTACATAAATTAAGCTCTTCTTCCCGACAGGCGACAGCGACATGGAGCGGTCTCTCCTCTGTTTTTGTAATACTTAATTGCATCAGGGTCATGCTCAAAAAGTTATTCAATTGCCTCACCTCCCAGGATTGCTTTGTACAGGGGTAAGTACCAGCTTGAATCTTTCCCAATGTTCTCTCCTGAAGTCAACACAAAAAAAAAAGCATTTTCAGGTACATCAGCCCAATTTGTATTCATATTGTTAAGTAATCAGCATTTGTTAGCTTACCTATTGATTCTCCCTCAACAGTGGACCTGATCAGTCTCCGAAGAATTTGAGACCATCCTTTTAAGAGGCCGATCAACCCTCAAGATACAAAGTTCAACACGTGTTTAGTCACAGTTATTGCTTTTCCTATATGACCTTAACACAGATTGCATTCCAAGCTTCTGGACAAAACGACATACGCGCCCTCACGTGACACCAAGTGACAAAGAAATCCACCGTGGCAGTACCGAAAAATTAGCACATTACGGACACAACTTCAGTCGGAAATTGGAGTCTAAGGTTTGAATGAACGATGCAGTCCTTGTGGGCATGAAAGGCTCTTGAGGATATTGTGAATATTATAGTTTCTTCCCATTCTTGTCAAATCTTATATCATTTTGTGCGGCCTTCTTAACAAATGCACATCAAACCATGTCACGGTAAGAGTAGAGATTTCGATATGTTAGGAATCTGAGTGGCCACAGGACCTCACCACCGTAATATTCCAGCAATCTGATAACATTTTCCTACGTGTTATGAACAATTACTTGTTCTGGCTTGTTAATAGTATTTGTCCGGCAATCTGGAAATGTTAATTTTTTATCTTAACTGAACAAGTTCGGCCTTTTGTTTCTTCTTTACAAGCAGGATCCACCTCATACTTAGCTAATGCTATCGTATTGACAAATAGGTCACATTCTTCTTTCTTTTCCCCATGACGTGTATGGCGACGTTGTGCGCATTCAAATTATACAAAAGCATAGACATCAGGTGATTTCACTTTCATAAACCCGAATCTGTCCCAACAAATTGTAAAAAGTGAAAGATCAACCTCAACCCGCAACAGATTAGGGAGGACTTATTCAATCACATGGTGGTAGTGACATTTCAACTGAGAGGCAAGGATTTGGCCCATCAGAAATATCATTCGGTGTACAAAAAGAATTTTTATTTTGTTCACTGCAAGTAGAGAAATCACTTTCACATATTGTGTTTGCATATTATCATGCGTGTGCATCTATTAAAGATCTGTTTTTTTTTTTTTCGTCATAAATAGAAGTTCCTTAGATAATAGCTACACACACAATAGTACGCTAGCTCTGCTCCACCAGCGTTGCATATAAGCTCTTCAAGAAAGTCGGGCCCATGAAATACTACACGAATATCATGGACCAGGTCAAGTCCGAACCCACACCCGAGTGAGTTCCTGGAAAACAAGAGAACCAATCATGAAAATGATGGTTATAGAAGAATGAAGGTCACTCAGGCTTCGTTTGTTTCACGAAAAATAATTTTCAGGAAAATATTTTTCGGATTTTTCAGAGTTTGGTTTACGGAAAATAAATGAGTCAAGAAAAACATTTTCCATCAATGGAAAAAAAAAACCTTCAAAAGTGGGGAAAAAGATTTCCTCTTTTTGAAAGGATAAAGTCATTTTCTTTCCTCTTTGTTTCACCTAGACCAAGCACGTTCTCCCCTGTGAGCTCATTTTAATTATTTTTTATCTTTTTTTTATCTTTTTTTTTAATTCGAATTTTTAAAATTTTAAATTATTTTATTTTATTTTTATTTTTCTCCTTCGGCCGAAGAAGAAGGAGAAAAAGAAAAATAAAAAAAAGAGAAAAGAGAAAAGAGAAATAAAATAATAAAAATTTGATTTTTTTAAAAGAAAAATAAAAAAAATTATTAAAATGAGTGCACGGAGAAAATCAAATCCGATTCTCCATACCAAATGATGAAAAATATTTTCTAGTTCATTTTCAGGTTTTAGCCAAATACCGAAAAATATTGTCATTTTCTTGAAAAATGACTTCCTTGAAAACATTTGCCAGAAATATTACATTTTCTGCGAAACAAATGGCGCCTTAATTACAAGAAAATTTTCATGATCAGATACTCGATAACAAAAATTTGCTATACCGTGGATTATGCTCCTCTTGTGATTGAGGTGAGTTTATTTTGGCATGTAATATTAGCTGCATCACCAAACAGGACCAGTTTAAAAGCAGAAACAAGAGCTGCAATAACCATCCTGATCTATAGCTTCTGAAGCTCATGATCGAAGATTACTTGAGAACTATAGATGAGCAAATCGAGTTCCCATTGAGCTACTTCCACGTCGAACAGACTCCGCCTTATCAACAGTCCAAGTCTCTTTGGTATATAATTGGGAGGCGTTTCAATGGAAGCTTTCAACGCCACCCTGTATCTGGTGTTTGGTGAAAAGAAAGTGCAGGTTGTGATTGCAGTTGCTGCATCTGCTTGTGTTCAAGCGACCTTGTCCGTGACGTTGCATTGCATTTCCCCCTGCTTGTGAAGATGATTACGGCAGGCATTTTTTAGGAAGCAAAGCAAACGTCCTTTGTTCTAAATGCAATTTTTGATGATTTTCGTTTTCAGCGATTTAAATTGGTAGGCATTGTAGGTATGAGTATTCTCATCTTTATGACGAATGTTTTCTGCAACTTTGAAAAGAAATTAACCTTTGCTTTCTTTCTGCCTCTTCTGGATAAGTATTGTGAAGGTTTTCTATCAATTTCAAGTCGCTGACAGTAGGCTTGCTTGGCGTTCTCTTCTTGCTGTCTATATCGAGACCCATCTCTCCGACCAAAATAAGTTTTGAGACCCATCTCCATTATCGTCATCGTCCTCTCTGCTTATCCCAGTTTCTCTTGCCTGTTTTTTCAATGCCTTCACGCTAACATCAATGGCCCGAAACTACAGCATAATATCCCAGTGAGGATTTCAGTTTAGGGGGCAGATTCGCCAACCACACTTCTACACAGACACACGAGTCCCTTCTACATCATCTCCTTCATTAGGATCACATGCTCAGTGTGGTGTACATACATCATCCATTGGAAACATTTTAGCCTTATTCCTTCCTGTGACACCCTTCTAATTGTTGGTGTCAACCCGACCAGTTAAATCCACCTTTCACACACATCATCATGCACAGGTCCCCCTCTTAGTGACGAGCACGGTTACGTGACTTGTGTCTGCTCGCAGAGTTCTTGCCAACACCAAACCAAGTTCCATCAAGAAAAAGAAAGAAAGCTGCTGAAAGATTGTCTCACATCGCATGACAATGGGTCTTAAAGGCTTTTCATATTTATGTGATTTCCCACCACCTATCCGCCTAAGTTTTTGGGTTGAACTTTCTAACATGGTATCAGAGCCAGTGTTATCCCTTTTGCGAATGTACGTGGTTAATATTTAAAATTTCACGTGAATGTGCATAGTCAAATTTTCACAAATGATACAATTGAAATTATCAAGGCCTTGAGGGGCATGTTTATGTTCCAGGAATATATATTATCATCACATTTCTAGTTTATCTCAACCTGAGTGAATTCATCCTATCTATACTTGCTCTTGCAATTTGATTTGCTGAAATTGCATAAAATGAATCTGTCACACCCCGAAACCTACCAAGATGGGGATGACACGGCCGTCCTTTCGCTCAAAGGACGCAGCCTCAAACTAACCAAGAGTCCCAATGACATCGCTTCCGTTCTAATGGCTGCTAAATAAAAAACCTGAAAGATTAGGAAAAAGGGGGGGTGAGCAACCACAGCTCAGTGAATAGTACATCTCTTCTAAGTGAATCGAGCAATCACTATGCATGTGTACAAAGTAATACCAGAACTTCATAAGCCAAACCCAAGGTTTAAAATACATATAGAATCACAAGTTATTTCACTTCATCAAAACTTTGTACAAGTCACAAATACACATTTAAATCCACCATCATAATTCAAACTATCAATGGTCAAGTCCATTGATCAATCTTTATACAAACTACGTCAATGGTCCATTCCATTGACTAATCTCAAATCACACATCAATGGTCTATTCCATTGATGAATCTCATATCACATCAAACGTCGATGGTCCATTCCATCGATCAATCTATTGCTCAATATCTAACCATGATCACGTATCTCGCCTCGTGATAAGGCGACCAAGATTCCCCCCTTGGCAAGGTCTCCACCTACTATAAGCCGGTGGCTCGGCCCACAAGGATATCCTAAACTAGTATGCGCATACCCACAAGTCCCTCAATGGGCTCACAGCGATATTGAGCATCAAATCATCATCCTCAACAATATCCTCCACGATACCAAATCCATAATAAGTCTCATAATCCACAATACCAAAAATCAATCTCACAAACCAAACAATTAACTTTTCACAACATAGAACATCTGTCATTTCTCAAATCATTTTATAAATCACAATATGGTTTCAAAACTATTTCATAAATCGCAATACGCTTCCATAATCATTTCGCAAAGCGATACATATATTTCATTTCATAAACATAATTCACAAATTGATATGAGTAACTTTTTGTAACGTTTTTCATAAAACGTTTCTCGAATCATCTTAAAACTCGTTTCATAAACCAATTCGCAACATAATATACATGTATCCGCTAACAATATTTTTCCTAAAACCATTCTCAAAATTTTCAAAACGTTCTCAAATATCAAACTGGTAGTAATTGCTCGATCCAAAATTTTATGCAACAAATATGCTCCAGTAACTCATAAAATACTCAAATTCTTCTCATTTTCAAAATATGATTTTATAAACTCAAAGAAGAGATAGCACCACTCACCTGGAATCCCCAAATATCAAATAACCACGCTCACTCGAATCGACGATATCGTAATCCTAACAATTAAATGAGAAATGACATCAAAACCAAGTAAAAAACTACGAAACGGTTAAACAACGCTTAAACGCTAACAAGACAACTCAAAGACGCCCACAAATCGCTTCTCCAAAGCGATTATCTAAACCGTTCGCAACGCGGAGTTTAAACGCGAAACTTGATCGTACGATAAATTCCTCCACCGAACTCCGTTTCAAGCGAGCTTATAGTAAATAGAAAGCTCACTCAGAGCACTACAAGAACCCTAATTTGGCAGCCCCAAAATCGAGCCGAAAACTAACGAAAATCAGCCTAAAAACCACTGTTCGCATACTGTTCATTATGTGCGCTCAACTTCAAAAATTCGTTTTGGGCAAACGGTAAGTCCAAATCAAGATCCGTAAAATCCCATAGCTCCATAACACTATAAACTATCAATTTTATAAAAATACGCAGCTCTACGACTCAAAAATCAGATTTCGCCGCTCGAATTTCCCAAAATTCCGAATTTCAAGCCCTAAATCGGAAAACTACTCCGATGGAACGAACGAGGGACATGAGTTCTTACCGGGCGTTGCAATATGAAGTCGAATTGACTAGGCGAGGTCCCGAGGCGCAAAACCCTCTCTTCTTCTTCTTCTTCTTCTTCCTTCTCTCTTCCTCTCTGTCTTTCTTTTCCTTTTTTCTTTCTCGGCCGTGCACACCCTTGGCTAAATAAGCTGAAGCGCCCACTATTCTACTTTTTGACTTTTCAACTCCCTTTTTTTTTTTTCAAATATTACATTCTTCCTTCCTTAAAAGAAATTTCATCCTCGAAATTTGCACTTACCTCAATCAACAAACAGATAAGGATATTTGTATCTCGCCTTCTCCTCAGGTGCCTTTCTTTCCATGTGGTTCTGACATTGAATTTTCAAATAAGAAATAGTTTGCCGCTGCAACACTTGATCTTTCGTATCAACAATGCAAATAGGTTGCTCCTCATATATTAAGTTACCCTTAACCTCAATGGTGTAAAATCTAGCACATGTTGAGGATTTGACACATACCTCCGCAATTAAGATGAATGGAACCCATCATGTACGCCGAATCTTATAACACCTTTCATAGTACAAAACCTTTAAGAATACATGATCTCTCGGACCAAACTCCACCTTGTGCCTTTTAAGGTTTGTGTAACTTTTCTAACGACTTTGAGCCGTTTTGAGACGTTCCAAACCAACCTGATTTTTTTTTTTTTGATTGCTGAATGAACTCGGGCCTAGTTAGGCCTTTCTCACCAACATCATCACAACATATAGGAGTTATACATTTTCGACCATACAGAACTTGAAAAGGCGTCATCTTAATGCTCAAATGATAACTATTATTGTAAGAGGACTCTGCCAAATGTAGATGTTCATCCCAAGAACCACCAAAGTCAATGACATAGGATCTCAACATGTCCTCTTGCGTCTAGATCATTCTCTCTAACTGTCCATTTATCTGTGAGTGAAAAGTTGTACCGAAGTTGAGTTTAGTACCCAATGCTTCTTAGAAATTCTTCCAAAATTAAACACGAATCTGGATCCCTATCAAAATCGACACTTACCTAAACTCCATGAAGCCTCACTATCTCATTGACATATCACTTTGTCATAATTTCCGGTCAAAGGCCAAATTAATATGAGAAAAAGTGTGCGAACTTGATCAATCGATCAACAATCACTCATGTAGCATTCAAGTCCAATTTGCTCATATCCTCGAGAATAAACTTCCAAGTAACGAGTAAAGTTGTAACTTCCAGAAGACTTACAAGGCATTTGCTACTACGTTTGCCTTACTTGTATTGATGGACAAACAAATCAAAATCTTTCAGAAGCTCCAACCATCTCCTCTGCCTCATGTTCAATTCTACTTGAGTAAAAATATACCTTAAGCTCTTGTGATCCATAAAGACTTCGCGTTTATCTTCATACAAGTAATGCCGCCATGTGATTTCAAGTGTCTACAAGCATAAGCCCAACTTTACCATTTGCATCACCAAAATTCTGAAATTTTATTTTCCATCCACTACTACTAAACAATTTCTAATTTCACATCTATTGCTTAGTCTTCTCATTTCGCATTATTATCCTCAAATAAATCCACCCGAAAATTATTACTTACAATTTGTCATGCCTAAAAGATGCTACCCAAATAGTCTAGCATCCAAACACCTCTTCTTCTTTTTATCAATTCCTACATAGTCTCTAATATCTCCAAAGTATCATCAATTAATAAAATACCGTTATGACAATTTTCTCCAATACCATAAAGTTCATTATCATTCGCCATCACTTGAAGTATAATCCGCAAAATATCCAAATAATCAAACATATCACAACCTAAATTTTCACACATTGTTAATTCTCCTTTCAACCATTTTATTCACTTCTATTACGTACATAGTCTAAGAATATCACATCATCCACTTGAAGATTCGTGCAAATCAATTCTTATTTATTGCACAAAAACTTTTGAATACTTTTCCTGTCTTTACTAACACCTCGAGAAGAGATTATAGTAACACCCTCCACGCCAACCTTTCTCCATGGCCTTAGCAATCAATTCACCAATTTCTCTCTCACCATTAATCGATATTGTTCCAACCCATGCAATCTCCTCTTATGTCTGTGCTCTGCTTTCTAAATTTGTTACCATTACACCAACTACTGGTGAGGCCATATCTCAGGTCTATCACATTCATCCAGCTACAATTGACTTGCATCACTTAGTGAATATTGCTCGTATGAGGATTGTAGTGCATGTGGATCATTGGTTGCATTTGCAATCTGTTTTATAAGGCTAGGACTTGTCCTTGTACTCTAACACCCTTGTCATAGTAACACTGTCCTTTGTTACCTTGAGAGCATCAAACCTTTCCTCAGTCACCACATTATGACTCCTCAAGCCCAAAGTGACCTTCATATTAGATTCAAGGTCTTCTACACCCTTAAACATTATAGAACAAGCCTCGATTCCAAATTTAAAATCTTTTATAGTATAATTCCTTGTCCTAACTTGTTCTGCTTCTTGCGAGTTAGGATTTAGATCATAATAGCCCTCTTTATCTCCTCGTCAAAACCGCTCCTAAAAATCTTAGTATATATTCTTGGTATCAAAGGCAACAATTCGCTTGCTTTTGTTATCCCTTACAAGGCAAAGCATGCTTCTAGTGCTTTCTCTGCATTGTTCTCTTGCCAAATTCCAACAATGGCATTCGCAATCAAGGTCAAGAAAATCACAAGGGGTTTCACAACTGCAGTAATTTGTATCTCTCGACCTTCCTCACCATCCAACCAAGCCAAAATGAAAGACACAACGGCAGCAACTAGTAAACTCCCAACTAGGTTTCACTGAATTGATCTAAAATCAGTATAAAAAATCGACACCCCCCCCGTGCTTCTCCAACTCTTTAAGCCCTTAAATATGTTGCCTCTTTTCTACTTCTTAATTCAAAGACCGAAGCACTCACCTCTTGTTACCATTTTACTGAAAACCGCAACTGAAATTGATAGCCTCCACTAGTTCCACAAAAATTCTTTAAAGTAAAATCATAACTTGCTATTTAGAAGTTCACAAGCTGATCGCACTTATTTACCATAAGTAAATCTTCGTCTCAAATGTCAATTCAAGCTTATAACTTCTAAGATCAATTTTTATCATACCAAATATCGACACGTATCAGGGCTTCCAATATAAATTCTCCTTTTCTAACCAAGAAATAATAATCAGAAATAATAATCTATCTCAACCAGTCACAATGTAATTCTCAAAATCCCAACTTACTATTTAGAGATCACAACTTATCAGAAGAATGATCATGATTTATCACTTCCATAACATTAGTAGAGCGATTCTACTAACTAACTGCTTCAAATCCTCAAATGCTATTTGTCTTTCTGTAGGCTCTTCTAGTACATCAATATGTCTTTGATGAACACCACTATAGATCAATTTGTACACTCTATGAATACTCAGTTCATCAAAAACATGAAAGCAAAGGCACAATCATTAATCCAAGACCCATGATAAGAAATTCTTAATGGCCATATCTTGTTCCGAAAACAATTCTAGGCACATTGTCTCCTTTTCTTTTTCAAGTTCAGAAAGTGTCATGCAATGCGGTGTCTTAAAGAAACTAATGCACCCAATATCCATTCGATATCGGCAGATAAATCCGGTAGATTCTCAAAAAACACATCTGATAACAATAATACTTTCCAACTTCACAACATTCTTTCTTATGTCTTTCATATCGGCCAGGTAATCACATCAGTATCATAATGTGAGGATAACCAATCAATCACATGAAATAATATCAAAATCATGTATATTCAACTCCACCAGATTTCCATGCAACTCTTTATCATCCATTCGAAACACACTTCTTAAACACATGATTCGCAACTAAGAAATCACTACTTTACAGAGTGAAGTATGCTTCTCTAAATCAGAACCAACGTTCACCTAGACCTTAAAAGAAACATACACCCTAACGCACTACCTCACAACGTCCCATAGACTCTGTACCCCAAAAATCATATCCTAAGCTCTGATACCAATAAATGTCACACCCCGAAACCTACCAAGATGGGGAATGACACGGCCGTCCTTTCGCCGGCCGTCCTTTCGCCCAAAGGACGCAGCCTCAAACCACCCAAGAGTCCCAATGACATCGCTTTCATTCTAATGGCTGCTAAACAAAGAACCTGAAAGATTGGGAAAAAGGGGGGGTGAGCAACCACAGCTTAGTGAATAGTACATCTCTTCTAAGTGAATCGAGCAATCACTATGCATGTGTACAAAGCAATACCAGAACTTCATAAGCCAAACCCAAGGTTTAAAATACATATAGAATCACATAAAAGTTATTTCACTTCATCAAAACTTTGTACAAGTCACAAATACACATTTAAATCCACCATCATAATTCAAACTATCAATGGTCAAGTCCATTGATCAATCTTTATACAAACCACGTCAATGGTCCATTCCATTGACTAATCTCAAATCACACATCAATGGTCTATTCCATTGATGAATCTCATATCACATCAAACGTCGATGGTCCATTCCATCGATCAATCTATTGCTCAATATCTAACCACGATCACGTATCTCGCCTCGTGATAAGGCGACCAAGATTCCCCCCTTGGCAAGGTCTCCACCTACTATAAGCCGGTGGCTCGGCCCACAAGGATATCCTAGATTAGTATGCGATACCCACAAGTCCCTCAATGGGCTCACAGCGATATTGAGCATCAAATCATCATCCTCAACAATATCCTCCACGATACCAAATCCATAATAAGTCTCATAATCCACAATACCAAAAATCAATCTCACAAACCAAACAATTAACTTTTCACAACATAGAACATCTGTCATTTCTCAAATCATTTTATAAATCACAATATGGTTTCAAAACTATTTCATAAATCGCAATACGCTTCCATAATCATTTCGCAAAGCGATACATATATTTCATTTCATAAACATAATTCACAAATTGATATGAGTAACTTTTTGTAACGTTTTTCATAAAACGTTTCTCGAATCATCTTAAAACTCGTTTCATAAACCAATTCGCAACATAATATACATGTATCCGCTAACAATATTTTTCCTAAAACCATTATCAAATTTTTCAAAACGTTCTTAAATATCAAACTGGTAGTAATTGCCCGATCCAGGATTTTATGCAATAAATATGCTCCAGTAACTCATACAATACTCAAATTCTTCTCATTTTCAAAATATGATTTTATAAACTCAAAGAAGAGATAGCACCACTTACCTGGAATCCCCAAATATCAAATAACCACGCTCACTTCGAATCCCATTTATATCGTAATCCTAACAATTAAATGAGAAACGACATCAAAACCAAGTAAAAAACTACGAAACGGTTAAACGACGCTTAAACGCTAACAAGACAACTCAAAGACGCCCACAAATCGCTTCTCCAAAGCGATTATCTAAACCGTTCGCAACGCGGAGTTTAAACGCGAAACTTGATCGTACGATAAATTCCTCCACCGAACTCCATTTCAAGCGAGCTTATAGTCAATAGAAAGGCCACTCAGAGCACTACAAGAATCCTAACTTAGCAGCCCCAAAATCGAGTCGAAAACTAACGAAAATCAGCCTAAAAACCACTGTTCGCATACTGTTCATTATGTGCGCTCAACTTCAAAAATTCGTTTTGGGCAAACGGTAAGTCCAAATCAAGATCCGTAAAATCCCATAACTCCATAACACCATAAACTATCAATTTTATAAAAATACGCAGCTCTATGACTCAAAAATCAGATTTCGCCGCTCGAATTTCCCAAAATTCCGAATTTCAAGCCCTAAATCGGAAAACTACTACAATGGAACGAACGAGGGACATGAGTTCTTACCGGGCGTTGCGATATGAAGTCGGATCGGCTAGGCGAGGTCCCGCGTCGCAAAACCCTCTCTTCTTCTTCTTCTTCTTCCTTCTCTCTTCCTCTCTGTCTTTCTTTTCCTTTTTTCTTTCTCGGCCGTGCACGCCCTTGGCTAAATAAGCTGAAGCGCCCACTGTTCTACTTTTTGACTTTTCAACTCTCTTTTTTTTTTTTTCAAATATTACAGAATCTGCCTATGCTCTCTCAAAACTCAGAGAAACATTTCAATGAGTTCCACAATATCATCATCTTATCTTAAACAGACTACTCCCTGAGAATCGACCACGACGATTATTGACACCTAAATTTTGATCGACCATTTAATAATAATTTGCATAGAAAATTATGGATTAAATTTTAACCCTTAAACAAAAATATTAAAATTACATAGCATATAGTTTAAGTTCATATAGGTTAGTTGCATTCCGCATCGACCAGGCGGTGGCGAGTAAGCTGAAAATTTATCACGTAAACCGAGCTCGAGCGCTCGGCTCACTCAAGGGGTTAGGGGCCAAAATTCACAAGTCTAAAAAGCTTTGGTTGTTTTAATTTGAGCTTAAATCAGTCCGAATTAATTTAGCCCATTTGGAATTAAAATAAAATTAAATGATAAAACCTAAGTCTAAGCCCATTAGGACTAGAAAGCCCGATTAATTAACCTAGGGCTGCGATATAAATATGTTGTTATGCGTCATAATCAAAAGGGACTCTCACAATTTTCAAAGACAGAATCTCTGAGAGTACGAGGCCACACAATGTCATACACGGCCACAAAAAGTGAGAAAGAAAAATCAGAGAGAGGGAGATTGTTTCTGTTCTTTTTGGCCTGAGGCTCAACTCACGAGGGTCAAGGTGGAGAGCAAAAGCTCTCCACGTTCTGCACTCACAGAGAAGCCAAAGGGAGAAAACGCCAAAGGAAGAGAACCCCAAGTTCTCCATCTCTCTTTTTCCGTGGCCGTTCCTCGTGCCACCAAGCACGGACATCCACTAGTTCATGCTGCTGCGTCCAGCCGTTGCATCCCGAAACGCCATCATAAGTCCTGATGTGCAACTGCTGCTCCATGGTGTTTCTTCATTGCTGATCTGCTGCTGCTCTTTCAAACGAGAACGTGAGCTTTGGCGCCGCACTTCACCAGCCGCAGCAATCCGATGAACTCTCATTCAAAACAAGCGCACTCTTGATACTTCCACCGAGGGACGATCCTTTTGCAGTACCGCATTTAGCTACAGCAAATCGTGATTCCCTTGACTTGACCTTCGAGCAGCATATCGAGAAGACGAGCCCACTATGAGCCGTGCCGTGTCCTCACCAAAACAGACCAGCAAAGTTTCTATTTTTGCAGGTTGTTGTTCGTCGAATTGAGCCACCACAACTTGTTGCCTTTGCCAAACACCACTGCGGCACCGTTGCCGGTCCGTCCCACCGCCGCTCGTCCCGATCCGCAATCTCGATCCGCGAGTCCAAATTTGAAAATATCTCAAAATTAGGTAAGGATGTTATCCAATATTTCCAGAATATTTGGTTTCTTAATTTTCGGATGTTTGAATATTTCGTGAATATTGCGTGGATAGCTAGATATCTTAGGATAATTTTGTGGTATCCGCAATATTCGAAAACACCCAAAATTAGGAATCATTCCTAATTTGGCAACGTATCTGAACCCAAAATTAGGAATCGTTCCTAATTTGGCAACGTATCTAAACGATTATCCGACCTTATCTCTAAGGTACGATACGCGGCGATACGGAAAATCGTTATCTTAGAGTTTATTCACTTTTCAAATTTAAACAATCAACTTTCTGTTGATATTTATAACCCTATAAATATGACTGTTAGTTTGATTTCTTTGCTTTATCTGAATTTGAAGAATCTTGCGGATTGTGTGGATTGTTTGAATGTGGTTGTTATTTTTGTTTGATTGCTTATTTGAATTGATCTTATTAGAAGATAATGATGCATGTTTAGGATAGGTTTAGAATAACTTTCTTTGAATAAGTCGATAGGATAACTTTTTAATTTAAATTAGGAATTAGAGTAATTTATTTCTTAGCTTAATTTAGATATTATCCTGATGTCGATGGTTCATTTTAGGGTAATTCTTGATTTCGAATTTTCATAAAAATACCAAAAAGAAGTCACTTTAGGATAGATTAAATTATCTTTTTTTAGAATAGATTACATGTTAATTTAGACATTTTTTTTAATTCCGAATTTCGTTGAAAAAATACCAAAAATAAGTAATCCATCCTTCTCCTCCAAAAGGAGATTTTAGTAAATAACCAAATATAACACTTGGGCTAAGGGTCAAGTTCGTAATTTTTCTTACATCTCCCCCTCCCGGAGCCCAGGTATCATATACGCCTCCAAAATAAAGAGCCTTGAATACTAGAAGAAAAGCACCTATACCTAACAAGATTAAGTGAATACCCAAAATTGTGGTCATTTTATTTCTATCTTTCCATACATAACCAAAGAATGGAAAAGATTCTTCAAGAGTCTCAGGGCCCAGAAGTGCATGATAAATACCGCCAAAGCCTAATACTGCAGACGAAATTAAGTGAAGTACTCCATATACAAAATAGGGAAAGGTGTCTATAACTTCCCCACCCGGACCTACCCCCCCAACCTAGAGTAGCTAAGTGGGGAAGTAAAATTAATCTCTAATAACAATGCAGATGCTTGCGTTACTTTAAAGTACGTCATTCTCCTAACCTTGCAATCTATTTACTGTTTTCTTGGGTGTTAAATTGGTGGTTTGCGCACCCGCATGAATATCTCACATGTTAGTGATTAGGTAATAAAATGAATCTAGACTGCCTAAATAAATATTTTTTGAAAAGAAAAGGTACCGAAAAGGCATTAGATTAGATCTAGCGTAACCAAGTCCCCGAGCTTAGAATCTCTGGTTTATAGGAATAAAACATATTTTCCTATATTTTATTTAGGTTTCTAATCGATCTACCACAAATAGATTAGTGGCGACTCCAAGCATGAAAACTTTTGTATGTTAAAAACTTAAACCCTAAATTGCGAATTGGTAGGGCTTGAGAGGGCCCAAGTTAGGCTTAGTTTTAATAATTCATTAGCCTGAGAAATTTTAGGTTGCGACAACGATATGGCAGCGCTTAAAGTTTGCCCTCTCATCATTATTAAGGAATTAGGAACCTTGGCTATGTTGTTGCCAGAACGACCACAGTCCATAAAAGATTCTTGATCCAATGGTTTCCAAAAATTCTTAGATCTATTAAAAGAATATTCACTAGAGCAACTACAAGACAATCCCATCAGATTCATCCTCCAAAAATTGGGGAAAAATACCAACAGCCCTACAGGGTATTGTTGAATGGAATTAGCCAAACCCAATCTTCGAATTTGACTTGATTATGCCTCATGTAAAACATATAACATTAGGAAGCAAACCAGATTCACTGATTAACATGCGTATGGCAACCTATGGAAGCAGAAGTTCTTGTAAAAGAGCCCCTGGCAGGCATTGAACCGATCAAATGAAAAATCTATAAACCAGTTTCACTGATATAACAGTGGTTTCCATTGTCCTAAAAAATGAAAGCTCCATATGCTTATTCGTCACCATCTTAAGACTCCTTTCCATTTCTCACAATATAATCCCTTCTGCTTTAAATGCAACGCCTTTCAAAATCTGTAATGTTGAAGAATGGAATCGATGTCGGAGCCTTTCAGCTTGACCATTGATTCAACATGCCCTTTCAGAGTATGCGACTCACCAAGCCTGCAACGACAGAGTCTATTTGCCTTACCATCACATGTAGGACTAAAATAGCATAAACAAACTGCTGGTAGCAAATGTTTTAGACTTTGCATTTACTATTTAGGAATATGCTCCTATGCCTCGTAATACACAGCATGGCCTTTAAACATCAATTACCAAGCCAACCTTAGCATGTTGTTTGGTTTATTGTGCAATCTTGGAAAGCTCCCCCAGAAACTACTCTTGTCGGGAGAAAAGATCGCTGGTCTCAGGAAGCTGAGACCCTGCAGAGTCCTCTGCGCACTTGCTCACTAAGCTTCTCCCTTTCTTTTCTGTGGTCCTTTTTGGTAGTGAAGGTGGTCTGTGTGATAAAATTGGCCCAATTACACAGTGTAAATATTTCTTAACAAAATTCAAGGTGTTTGTCACGCCCCGTACCCCACTAGAACGAAACATCCTGTCACGGTCGATTATGGTGCAACGCTCCCAGGAAACGTCGCCGACCCACACCCATACAGAGATCAAGCACAAGCGGAAGTAACGTATATAATTAAATATATACACCCGTACAATGAGACACAAGAGACCAAGGTAGAATAACCAGCAATTAAACAACTCTGAAAAAAAATATAAACATTGACATAGCCATAGAAAACCTTTTTACAAAGTACCATTTACAAGCCAAACAAAACAAACAAACACATGAGGGTCACATTTGGTCATCCGCCAATCGGGTCAAAAGGGTCGAGTGGCTGGGGTAAGTGGGTCATCTACGGGGAAGGCTATAGACAAAAAGGTACGTGCTTCCCTATGGTTAGGACCTAGAACCTAGGCTAAGGTTCCCAGTCTGGATTCGAGGACTCAGTAGGATCCTCTGAACTTTCCTCTGCAACGTCATCGCTTGATTCTGATTCCTCGGATACCATCGATTGGGCTGCCATCCGCTCTTCTTCAGAATCCAACTCCAAATTAGGATCTAGGTACCAACCTAAATCCTTGTCCTCGCCAATCTCCACGTCTTCACCTACTTCAGCTATTTCTCCATGATCTTCTGCGTCCTGCTCCATGGCCTCGAGTTCGCCATTCTGGTCCTCCTCCATCGGCTCCGGGTCCTCGACTATCACATTGGGCTCCTCATGCACCTCCTCCTCCTGCATCATCCCCTCGGGTGCGACCTCAGGATCTATCACCTCACCGGCATCTATAATTGGTTGCATCAACCCAGTATCATCGATAGGGACATCAAAAGTCCTAAGGGGCTCTCCCTCAATCCCATTGGCATTTCGATGACACCATGCCACATATTCTTGTTTCTGATAATAGTCCGCACCTATATCCACAACTACCTCAGAATGATGTCTCACAAAAGCCTCTCTGTTCCCTGAAGGGTAGGTAGTAGTATACGTCCGGATCTCCAGAGGGATCCCAAAAAGAGGCAGTGGCCACTCCATCCTCACGGCCGGGGGTCTGAAAAGTTTCGGTTTACATAACCGTGATACGAATCTCAGCGAGTTTAACCTCTAAACCTAGGCTAAGCTAGCATGCAATCTCCTGACCGGAAAATAAATATTTAAATCACAAATCAACAATAGCCAAATCATTCTTAGACCCCAGGGTTAGATAGATCAATATATAATAATCACGATACATAAGTGGCACTCATAAACACATATATGCCAATCACATGCTTATGCACTGATTTTCACATTCTTGCATGCCAGTCAATGTATGTTCATGTATGCAAATGTCATGGACTTGACACGTGCAATACCCGGCCCACTAGCCCACACTGCCCAATTTATTATTATTACGACTCGAGTCATCAATTTTTCACGACCCGTGTGTCTAGCTTGCTTCAAAGTGCATGAGGCGCAAAGAACCGTCTGGCCCAAAGTGTCTCTAGCCCGCTTCAAAAGTGTATGAGGCGAAACATCGTTCTCCTTGCAAACCGAGCCTGCTTCAAAGTGCATGAGGATGGTCGCCTTACGGGCACCGGGCATCGTCCTGCTTTAAAGTGCATGAGGACGGTATCAACCCGAAGATCACGACCCGTAAGTCCTTAGGTGATCACACAATTCATTATTATCTGGACCCAGCGTATAACGCTTCAGGATAATTTAGGTGATCACACACTCATGACAGGCATGCATTCTCGCATAATTTCACCACATGCCACACTCTAGGCATACATAATGCGTCTCCATATTATGCAATGCAATGCACCATGAGTACCAATGAAATTCAATCACAACCAAGCACAATATACGTACAACCAATCAACCTGGACACACCCGGTAATTCTCGCTCAATTTCACCACATGCCACACTCTAGGCATACATAATGCGTGTCCATGTTATGCAATGCAATGCACCATGAGCACCAATGAAATTCAATCACAACCAAGCACAATGTATGTATAACCAATCAACCCGGACACACCCGGTAATTTTCTAATGAGCTCCTAAATTGATCAATTAATCCAATTTCTCTCCCCAATAAATCTGCAATGATTTACCACAATTTTCCCGACAATAATTTCTATCAGTCAATTCTCAACTCAGTCTAATACACACTGATACCATCTAAGCCAGTCTAAAATGTACTGATAATACCTAAACCAGTCCAGAAAAACGCACGATTAGTCTTAATCCAGATTTAGGAATTTTACTCACCTAATCCGAAAGTCACGATGACGGGGAATGGCGGTCGATCACTAGTGAATAGTGAAACCGGCAATGAAATTCTCGATGACGGCAAAAGACGGACGGTGAAACGATGCGGTGAAACGAGTACTTTTTTGTACGAGGACCTGCATTTTACGGAAAAGAGAAAGGTGGTCAAGACGCCGGTCGGCGATTTGCCGAGACGCCTGCAGACGGGGCGATGAACAAAGAAACCGTATGGGGATGTGAACAGAAAAATGTACGGACACCTGCATTTGGGCAGGGGGCTAGACGACGATCGTGACGATGAAGGTGCCGACGTCTGAAAGTGCTCCACTTGCCTCGGCAAATCTGAGCTCCCGATGGTTTCCCATGTACTGCTTTGCAAAACAAAGAAATGAGAAAAGAGGAAAAACAGAGAGAGAGCTGTTTTTGGTCTAAAATTAGAACCCGGTGGTGGCGCATGCAGGTGGAAATGGTTGTCAAAGATGCTAGCTTGGGGATGGGACAGCCCTACCAGACTGCTCCAAATGTGAACAGTACCGAAAATGCAAAAACGCACAGAACAAAAACAGAAACGGAAGAGGGAGAAGGGGAAAAATGAGAAGAAAATTTTGCTGAAGCTGGTCTGGTCGTGAATGGTAAGAGAAGAGAGAGAAAAATGCTTATCTTAGTCAAAGACTAGAGCCTAGGGTGCCAAGTGTCAAAATCTTGGGCTATTGGACAATTTTACCCCTAATCTAATGGCCCAAATTTGATCTAATCCAAATAAGCAAGGGTAGAATGGTCATTTGCCCTTAACCATGGTTGACCAGACCTGGTTTAGCCTTAACTAACCTTGGTTAATCCCAAAATTTAATCCAATTTTCGGAATTAATCAAAAATGGCCTAGGGGCATTTTCGTAATTTTCCGGTCCCGAACCGAAATTCCAATTTTCGTCCATACCGGTCCTATATATTCATGGTAGACATAATCCGGTGTCGGAATCGCGAAATTCACTTTTTAAGCCATCGAAAATCGACTGCGAAGTTTCGGGAATAAAATAAATATTATTTTTCCAATTTTTGTCGAAATTTTCACTTTTTGTCCGTAACTCCCCGGTATGCATGGCCACCCAAAATGGCGTTGGCCTCGAAAAATAACCTCAAACGGCCTCGAATTAAATACCTAAGCCCCAGGGGCAAAATCGTAATTTTCACCCCTGGACTAAAATTCCAATTTTTACTCGTACTAACCCCAAATGTGTGTGGTTAGTGTAATATGACGTCAGATTTCCAAAATAATCTCTTAAGCCTTCAAAATCGACATCGAAATCCGGGCCCAATTTTGTGAATAAAACTCGCTAAACTTTCGGTTTTGGGTCTCTTACTAACAAAGCGGCTATTTAGAAGTTACGCGTATCGACCTAAGGCTATCCGTGTCGTAATGGTCTCGATCATTGAGAAAATGAGAAATTATTACTAATTCCGGGGTCACGATCGTTCGGTTCGAGTTCGGGGACCGGTCGGCCACTTGTACTTTCGATCTTGCGTAATCACTGCGTCCCTATTATACATCGTTGGCCTTGGCCAAACCCAATCCATTACCCTTTTCTACGATCGGCCCACGTTGGCCCGAATATTCCTCCAGCGTCTCTCGCGATCGGTGTCCGTTTCACGATAGGGTCCCCGGTCCACGTACCGTTTTCTAGTTAGCCATGCCCCATTGGTTAGTATCCCGAGAGTGATCAGCTCTGGGCGAGATTTACTAAAATGAAATGCAAATAAATATAAGTTTTATTGATCCCGGAAATTACATCGAAATTCGGGCTGTTATAGTGTTGCCTCTTGCTCAAAGGAAATATCAGTTTGCAAAGGCATGCTACCTTGTTTTCCAAAAAGAGTATTCCATGCTCTCCTGCTTAGAATGTAGCCGGAGTTTCAGAAAATCAACAGAACATATGGCACTACGCTGTTATGCCAAATGACACTGGCCCGCCCCCATCCAGTCCCCTTGATCCTCCCAAAGGCCCAATTTGCATAAACTGCTACAAGCAATGCGACCTGCTCATCAAATATTTTTGCATCAGGGAAGAATATTGGTGATTGTTGACTGATTTATTTATTGTCCAAAATTTTCTGAGCACTTTTGACCATTCACCATTAGTGAAAAGCTAGTGGATTTGCAGTTCTCACTTTGAACCTGACTTTGGTGAAATTAGTCAGTAGAAAGTGCCATAGAAAACTTGACCTCCTAGTTGAGCAACTACGAATGTGCTGATAAAAGAAGTACAGGGCTAACCATACTCGCTAAACAAAGATTAGGGCCTGGCTAACTATACTCGCTTGCAAGTACGGGGCTGCCATCATTTCACCAGGGTTATTTCTAACTATATTACTTCTTTCCAACAGTTTTAAGAATGCTATATAGGAGAGGCATAAAATTAGAAAACCAAACAAGAACAGATTCTCACTGAGTCGGCATCTTTCATGGCCCAAAAGAATGTTACAGTCATCAGTGCCAAGGTGAGAACAATTCTGGCAGCAAAAGTTTCTTTCAACTGCCAGCTATCTGGCCTGGGAGATGGCTCACTCAATCTTTGGAGCTTGTCATGATCGTTCCTGAGAATGGTATAAACAATTAGTCAAACTGATCTTTCTCAACTTGCTATGTTCAAAAGGGGGAGTACAAGAATGAAAAACTATCATCTTACCATTGTTTAATATGGCAATGATCAAAACCATAAAGGATGCAAGGTCAAACTTCCAGATCAAAGCAATGAACATAAAGCCAAACTGCAAAAGCAAAATGATGTGACTGGATGCATGAAATTTCATCAGCAAATGCTTTTTATAATCTTGAGTCTACATTTAAGGGAGGACATTTACCACAATACAGATCGTAATGGAGATGGCATAAATCTGCAAAGTTTCAGTCAACTCATACTAAGCTAGGAACACAATTGGCATTATGCAGAGATTTGGTGCATAATTAGTTGGAAAAACAATCCGATCACTAACAGTGTGATCCCTATCACATCCCGATTTTTGGGGCCTGGGAAGTCGCAGGTAAATGGTAATATCCTCAATTTCAGTCCCTGGGAAATGGCTATGGTTTAAGTTTGGCGGTTTTCCAATCAGAACTAAACTGTTTTCTCTTGTTTTGGAAAACCTAGTTTTCAGATCATTTGTATCCCTTTGTTTTGTTATTTTTGGGGAGACATTTTTTATCCGAAATTCCAAATGCTTTCTTCTGGACAGTTGTTCCAAACATTTTGAAGTTTTACGTGAGTTAATTTCAGAATTTTTGGAGTTGATATGAGTGGTACGATGGCCTGATTTTCAGATTGTGTGAAACTGCCTGGAATGGGAATTTCAGTGATGTTTACACTGTCTTGATTTTCTATGAGCTTTTCTGGGCTGATTTTAGAAATGTTTTCTTCACAAAAGTTGTTGAGAATGTCCTTTTCTATAATGTGTACAAATTTGGGAATTTTCTGAGATGATTTGGATACTGGACAGAGCTTATTTTGAGAATAAAAATGCTGTTCCAGTAAGCTGTTTTTAGTCTGTCTTTGAGTGACTGAAAATGGTATTTACAGAGAGAATTAGATTTTGTGTTCTTCATTAAAAAATGTTTATTAAGGTCTTGTTTATGACATCTCCGAATTTGAGAATTTTCGGAGTTCATTTACTATGATTTTAAGTCCGATTTCGTGAACAGTGCAAAACTGTTCGGTTTTTCCAGATTTCAAAGATTTAGCATTTTCTATATGAGAAAGTTGGAATTTGGACTTGGTGTCTTCTGGTGATTTAAAGTACACGTTCCAAGCTTTCAAATGAGATATTTTATGCCTTGATCGGAGGTCGGATCAGGGGGAAAACGAAATTTGGAAATAAATAGCCAAGAGTGAAGCTTGTTCAAGAAGCTTAATTAATTGCTTGTAATTAATGCTTGGTCTTTTTTTCCACAAGCATTTATGAAGCCATTAATGGAAGTTGGACTTTGGAGGCCATCCTCATCATGACATGTATTAATTGCTTAGACTTTGATGGCCCTTCATGATGGCTTGTGAGGTAAGCGATGACCTCATCGCCTCGATGACACGCGGCGCTTACATCATCCTTTTCTTTGGCCCCTAGTTTCGCCTCCCTATAAATAGAAACAAGGCCATTCGGCCAAGGAGAGAGAGAAATAGAGAGAGAAAGAGAAAGAAAGAAAAAGCTTACCGGCTAGGCCGTCTCTCTTTTTGTTTATTCGAGTGAGGAAGCCACGTCCAAGGCCCGAGTGTTCGTGTTCAAGCCCGAAATTTCCCGAGCTCACCCGTCTCGAAACTTGTTCTAGTTTGGTTGGTTGGGTAAGTAAACTTCCTAATATCGGGAAAGGAAGTTGTGATACGTTATGACATGGTTTGCTTGGACCGTTTCTCGGTCATTTGGTTGATTGTGATTGGTTCATTTCTCGATTTGATCATTTTTCTTGTTTGATATTGTTTTGAGATTGAACCGAGCCTTGGTTTGTAAAGCGTGCATGATGTGGCCATGCGTAATGTTCTCTTGAATGAACTTTGCTAGTGATCTGCCATTGATGCGGGTGCGGTAAGGGCCGACTTATGCTAACAGCGATCCCCTCATCCTCGCTTGATATTAGTAGGTTTACTTACTGAGTCTCCCCGACTCATCTCCCATTTTTCCCACCCTCAGGTCCGTAGGATGGTCGCATGGACGGCAGCGACAGGGGGAAGCTTGAGCCATGTTGAAGTTCGGAGAAAGTGAGGAGCGAGGAGAAGTAGTGGGCTTAGGACACCCAAGCCATAACGTTTGTTGTATAAATGGCTAAAATTGGATAATTTGGCCTGTAAAATATATTTACGTGTCCTATAAACATAAGGTTTGCTCATGATGCTGTTGTCTTAATCCCGCTTGTGCTTTTTGTTGTAATCGTCCCGAGTATGCTTCCGCGTGTGTGTAAATAAAGATAATAATGAATGGGACGTCGCGTTTATATGACCCCCGAGGTCAAGGCGTTACAATCCCTCTTTCTTAGAAATACAGCCCAGCTGACAAGCACAGAGCCTATAATGACACTCAAGCTTGTTTCAGTAAGGACAATGTCCAAGCACTTCTAGCTGCATCAGTGGCATCAGCAACTGCAATCCAACGTCTGCCTTCTTCAAAGCAGAGGCTTCATTCACGCTATTTCCAGTCATACCACACAAGTGCTTGCTCTCCTGCAGCTTCTTTTCAATTTTGTACTTGTGTCATGACACGTGCCATTCACAACTTCAGTGAATAAAATAATGTGGATCTCTTTAAGCATGATTTCACGAATCCATAAGGTGAACCAAAATAGTTGCAGTTCTTGATTGATCTGAGTAACTTTTCAATTGTCTCTGCTTGGGTTTTTTCTTGATGTACTCACAACTATGCCACATGAAGAAGACAATTCTGGAACAGTAAATTGTGTGGGACACAATGGTCTGTCAAGGAATTCTCGCCTCAGAGGAAATGTATGCTCAGTAATGTCTTCTCAATGGGATGTTCTATCTACACGGTGATTTCATTATTAAGCTCGCACCTCAACCACCTCCAAATATGGTTCTCCATTAATAATTTAATTTTTGGTCTTAGGTCTATGTTTCGTTGATCAAGAGGACCAAAGTATTATTAAGTATAACATGAGATGATAACTTGCTAATTGGGATATCCAAATTGAGCACCAATGGAACAAATCTACCTTGCCTAGAATAAAATTTCCATGCTTGAATAATCATGACAAAAAGAATATGATTGTCTGAAACAGGTAGAACTGAATCAATATTCTTTTACTGGTCCAATTTGACACAGAAAAACCTTGCTAAGGAATTAAAAGGTTCCCCGGAATAATGCGAAGAGAATTTTGAGTTGTGCTTCTTTCAATGTCCTTTCTCGAAACAAGTGTGACAGAGAATTTTATGTCTCCTGAAAATACAAAGACAAGCTGAAGACTAGGATCAAGAGTTTTCATGGACCCTGCAGACGATGAAATGGAAAAGCTTGAAAGTTGCTCTGTTGAAACTTGGGTGGAATGCTACAATATGCAACATCTGGAAGGAGAGAAATAAGGGGATACATTAGCTAGTTAACCCCCAAATGAATAGAGTTGTTGCTGCTATACTCTTCTCAGTGAAAACTATGTTTGAGTCATTAATTCAGGAAGGGAAAAAAGCAGTTCCTGATGAGGTCAAAAGCATCTGTAACAGATGGAGGATTGCTTGTTAGCTGTATGTTCTTGCTCGACCAAGACTGCTTTGAAGCCATGATTGAGGATTGGATGCTCGATGGTGAGTTACTGGTTTTGACTTGTATGATTCATTCTGTTCTAATGTTTGTTTCCAATGTAAGAGTGGGCTTTGTTGTCACATGGGTCATTGAGTTTAAGGAGAGGTCTCAAACTAGGTTAAGATCCACTTTTTAACTCATATTTAATATAAAAAAACTCATATTAAATGGGGGTATCGTAAATAGGTTAGCCAAAATTTAAAGAATGGGTTCTTATGGGTTTAGAGTAGCAAAGCCCAACTAAATATGGATTTTAATTGGTTTGAACTAAACCCACATGCCACCTACCAAACAATGCCTCATCTTGTTTGGGCTAGCTGATGCAGTTTGGGCTGTTGTTGGTCAGAGCTTACAAATTCACACGTAACTTTGCAGATTTTGGACAATATCAACCATGCGCATCACATTGTCAGGGGATCTGGCAGAGTGTGCACCTAGAGATATCAAACTCTTCCAAGAATCCAATCTATCAAGTCCTTATTTCAACTAGATCTTGGCAAACTCCAGCAATCAATAACTCCAGAGATTAAATCTGAAAGATCTAGCCTCTCAATGGACTTGCATCCAGCCATATTCCACTTTTCCACGCATGCCTCTACCTATTTTTGGCCATGAATTTTCTAGCAAGATATTGCAATTCGTAGCAGTCAAAAGCTTCATACAACTAAATTATGGTTAAGGCCTTTCAATGGACTTGCACTAAGAGATATCGAACTCTTCTAAGAACTAGGATCAAATTGCGACTAGATAATGACAACTTGCAACATCCAATAGCTTCCTTCATATGATCACCACGGCCTCCAATTTCAACCAGTTGATGGCCAAATAGCTTCAAAAGAGTTGATTGCGGAAGGTCCAGCCTTCGAGGGTCTTGCACCAAGAGACATCTGATAACTCCAACATACCAAGCCCCTGAATTTCTTGTAGGCTTTCGTATTCTCAAACCATCACTTGCTTCAGACATTTTGATTGAAAAAAGGTCCACCCTTTCAAGAGACTTACTCAATGAGATATCCAACACTTCCAAGAATTCCAATTTATCAATGCCTTGAATTTCAAGTAAATTTTCGCATTCTTTAACAGCTCCCATCTAACAACCGCTTGAATTTCGACCACATTTTGGGAATATGCAATAGTCAATCTCCTCAGACCATTGATTTGTGGGCTTTTTGACCTTTTGATGGCTATGCAAGAAAATATCCTACTCTTCCAAGAACCCAGACTGATCATGGCCTCGAATTCCCACAAGATTTGCACAAGAGTATGCCTTCAATAGCTTCAAACGATCTAATTGTGAAAGATCCAGTCCTTCAATGGACTTGCATTACGACACATCTAACGTTTCCAAGAAACTCATATAGCCTTGGATTTCGACAAGATTTTCACAAGCAAAAGCCTTCAACTGCTTTAGATAATTAAATTGTGAAAGGTCTAGCCTTTCAATGAATTTGGACTAGGAGATATCCAGATCTAGCCTTTCAATGGATTTAGACTAGGAGATATCTGACTCTTTCAAGAACTCTGACCTATGAAGGCCTTGAACTTCAACTAGATTTTCGCAATGATTAGCATTTACTTTCTTCAAACGTTTCAATTGAGAAAGATCCATCGTTTCAATGGAATTACATGAGTTGATGCTCAACTCATCCAAGAACTTGGATCTACCAAGACCTCGAACTTCAACAAGATCATCATTTTTTTTAGTTTCAATGGAGTATTCATTCTCTCTAAATATTCAAGGTCATCAAGACCAGAATCTGTACCCCCTTTTCCGTCCAATGTTGTTGTCTCATATATTTCATATATGCTCATATGGGGAATTTAGAGATGCCTTTAAATATTGACTAAAAATTTAATTGTTAATAGACTAAAAACAAATCCCGAGTGGTCGTCTTCTTGTGGTCCTTGATGTGTGCTCCCTAGTGGCCTTAACAACTAACCCACTATCACTTCTTTATTGAAAAGTAATTACAGTCAACTCATATAATTGATGTATTAAAATAGACTGGTTAGTTGACATTGACTTAGAAAAGTGCTGAGCCATTGGTTTCTAGCTCTAGACTTTATCCTGTGAATGTCCGCTCCATTCACAGCTCCAAGAGGGCCTTTCCCTTTCACTTCTAGGAGTTTTCCTCTGTGCGTGCTTAGTCGTTACCTTTTAGGCATTATCCGATGACGATTCTATGTTGGTGCTGAATGGACTCGATCAACATGAGATGATTTTATCATTTATGCACCGTGTGCCTTTCAAGTAAAGAACTGGGAAAGGTTTCTTGTTTTATAACGAATCTAATTGGTCACTCATCAAGATCCACTTGTAAGTAAATTACTTTTATAGACACTGTTACCGTTTATCACGATCCAGTTTCTCCTAAGTTTTGTAATATCAACAAAAAATCTCAAACTAATACACTCTTAACATATTTACTTTTGTGATACGAAAATTAGGTTAGAGTAAATGTTACGAATATACCAGTTTGAAATTTTTTGTGGCATTAGCCAAAAAAATTCAATTTTTAGTTTATATTTTGAAATAGCTATCTAGGGCCTCACAGATTAATGGCATGTTTGGTAACCATCCTTTTTTAAAATTATTTTTCTATACTTTTGTTCTTCAGTATAGAAAAAATACAAAAATCCATTTGATAACACCATTTAATTTTTCTATTTTCTTGAGTAGAAAAGTAGCTAGGAAATAAATTTGGAACAGAAACAAGAAATAAAAATTTTTTTAGAGTTATACCAAGCGCTTTTATGTTATTTTTTTTTCCTGAGATTAGAAATTTTTTATGTGTTCTTCTATTCGAAAACTCATCCAGAAAATAGAAATAGAAAAATACTAATTATGCAAAGAAATTATTTCCGAGAATAAAAATATTACCGAGCGCACCCTAAATAACTATGTGAGCATCTCCAGATCAATTTGAACAAAAAAAAAAAATAAAGTCATTTAATTCGAAGACTGAATTGGTAAGGATAAGTTTAAGCACGCGGTCGTACATACTGCAAAATTGGTGTTCGTGTTTTTTGTTTTTTTTTAAAAATTTTTCTTTTTATATTTTTGCATCCGTCTTGCAATAATGGTCGGCCGGTTAAAGCGGCCCGCGTCCGCCTACTCCCGCAGTGCGAAACCGGTGGGTGGATCTTTGAAATAAGCGTAAGGAAGAGAGACGTAACTGAGAGAAGGAGGCCCCCAACACGAAAACCGATTTCATTTTGAGAGTAAGAAGGAGGCGATGGACATGGAGAATCCTCACAACCCTGGAGGAGGATCCTCCGAAACAAGAGAAACGAGTTTCGATGTGTATTTGAGCTTCACAGGACGGGATACTCGCGGCGGCTTTGTGAGTCATCTCTACCGTAGCCTCCACCAAGCGGGGATCCGCGTGTTCAGGTATGAAGGGGAACTCGTCCCGGGAAAGAGTATTGGGCCGTTGCTTACCCAAGCGATCAGGCATTCCAGGATCGCCATTCCGATCCTGTCAGAGAGCTATCCGTGGAGCAGATGGTGCCTCCGACAGCTGGCTCTGATTGTGGAGTGCCACAAGACGATGGGCCAGATCATCATGCCCGTCTTCCTCGACGTCACGCCATCGGTCGTGAGGCACAGATCCCACGGTTACGGCGAGGCTATTGCCGAGCATAGATGGAGAGGAGTCGACCCAAACACCCTCCGGGAATGGGAGGAAGCTCTCATCTGTGTGGGATCCATCCCAGGGTTGGAGAGTGATAGGTAAGTGTAATTGAGTAATTTCAATTGAGTAACCTAGCATCCAAATGCCAAGGTAGCGCTTAGTTCAATTTAGTTAATCTAATTAGACTAACGCTAGGTGTATCAATACCTGATGTAGCTCGCTCTGATCTGGTACTCAATATGATTCACTTGTTTACATTCTTACTCCCAGCTTGCCACATTACTTAATGTTTTGGTTTTGTTGATAAACTTCAGTATTCCTATGTTACACACATCTTTACAAGCACATGACTCTGTTTTTCGGTTAACTTAGAGGCAGCGATAATGGTTGTGATCTTAGAATAAGATGGTCCAGGAGAATGTTCTTCCTCTTGGAATCTGCATCTACAGAAAATCTACCTCTTGCGAGAAAATGCCAGTGTAGAGTGATACCTATTTGCATAATTTCTGTCGATGCAACTAACAACCTTTGCATCTCAGAGTGATACCGATTTGCTTAATTTCTGTCGATGCAACTAACAACCTTTGCATCTCATCCTACCGTGCTCTGTCTCTGCCGATTTAGTAAAAATATGTGCCACTAATTGCGTGGCCTGTTTGTCCAAAGCTGATTGCTGTTTGATAGTTTTTGAAAGGAGAGCGTGAATTTTTGTCTTGCAAACTACTTCAGAGTTCAGACATTGTTGGACTTACGTTAATCTTTGTGCACGTGCCTTGCGCACGCATGATACAGCTCACCCACAGATGCTTCAATCATTGAGGTACTTGTCGCAAATGTGTTGAGGGTATTGAACAGATACTTCGTTGGCATCGAGCGCCATGTGGAAAGAGTTATGGAATTACTAAATGTGGAATCTAGCGATGTTCGTGGAGTTGGAATACATGGCATAGGGGGCACCGGGAAGACAACAATTGCAAAGTTAATCTACAAAAGAATATTTCATCTCTTTGATGGCTGTAGCTTTCTGGAAAGCGTTAGAGAAAATGCAGAAAAACCAGGAGGTTTAGTAAATTTACGGGGCCAGTTGATTTCTGACCTTCTAGGTGCAAGGCATAGACAAATTTATTCTGATGATGATGACGGAATTAGATCCATCAGAAGCAGATTCTTTCACAAGAAAGTTCTCATTGTTCTCGATGATATACAACCAAGCTTTGAACTTACATCAATTTTAGGAAGTCTTGATTGGTTAGGCTCTGGAAGCAGGATCATAACTACCACCAGAGCCGAACAAGCTTCAGATGAGCTTGAAGTGTTCCTGAACTATAAGGTTGGAGGAATGCAACGAGATGAAGCCCTTAAACTTTTCCACGTCCATGCCTTCAGGGAGAAACCTGCTCCAGATGACTTGGCTACTCTGTCCGAAAATATAGTATCAACTATTGACCGACTTCCTTTGACTATTGAGGTTGTCGGGTCGTATCTATTTTCTAAAAGCAAGGATGTGTGGAAGCAAACCTTAGACGAGTTGGAAAAAGTACCTGAGCTACAAGTTAAACAGAATTTGATGGTAATCATCAAAGCATTACCTGACAAGCAAAGAAAGATATTTCTGGACATTGCTTGTTTCTTCATCGGAGAGGACAAAAGTGTTGCATGCTACCTGTGGTCCGACCGTGATACCACAAGCCAATTGGAATTAAAAGTGCTTGTCATCTCATCTATTGTTAAGATTGAGAACAACAAACTGTGGATGCATGATCAACTTCGAGACCTAGGTAGGGATATCGTCAAATTGGAACATCGTGAACTTGGAAAGCGCAGTAGATTGTGGATGCACAATGATGCCTTGGATGTGCTAATGAATGAAAAAGTAAGATACAAGTTCATCACTGTTTTTTACCTTATAATTGTATGCCTTACAACTCAGTGTTCCTTTTTTCATAGAGGAAAGACACTTACGGTCCATTTATTTCGCGAAAAATGACTGATTTGGAAAACATTTTCTTAAAACTAATCACTTTTATATCTTGAAATAATTAGTCGATAAAAATTTTTCTTTATTGATAGCAATTTATGTTTACATATTTTCATGGACGATAAAAATATTTTTTGTTCATTTGTTTTTGGAAGAGATACAAGCGATCCATTTTAGGAAGTTGTTTTCCAAATCATTCACTTTCCGCGAAACAAAAGACCCGTAATAAATATGATTTCTTTAGTTTGAAGTCTCTAAGCATTTATCATCTTCACATGTTTTTGTGGGGAAACGCTAAGTCCCTTGGCAATCCTATATTTCACGTGTAGGGAACGAATCGTGTTGAAGGTGTTCTTCTCAAATTTGACAGTAGGTCACAATACAGTTTTGGACCAGAACATTTTGTGAGTATGTCGAACATAAGAATCCTTCGATTGGATCAGGCGAACCTCGAAGAAAATTTTGAGCGGCGTCAGTCAAGTTTAAGATGGCTCCATTGGCAAGGTTGTCCTCGGAATCTTCGTGCTAAAAATTTGGATTTGAAGGAGTTGGTTATTCTAGATCTTTCCTGGAGCAAGGTCAATGAAAAATGGAATGGTTGGAGAGAAATCGAGGTATAGAAGTAAATTATTTTTTATTTCATTTGTCAAATTGTTGCGGAAAAGTTAACTATTTTATTATTCTACTTTCTGACAGAAAGCCGAGAAATTGAAAGTTTTGAACCTCACCGGTTGTGTTGACTTGATCAGAACTCCAGACTTATCTCATTACAATTGTTTAGAGAGATTGATTCTTGAAAACTGCATTCGGTTGGTTGAAATTGGTTCATCGGTAAAAAGTCTGCGGCGCTTGGTTTCACTAAACTTGAGGTGTTGCACTGAACTCAATAAGTTGCCTGAAGAGCTGGGTTTCCTCATGTCCTTGCAAGAGATTCTTATAGATGGAACTGCTGTTCAAGAAATTCCTGCATTCGTCGGTCATTTGAAAAATCTTAGAAGATTCAAAGTGCCCGCAAATGTCTTTTCATTGATCCAGCTGCCCGATTCAATTAGCCATGCAATATCTCTAAGAGTCCTTGCACTGAATGGTACCAAAATAACTAAACTTCCCATGTCTATGGGAGAGCTAGAAGGGCTAGAACACTTGTCAATAAGTCATTGTAGGTCGATATTGAAGTTACCAACGTCCTTGGGGACTTTGGCTTCATTGACCGAACTTGATGTATCAAGCACTGCAATTGTCGAATTACCTAATGATGTCAATAATTTAAATTTTTTAACAGTGCTCAAAATTGATTTTACTTTTGTAAGAGAGCTGCCTTGCGCTATATGGACGTTGAAGAGGCTGGAAGAGCTGCATGCTTCAAGATGTCGGAGTTTGGATGGGGAAATTCCTGGAGATATTGAGAAGCTTTCGGAATTGAGAGTCTTGAGGCTTGGATACTCTCGGATTCGTGGTCTACCAGATAGCATTTCTACACTGACCAATCTCCAAGTGCTGGATCTGCTTCATTGTGACAAGCTCCGTAAATTGCCCAAGCTTCCTTCCACTATAATAAGCCTATCTGTCAGTTCTAAGTTGATGGATACAATCCCAGACATCCATCACCTGGTTAAGTTGGGAGAGTTGTTCTTGGCTGATGGATCCCAGGAACTGGTGTTACCTGTCCGAGATCAAATTGAGGCAAAAGGACACACTGGTTTGCAGCTTAAGAGTTTGTCAGAGCTAAAGATATTGCAGCTATCTGTGTTAAAGATCCAACTACTACCTGTTGGGTTGCATCACCTTCGTAAGCTCAGGAAGCTCTCCCTTTGCTGCATTCACTTGAAAGAGCTACCACAGCTTCCTTCAAGTTTATATACTCTATCACTTCGCCATTACAAATCGCGGACAGGATTGCCAGATCTTTCATATTTGAAGCTCCTGTCAGAATTCGAGCTTTTCGACTGTGCAGTAAAAGAAGTTCCGGGGCTCGGGAAGTTCGAATCCTTGCGAGTTTTCAGAATATCTCACTGCAACCTGCAGCAGCTGGATGAGCTGGAGAACTTGATATTTTTAGCATCATTGAATGTTTCGTACTGCTTAAGTCTTGAGGAACGTCCCCATCTATCAAAACTGAAGAAGCTGAAACTGAAAGATATTAAAATCAAGGGCTGTCCGGAAGATTCACGATATTAGAAGTGTGAAACACCTGAATTCCTTCGAGGAGCCAAGCAGTTCAAAAATTGAGGCGGAAAGCTCATCCGAGGTAACCAACACTGCTGATTTTCCCACTGGACCGCGTAAATGGAGGATGGCACTTGATAAGCACGTGTTATGTCTGGAATTTTTGCAAAAATCAATGAATTGCTTAATAACAAAAATGCATGACACCATGAATTACGATGTACAGGATATTTTCTCCCATTAACACATGCGGAATCATTTTTTCAAATGAAATTTGAGTCATTGAGACTTTATATTTCTTTCATCTTCTTTAATGGGTAGATGGGTCCAAATATGTAAGGACTCCACTTCTATTTCTTCTTTAAAAGGGCATCTTTTTTTACTTCTTTTAGTATTTTTCTGCGATACACGACCAAAGAACTTCTTTTTGTGCCGGGTTAGTTTAATCATGCTTTCAGGAGGTGCTGTTACGCACACAATCCAGAGAGTTGAACATCGTATTGGTGTCTTAAATCTTTGATGTGATGCGGAAAAGCGCTGACCGCAGTACCGGTATCTTAAATTTCTGATGTGGTGCTTCTATTATGTTCAAGTTAATTCTTAGTCCGAAGTGCTGTGAATAAATTGGGATTAGTGGCTCATGGAAGGTATTCCATCTCCAAACTGTTCTCTAGTAATTCGACTTGTTTGACGAGCCACTCTTCCAAGGACATAATCTGATCAATACTGTCAATGAAATCTCAAAACTCGTTTGGTCTCTTTTCACGTTCAGTTAGTTTGAATCTAAGCATCAATCTTTATAACCGTTTGACACATGGTAGAAATCTTATTTGATGCATTGAATACATGCTTACACAAGTTTTGTCACAGGTGGAGTACAGCAAACCAGCTAATACCAAACATTCTTCCTTTCAGGGTGTCGAAAACAAACACAAAGGTATGCTCTCCACTGAGATTGTCAAAAGCTGAGTTGTTCAATAAGATTAAGTATGAGGTCAACCTTGAAATGTAGATCACTGAAAGAGGTCATGGCTAGAAAGCTGCCAGACCATAAGGATAGGCAGTTACGGAATTTTTTCAAGCTATGCCATATTGTTGGAACTGATCAGACATTGACTAATTTTATGGGCCATGAAGTAAATCTTACACCTTAATTACTGCTCCTCTTGCTATAGTGTCATATGATCCTTAAGAATATAGTCTATAAGAGCTGACAAACATCATCAGCCACTTTTATCTCAATCTTTTTCTGCTTGGGAATGGCATTTTATCTATCCATCTAAAGAGGTGTGGTGAGTCGCTATTTGACACTTGTGTCCTATCACAATAGAGGATTGACACACCTCTTTTGTCTGACAGCTGTTTTTCCTACCGATATGATTATGTCAGAGAAGGATGATTTCAACACTTTCCTTGTCGATAATGAAGATAAGGATGAAGATAACATTCCAGAAAGAAAGAAGAATAAAACTGCTAAAAGGATAGCCTTGGCGATTTCTGACGTTCCCACTCTTCCACCTATAGCACAAGCAATATTTTCCAAGTCTGACGAGTCAATCACTGAAACTATGGGCGCTTCTTCTAACTTGCAAATTTCTCCCTCTGTTGGAGGTTCATCAACCATAAGGGATAGAGTGAAGGTAATATAACTGACGTCTTCCTTTTCTATTCAATTGACTTTGTCAATGATTAATTTCATATTTCTTTCAGGCTGTCGCTTCCCTATTCAGCAGGCTGTTGAATGTCAGAACCAAACCAAAGCCAGAGCATGGACCTCAACCAGTTACTGCTGAGACTCGGAATGAGTCGGAACTGGTCAGCCTGCTAAAAGAAGTTAAGGCCAACCAAGAGATTCTAAAGGAGGAAGTTCGAGCTATAAAGGAAGAATTGAAGGTAGAAGTTAGCACTCTGAAGGATGGACTGGCCACCCTGCAAGCAGGATTTGGAAACTACTTGGCTAGAATTGAGACCAAGCTGAACACTTTGAAGTGCTATGATCCAGTGAGAGCTCACTTGGACCCCTCATTCATTTCAAACACCCCTTCTTCCTCAAAGTGATTTTGAACCGATTCTGATAGTTTTTATGTAGTTACTGAACTAGTTTTGTAATTCTGTGGTTTAAATACTTTGACTACCTTGAACATTTTGTGAATTCTGATCTTTATATG
The DNA here is from genome assembly GCA_024733475.1 of Syzygium grande. NCBI lineage: Eukaryota > Viridiplantae > Streptophyta > Magnoliopsida > Myrtales > Myrtaceae > Syzygium > Syzygium grande. The sequence goes on along the minus strand of JAMXDD010000008.1, from coordinate 23,679,791 downwards.
ATTATGATAATATTTGTATGTGATTTGGAATATTCTTTTGTGACGATGACAAAAAGGGAGAGAAATATGATGCAGATATATGCTAGAGGAGAACTGGTACTGATGCAGATACATGCTAGAGGAGAGCTGGTACTGATGTGATCTTGAATACAGGATAGATTTTGCAAAATACAAGATGCATGTGTACTGAAAATGTGTGAATACAGATATGGATCCTTTTACCTTGCATGAAGCACCGGAGTATATTTGGATCAAGTTAAAGTAATACTATACACTTTGGCATATACCAGTCTTTATACATCCAAATTCTATAAGAAACTACTTTTACCTTGTTGCAAATCCACTCATAGTTTTCTTGTAGAAAATAGTCTTGCGCTTACTAATGTTATCCAAGTTAAGACTATATCAACTCGGTTGCTTTAACTCATGTTTGTAAGCCTCAATAGCTGCAAGCAATTTTAATTATTTCTGCACAACTCTTATGAAATCAATTATTTTGATATTTGCATGGAAAGTTTTGTCACCATAAAGAAGGGAGAGATTGTTAAGAAAACCTTTTTATAAATTTTGAAGTTGACAAAATAATCTATGATTTTTTACGAGCTTGATTTATGCAAGAGTTGTTCGTGTAAAAGGGACTTGTAAGTACATAGTGAAAAGATTCGAGATAGCTAGAAGGATCTACATTGTAAGGTGAACAAGTCTAGAAGAATAGAGAGTCCATAAAGACTTGGAGGTACCCTAGTGAATAGTCTATAAGATCTACATCACCGTCATACTCGAAGTTCCTAGCGAGAAGCAGTTGGATATAATCGAGAAACTTGATATAATGGGAGTCTGATATCACTGGGAAGCCAGATATTATCGGAAACTGCTGATATAAGTAGAGTGACTACACTACCTGGGACAACAACCTTGTCATGTGCTTAGAGGATAGTATCTCGTGATAAGTTATCTTATTTTTTGAAAGCTAGTGATCTGGTATGGATTCTTATTTTGGAAATAATTGATTGATCTAATATTATCTACAAGGAAAATATCAATCACACGCGATATCTTACAATCATCTTGAAGACAAGTTACTTTCCATAACCAAGCTACTCTATTTTTTAAAACCAAAGATTTGATTGTATAGGTGACTAAATCTATGGGAACTCAAATTGATTGACTTCAACACTAAATTGATTTGCTCAACAATTGTCTGATGGTCAGCTTAGAAATTGATTCTAGTGAAGGTTGTCCAAAGGGAAGATTAGATGTTGAGGAGTATAAAAAGAGATCAACAAGACACTGGAGAGAGAGAGAGACAGAGAGAGAGAGAGAGAGTGCAACAATCCAAACACAGAGAAAGCTTTACATTCGTTCATTGTCTTTTCGAGCATACTAAAATTGTAATCTCTTGAAAAGTGTGTCAGTGTTATTGTTTGTGCTTATATATGAGATAATGAGATCTATTTATTTGAATATAAGCAACACTAGCTTTGGGAAGAAGCACTTAGGTATAAGCATCACGTTCTACTGTAACTACTCAAAGTTTGCTAGTGAAATTTAGCTAGTAGGCACTAAAAATTTATATCACAGTGTAATTCATATTAACCCTTCAAAAATTACACTAAATTTGAAGCAAACATGTATGCTTTGTCAGAGGCAGCGGCGTGGTACAGCTTCGTCAAACGGCAGAGACTACGAGAATTGCAGAGCGTCGAGGTGGAGGCGGAGGGGTCGACGTCGGTGTCAGCTAGGGCGGAGGTGTCGAGAGTTACATGCATCAGAGGCGACAAAGTCTACTCATTGGAGGCGTGAGTCGAGAGAGAGAGTGAGCAAAGCAAGAGTGCAAAATCTGAAGTGGAAGTGCAAAGTAGAGAGAGGAGAGAGAGAGCCTTGCTTTTTTTCAAAATTTCAGTTCTGAAGCAGTGGGGCTCGGGCAGCACGTGTCGCCCAATGAGTGGCTCGGATTTTGCCAGCTTCAAATCACAGTGATATGCATTATGCAATATTTTCTCCGAAGATGGCTCTGGTTGAGGGGGCTTTGTGGCAGGATATTGGTTCATTTAATACACTGATGGATCAGAAAAATCCACTCAACGAGGAGATGGCCGAGAAGCGACGCATCAGAAATAAGCTTTTACTTGAAAATAGTCAGTTTGACCATATCATGTCACCTTATCAAAGAGAAGTCGGGGACTTTGTAAATAACATGTAATCATATGCTGGCTCAAATGAAATATCTCTTTGGTTTGTTCCTTTGTCTGACATCAGTTTTTCAAATCGAGTACACATACTCATCCGATCAATCCCATCATCGATCTTCTGCTCCGGGGCATTTAACTTCCCTTAACCCCCATTAGTTACTAATGGGATGCCATAATCAATAAGACACCTTACGTTTCTCAAACTCCTGAAAGCCATCATTATATTGAAGTGGGAAAATTTGTGCTTTTTTTTTGGTCGAAAGGGAAAATTTGTGCTTTTAAAGATCATACCTTTCAACTTTTACATTATCAATCAATTTGAAGAAAGGGTTAATACTACGAAAAACCCTAAACTGATATACCTGTAACAATTTTATCCCGAACTATTTTTTTGATTACCAAAAATCTAAAATTGGTACACTTGTGACAATTTTATCTCGAACTATTCTTTTAATATCATTTTTTCAAAATTTTTTATTTCTTTTTTCTTTTCTTTTCTTTTCTTTTCCCTTTCCTTTTCTTTTTTTTTTTCCCTTCATCTTTAACCTCTAACCGGCGAGGTCAGCCCCGTTGGCCGCTAGCGAGGCCGATCTACTTCCTGAATGGCGAGGTTCAACCTCGCCGCTTCTGGACGAGGGGTCGTCTGCCCTTTTGTCGGGCGAGGTTCGACCCCGCCGACAACTGGCGAGGTCGGCCGAGGCTCAACCTCACCGCTTCTAGGCGAGGCCGACCTCACCAATACCGACGAGTTTGAGCCCTCGCTAGAGCGACGACAAGGATTACCAGATCTGGCAAGACTTGAACTCGCCGGCAACTAGGGAGGTCGGCCTAGCCCAGAAGCAGCAAGGTTAAGCCTCGGCCGACCTCGCCAGTTGCCAGCGGGGCCAAGCCTCGCCAACGACGGTAAGGACGACCCCTCATTGGCAACTGACGGTCGAACCTCACCAAGGGCGGGCAAGGCCCACCTTGCCGATTCTTGCGGCGTCGGCCTCATGAGAACAGCAACGAGGTTGGCCTCGCTAGCAGTGAATGGCCGACCTTGCTGGCTAGAGGTTGAAGATGAAGGAAAAATAAAAGAAAAGGAAAAATAAAAAATAATTCAGAAAAATAAAAAATAATATTAAAAAATTAGTTCAGGATAAAATTGTCATAGATGTACTGGTGTTGACACCTAAATTTTGCCCAAATCATTTAGGATTTTATCTTATAAAAATTAGGGTTTAATTTTTTAACCCCTAAACCAAAAATATTTTCATTAAAACTGCATGGCATATAGCTATTAGGTGCATTTGCATTAATAGGACCTATTAGAACATATTTTCCATGTTTATTTTCAAAAATTAAATTAAGAAAAAAGAAAAAAAAAAAAAAAGGAAAAAAGAAAAAAAAAGTTAAGTTAGTCATTAATTATAAAAAAAAAAAAAGAAAGAGAAAGCCAGCGTTGAATGAGTCAACGCTGGCCACTCCTCTTTCTCGGTCTGGCGGCAACACAGGGAAGGCAAAGGGGGGCGTGATGCAGCAGGGGAAAGACCGTATAGAGGAAAAAGCGAGGGGGAGAAAAAGAGAAAAGGGAGAGCGAGGGCGAGAAGAAGAGATCGTCGGGGGAAGCCAGAGAGAGACCGGGGAACAGCGAAAGCAGAGAGAGTTCGAGAGAGAGGGAACAGCGAAAGAGCAAGAGAGCTCGGGAAGGAGACCAGAGAGGGAGCGAGAAAGAGATCCCAGAGAGAGAGAGTTCCGGAGAGAGAGGGAAACGTCGGTCCTTAGCGATGGCACCGCACACCTCGGCGTGGCAGCGAGCCCCGTGAACCCCTTTCCTCACGGTAGGTCCGGCCTTGAGCCCTCATTGAGCCTTACTCGGTCTATTTTTGCTCGGTTCGGGTGTTTTCCCGAGGATCCCGGCTCATGGGTGTGCGAGGCGCGCGGGTGTAACCCGATCTGCAGTCGCCTTCCGTTCGCCATCAAGGTCGGGTAGGAATTTGCCAATTCTTGCCCTCGTTCCCAGCTTGCCTCTCTCTTTTTTTTGCGGGAAGTCGTTGGCCGGAGCTCATGGCCAGGAATAGGCTTGTCTTGAGTTCACCATGTGGCCTTTCGTGCATGCTCCCCCTCTTTAGTATGTCTAGTGCCGACAATCTTGGTTCGCGTTTGAGTCTCGATCGAGCCTAGATTCCTTTGTTTTTTGTCGCACCCGGTGTTTTGATGTGCGTCTTGTGAGCGAGATCCGGTTTAAAATCCTCTGTTTGCACAAGCTTTGCGTCTCTTTCCCTTGTTGGGCTGAAAGTTTTATTTGGTCTTTTATTTTAGTGGGCTTTGGGCTTTTCTTTTTTTAGTGAAACAATTTTGGGCTGGACCTTTTCTTTTTTTATTTTTATTTGCCGGACCGGGCTCAATAAATGAACCCGGTCCATCGTGGGCCCGGGCCAGTAGCCGGTCACCTCAACACAGGCCGATCCGGTCCGGGTCGAATGCGGAGAGCCGACCCGGATCCGGTTTCTCTTTTTATTTATTTTATTTTTTATGTTGCATTATTTTAATTTTTTTAAAAAAATTCAAAAAAAAAATTTCAAAAAAAATTTCGAAAAAAAAATTTCAAAAAGTTTCAAAAATTTTTAAAAATTCCGAAAAAATTTCATAAATTCCAAAAAAAAATTAAATTCTTTTTTAATTTTTTTAAAAAAACAAAAAAACAAATTTTTTTTAAAAAAAATCAAAAAAATCAGAAGTTTTATTTGGGTTTTGAAATTAGGTTCTCTTACCTTATTATGTGATTAGTGTCATGTTTGATCGCACGTTACTCGGTTCACCCACTTTGAATTGTACATTTAAATTAACCTCGCACGTAGTTGATTATGCATGTTTAGGTTTAGATATTAACTGATGTTTTCCTTAGCTTAGTTAGGAATGGAATTTTGAGGCTCCCGATTAGCGAGAACATGTTAGGCGATCAATTGAGCAAGATCAGGTACCGAAAGGGCACTAGTTTGTCGATTAGTGTAATCGTGTCCCCATACTCATTGAATCTCCGTCCGTAGAAGTGAAGCATTTCTCCCACGCTTCACTTGGGTGTCTAATCGACCCACCAAAAATCGATTAGTGGCGACTCCTAAATGAAACTGATTTGCATGTTAACAACTTAAACTTAAGTCGCGAATTGGTATGGGCTTGGGAGAGCTCGAGCTAGGTTTAACTTAGTAATCCATTAGCCAAACCCCCTTAGGTCGCGGGGCCGTTCAGGGAGGTCGCGACAGCTTGGCGACTCCGCTGGGGAGTTCTGTGGACTTAGGGCGTTTATCTTGTTCGAATACATCCCCTAACGTGAATGTTCTTGGCACTTACCTCTTATTTTGCAGGTTTGAGATTTGGGGAATAAATGTTTATTTTTTTTCGGGCGCTTGAAGTGTTGTTTGCTTATAAATTGCTGTGCATGCGTTAGATGTTTTAACACTACACTATGGCACACACAACCATACTGCCGGACCCGGGCCATGATAGGACGCTTTAGGATGGTGTTAAGAAAAATACAACCTCGAATGCGAGACCACGATGAAGAGGTTGCCTTTCTTTTCCCCGAAAGTTCTTTCCTGGTGTCGTAAGTGTTTATCCTTGTCCCCGAGACTGCGTGACTATAGGGTATCTCTTTCGACTGAGCCGGAGTTAAGAGGACCTGACACCAACGCGAGACTGCGACGGTCAGATCACCCTCTTAGCTTCACCTTGTTAAACTGTCTAGATAGAAAACGAACCTCACAAGTGCATATGTGTGTCTTTGTGTCTTTTTAAAAGAAAGAAAAAGAAGAAACGATCGTCACTCACTATAAGTATGATTCCTCTCATTATTAGCTCACTTTGGATTGAAATTTTTATTTTTGAAATTCGCGGAAATCAATCAAGTGTCCTAGGTGATTTGAGCTCATAATTGAAAATTTTAGACAATCATTCTTGACAGTGAACCTTGAGCATAAATCACAAACACCTGTGATTTGGCCCCACCAAAATAGATGATTTTGTCTAAACTTTCGGTTATGGGCTTAAAGTCGCATTTTTCGTGCAGAAATTCTTTCAAGTCAGGATTGCATCTTGGAGCATAAAATTGAAATCACATTTTCAATAAAATTCTTTTTTGTTCACATTTCGAAATCAAAATTCAAATCACTTTTTGTGTATTAATTTTTAAAAATAGGAATCACCTCATTGTTGCAAAAATGAAATCGCAAATCAATCTTTCAAATTTGATATGCCGCATTTTGCGATGAAACTTTTGGAATAAAAAGGGCGCTTGATTAATAGCCGCAATTTGATCTTTTAATGATGTCTCCACTTACGATGAAATCTTGGTGAAATACCAAATGCCTATAAATAGGGACCATGGGGGTATGTATCGTCACCTTGCTTTCGTTGTAAGAGATGGCATCAGTGAGAGATCGCTTTTTCATTCACATACTAACATTGTCTTCCTTTTACAGGTTATACGTGATGGTCATTCCTTGAAATTCTCATCCTTGACCACGTCAAGAAGTGAGCTTTAAAGCTAGGACGAGAATTATTTATTGCATTCCTTTATGCAACAGTTTTGTACTATGTCCTTGTTTTTATTCTCATTGGGAATAATGTTATCCGATTTAGGTTTTAGTTGTGAATCCAATTGATGTTGTAAATCACATGACTCGCATCTTTGAGTAGTGAGGTTCTAATTCACATCATTGTTCTTTGAAAGCACATAAAGTGCTTCAAACAGAGCCCTGAGTTAGGTTTTTATAAAATGTTTTGAAAATGAGTTTCAAAAAGTTTTGCACAAGATTTTATCACTCTGCTTGATCATTTCTCAGGTTGGTCTGCAAAAAGATACTTTGAGATGGTAAGGTGGTAATCGTTCCAATAAGAATTTCTTGTGCAACAACTGACTTGTCTATTCATTTTTGTCAAACAGGTAAAATGAATGATTTGCTCGACATTCTCCTCCTCTAAACACTAAAGGTAGGCGCTTAGAACTCAAATCAAACGCAACGTGCCATAACCACTAATTGAAGTGTGTCGCGCGAAGCACAAGTGCTCGTGATTTTTGCTGTATTCGGCAGCCAGACTCCAAACGAAAGCCCCCAGAGTGATGATTGGAGCAGATCATTGAAGGGGCAACGACTACCATTCATGAAGTATGATAAAAATGTGTGTTTGATCATGGTGACAACGTTTCCAACTAAAACAAACGTGAGGAGGCAGAATCAACCACATCGGCATAAAACGATTTGTATCGTTCCTAAATTAGCTCAACCAAGAATGGAAATGACTTGGGTCATCTTTCATTTTGCAGATAGAGGAATGCATGGGGAAAAGCATCCATGAAGCAATGCCCTCAAACGTCGGAGCAGGGAGCATCCCTCTCCTTCAGTCTCTAACGTTCACTGGGACTTAGTGAATTCGATGGCATTGAAAAGGCCAAGTCAAGGTGGAAGAAAGCTGATGAAGGGAGTTGCCAAACATACAAGGAAGTAAATTCAAATGAAGAGAGTTGTCAAACACCCAAGAAGGCGAATTCAAAAAAAGGGAAACATCAAAGACCCGAAGGACACATGCAAGTGAAGGGTAATGATGTATCGTTTCCAATTTTTCAACCTATAAAGGTTCATGCACTAACACATTTTTTATTCTAATTTTTTACAGGGTTGCCAAGTTTCCATGCTGCAGGTAAGTACCCTTCTTTCAAGATTCAAATAAAAATCAAATGAAAATTTTCTTCATGAAAAAATGGCGGAGTTTATGATGTATTTGAGAAATAGCACAAACATAGAACTGTGAAAGCAAACTTTTCACAAAAATTTTGAATATCGTCTTTATCAAAAAATTGCCTTGGTGTTTGACGGATCATTTATTTTGAATCAAAATTCCCTGCGGAGATTAATCAATCGTGATGATCTCAACAAAAAGGGAGATGTTAATAATGCCAAGTGAGAAATATTTAGAATGAGGAAAGGCAAGCCATTCCCAAACACGTCCCACAAACACTTTGAGAGTTGAGTGGAAGAGAAAATTAGTGTTGTTTAAGAGCAAGAAATTCATTCGCAAGTAGTACATGGATCGAAATGAAAGGAGGCATTTCCTTCTTCTATCCTATACACTACAGGTGATCATAGTTAGCCCATTTGAGCCATTAAATGTGAAGAGTTTGCAAAATACCCCTGTCAAGAACCACCCTACAACGGGGTAAATTTGGAGGTTTTGGTTGACATGATATGGAGGAAAAGATGAGAAAGACTTATTTGCCCTTACTTGCATTAATCTTTTTATGGTAACTTCAGGTGCGTCCTTGTGGAAGCTTGAAACATCCCAAAATGAAGAAGAGCATTCATTTCTCTACCCAAACACACTCATGCCATTTGCTTAATCAAGTTGAGCTTGAATATTCATTTATAAAGCCCGAATGGTGATTGTCTTCCCATCTTGGGGAAAGGTACATGATTTGCCATGGCAATCGATGCTTATGTCACAATAAGTAAAAAATCTCGAAAGTCCTAGAAACTCAAAAGATTCAAATGAGCAAAAGTCAAAATGAAAACTAGAGGGCATGAAAAAGTAGTGTGCCTGGTAAAAGCAAGGCCAATGTCCATTGCAAAAAAAAAAAAAAAGCCGCATCAAGAGAAAAGCTCTCATGTGAAAAAAGATGTCAAAAGAAAAATGTTGGCAAAAAAAAATCATTACAAATACAACAACCATTAGAGAAAGGAGCAAAGCTCTTGTGTTGAAAGGATTAGTCAATGGACTTTTGAGACAAACTGAATCTCAAATTTTGAATGCCTTCGAAAAGATTAGATGATATGGTAATGATGCCATGATGATCACTATTTCTTAAACCCCTTTTGCGAATTTCTTAGCCTTTCGAGCATTTACCCAAACCAATGTTACAACCTTCTCCAAAGTCTCTTCTGATTGGGATGGTTTAAGTAGAAATTTGGATGTTCAAAGAAGTTACTGCTTGAAGAAGAGGGGGCAAAGTTGTCTTATCTTATCTTAAGGTTTCTTGACTTGTAAACCTGATGGAGATGCTGATTGAAAATTATTTCATTCCTTAGCCGATGATGCTTATCCGTTGTTGAAACCATGACCAAACCTACATTACAGTCATTTAAAAGACCTCTTGGATCGGTCAATGCATACTTATTGCGAATGATTCTCGAAGCCTTCGACACTGATGGTGTGAGGTATATAGAGAGATCATGTTTACTTCCCACATCAATGGATGGGATCAAACAGCCTTTTTGAGAGTATGTGAGAAGTCCTTTCAGACTGAGGAATTCTTGCTTGGCATGCTTAATAGGCTCTCTTCGGAAGTTAACATCACTTTGATGAAAGACTTTCTCCTAAGTGAATTTGATGATTAATGACGTTTTTCATGCATAAAGGCAATTTTGCACTATTGAAGGATGTTGAATGCTTTCAAGACAATTGAGTCTATTATAAATTACTCGTGAAATCAATGCTTTTTCATTGATAATACCATATTGATATGGCCTATTGTGATGTTATCTTGCTTGGTACGCACTCGCTACTAGAGCACTTGTTATAACACGTACCTGTTATTACTAATCTTGTAAGACAAGTGACGTTTCCTCAAACACCAACCTTCATGCTGATCTCGGAAATGCTAAGATGCATCCAAGCATTCATGAATTCCCAAGACCCTACTGGCAAGGACATAATAGGCGATCTATCGAACCCTCGAACAGGGATCCCTAAGTGTTTGAGTCTTTTCAAGTCTCGCTGATAGAGGGCTTTTAAGCAATCCGATCTGACCTACAGGTATGTACATCTCGCCACTCTTTTCAAAAGGTTTGTGGTCCAACCTTAAACCACGCTTTCAAAGGTTTATGGTCCAACCTTAAACCACGCTTTCCAAAAGGTTTGTGGTCCAACCTTAAACCACTCTTTCGAAAGGTTTGTGATCCAACCTTAAACCACGCTTTTCAAAAAGGTTTGTGGTCCAACCTTAAACCACGCATCAAAGGTTTGTGGTCCAACCTTAAACCACTCTTTTAAAAGGTTTGTGATCCAACCTTAAACCATTCTTTCAAAGGTTTGTGGTCCAACCTTAAACCACGCATCAAAGGTTTGTGGTCCAATCTTAAACCACTCTTTCAAAAGGTTTGTGGTCTAACCTTAAACCACGCATTTCAAAAAGGCTTGTGGTCCAACCTTAAACCACTCTTTCCAAAAGGTTACGGGTCATCCTTAAACCCTGATTGCAAAAGGTTTCGGGTCATCCTTAAACCTTGATTTCAAAAGGTTTCGGGTCATCCTTAAATCTTGATTTCAAAGGGTTCCGGGTCTATCCTTAAACCCTGATTTCAAAAGGTTTCGGGTCATCCTTAAACCCTGATTTCAAAAGGTTACGGGTCATCCTTAAACCCCGATTTCAAAAGGTTACGGGTCATCCTTAAACCCCGATTTCAAAAGGTTCCGGGTCATCCTTAAATCTCGATTTCAAAAGGTTCCGTGTCATCCTTAAACCCCGATTTCAAAAGGTTCCGGGTCATCCTTAAACCCCGATTTCAAAAGGTTCCGGGTCATCCTTAAACCCCGATTTCAAAAGATTTCGGGTCATCCTTAAACCTTGATTTCAAAGGGTTCCGGGTTTATCCTTAAACCCTGATTTCAAAAGGTTTCGGGTCATCCTTAAACCCTGATTTCAAAGGTTACGGGTCATCCTTAAACCCTGATTGCAAAAGGTTTCGGGTCATCCTTAAACCCCGATTTCAAAAGGTTCCGGGTCATCCTTAAACCCCGATTTCAAAAGGTTCCGGGTCATCCTTAAACCCCGATTTCAAAAGGTTCCGGGTCATCCTTAAACCCCGATTTCAAAAGGTTTCGTGTCATCCTTAAACCCCGATTTCAAAAGGTTTCGCGTCATCCTTAAACCCCGATTTCAAAAGGTTTCGCGTCATCCTTAAACCCCGATTTCAAAAGGTTTCGCGTCATCCTTAAACCCCGATTTCAAAAGGTTTCGGGTCATCCTTAAACCCTGATTGCAAAAGGTTCCGGGTCATCCTTAAACCATGATTTCAAAAAGTTCCGGGTCATCTTTAAACCTTGATTTCAAAGGGTTCCGGGTCTATCCTTAAACCCTGATTTCAAAAGGTTTCGGGTCATCCTTAAACCTGATTTCAAAAGGTTACGGGTCATCCTTAAACCCTGATTGCAAAAGGTTTCGGGTCATCCTTAAACCCCGATTTCAAAAGGTTCCGGGTCATCCTTAAACCCCGATTTCAAAAGGTTGCGGGTCATCCTTAAACCTCGATTTCAAAAGGTTCCGGGTCATCCTTAAACCCCGATTTCAAAAGGTTACGGGTCATTCTTAAATTCGGATTGCAAAAGAATTCCGGGTCATCCTTAAACCCCGATTTCAAAAGGTTCCGGGTCTCTCCTTAAACCCTGATTTCAAAAGGTTCCGGGTTTATCCTTAAATCCCGATTTCAAAAGGTTTCGGGTCTATCTTTAAACCTTGATTTCAAAGGGTTCCGGGTCTATCCTTAAACCCCGATTTCAGAAGGTTCCGGGTCTTTCCTTAAACCCCGATCTTAAAAAGTTCTGGGTCTTTTCCCAAAATCCTGATTTCAAAAGATTCTGGATCTTTCCTGAAGCCCTGATTTCACAAGGACCAGAGTCCTCCTCTTTCCTTGCCCGGTGGGCTTTCGCAGCTCGGAGCACCTTATCGACCAAGAAGCGCAGCCAGTCTTCCTCTTTCCTTGCCCGTCGAGCTTTCGCAGCCCGGAGCACCTTATCAACCTGGCGAGCTTTTGTAGCCCAGAGTCCCCCTCTTTCCTTGCCCAACTAGCTTTCGCAGCCCGGAGCATCTTATCGACCTGGCGAGCTTTCGTATGCCCAAAGCTTATTTCTTAAAAAAAAAAAAATCATCATCTCTCATATATCTCTCCGTGCCCTTTGTGAACAAAATTTAAGTGTCTTTTATCTTTGAATGGAACTTCTTCGAACTCCCCTTCAAAGAGGGGCAGCTGTTGACACCTAAATTTTGCCCAAATCATTTAGGATTTTATCTTATAAAAATTAGAGTTTAATTTTTTAACCCCTAAACCAAAAATATTTTCATTAAAACTGCATGGCATATAGCTATTAGGTGCATTTGCATTAATAGGACCTATTAGAACATATTTTCCATGTTTATTTTCAAAAATTAAATTAAGAAAAAAAGAAAAAAGAAAAAAAAAGGAAAAAAAAAAAAAAAAGTTAAGTTAGTCATTAATTATAAAAAAAAAAAGAAAGAAAGCCGCCGTTGAATGAGTCAACGCGCCACTCCTCTTTCTCGACCCGGCAAAACTGGGAAGGCAAAGGGGGTAGAATGAATGGTGGGGGAAAGACCAAAATGAGAGCTTAAAAAACGAGGGGGAGAAAAAGAGAAAAGGGAGAGCGAGGGCGAGAGGAAGAGATCAAGGGGAAGCTAGAGAGACTGGGAACAAATGAAAGCAGAGAGAGTTCGAGAGAGAGGGAATAAATGAAGAGCAAGAGAGCTCGGAAGGAGACCGTAGAGGGAGCGAGAAAGAGATCCCAGAGAGAGAGAGTCCTGGAGAGAGAGGGAAACGCCGGTCTTCGCTAAAGGATAGCAGTCAGACCTCAGCCTGTGGGTTTGGCGAGGCCCCTTGGAACCCCTTCCTCACGGTAGGGGTCCGGCCTGAGCCCTCATTGAGCCTTACCTGGTCTATTTTTGCTCGATCTGTGGTGTTTTCCCGAGGATCCTGCCATGGGTGTGCGAGGCGCGCTGGTGTAACCCGACCACTCCCCCTGGCCGCCCATTCGCCATCACCGAGTCCTGTAGGGACCAGAGTTGCCGCCTCGCTCCCACTTGCACTCTGTTTTTGGGGGATCCTTGGCATGGGAGCTCGCGGCCGTCCCGACTTGTCGCGGTTCTGCGTGGCGCCTGCGTGCATGCTCCCCTCTTTTTAGTATGTCTGGTGCCGACAATCTTGGTTAAGTTTGGCGTGATCGAGCCTAGATTCCTTTGTTTTGTCGCGCGCAGAAATTTGTTTGATGTAGATGCTTGGCGAGCGAGATCAGTTTCCGTCCTCTGTTTCACACACTAAAAGCTTTTGCGTCTCTTTCCCTTCCCCCGCGGTGTCCGGATTGCTTGCTGAGCTTGATGTGTATGTGGAGGTTTTGGCGTGTCGCCGACGAGCAAGATCGGGCTGCGTTCACGGTGTCGTTCGGCGATCCCTATTAGTGCTTTCGGTGGTTCGGTAGCGGCGAGCAATGAAGTCGACCCAGCCGAAAGAGACGGCGGGTGGCGGCCGAGTTGGGAAGTCTCGGCCGTGAAGGCCGAGCACGCGCTCCTCGTCGGAGCGATGGCTAGCGTCCAAGCGAGCCTCGGGCGCGGCGAGGCGGCCGCGAGTCGGGTCGCGAACCGGGTCGGTATCCCGGGTAGAGACAGCGCGCATCCGGGTCGGTCATGGTCCGCCGGGTAGGTTTTATTTAGTGCGTGGGCTTTAAGTTCATTTGGTTTTGGGCCTTTCGCGCGTGGGCCGTCGAAAGTTGGGCTGAAAGTTTTATTTGGTCTTTTATTTTAGTGGGCTTTGGGCTTTTCTTTTTTTTAGTGAAACAATTTTGGGCCGACCCTTTTCTTTTTTTATTTTTATTTGCCGGACCGGGCTCAATAAATGAACTGGTCGATCGTGGGCCAACGGTCCGGCATACGTCGACCTCAACAAAAGGCCGGTCCGTCCGGGTCGAATCACGGAGATCCGACCCAGATCCGGTTTCTCTTTTTATTTATTTTATTTTTTATGTTGCATTATTTTAATTTGAAGAAAAAATTCAAAAAAAATTTTCAAAAAAAAATTTCGAAAAAAATTTTTTGAAAAAAAATTTTCAAAAAGTTTCAAAATTTTTTTAAAAATTCCGAAAAAATTTCATAAATTCCAAAAAAAATTTTAAAATTTTTTTTAAAAAAAAAAAAAAAAAAATTTTTTTTAAAAAAATCAAAAAAATCAGAAGTTTTATTTGGGTTTTGAAATTAGGTTCTCTTACCCTATTATGTGATTAGTGTCATGTTTGATCGCACGTTACTCGGTTCATCCACTTTGAATTGCACATTTAAATTAACCTCGCACGTAGTTAATTATGCATGTTTAGGTTTATATATTAACTGATGCTTTCCTTAGCTTAGTTAGGAATGGAATTTTGAGGCTCCCGATTAGCGAGAACAAGTTAGGCGGTCAATTGAGCAAGATCAGGTACCGAAAGGGCATTAGTTTGTCGATTAGTGTAATCAAGTCCCCGTACCCATTGAATCTCTGGTCCGTAGAAGTGAAGCATTTCTCCCACGCTTCACTTGGGTGTCTAATCGACCCACCAAAAATCGATTAGTGGCGACTCCAAAATGAAACTGATTTGCATGGTAACAACTTAAACTTAAGTTGCGAATTGGTATGGGCTTGGGAGAGCTCGAGTTAGGTTTAACTTAGTAATCCATTAGCCAAACCCCCTTAGGTCGCGGGGACGTTCAGGGAGGTCGCGACAACTGGTTTAGGGTTTTTTGTGGTCAAAAAAATAGTTCGGGGTAAAATTGTCATAACTGTACCAGTTTGAAATTTTTTGTGGTTAAAAAAATAGTTTGGAGTAAATTTGTCACAGAGGTACCAGTTTGGATTTTTCGTGCTACTAAGCCTTGAAGGAACTTAAACTTGTTACTACAAATCTTTCAACTGATGACATCATCCTCTAAGCATAGACAGGTAATCATTGCGTCCATACGTCTTCTGCCAATTGCTTTGAAATCAAAAGATAACTTCTCTGCATAGCTTGCTACACCGTTTTTTTTTATAAAGAATTGGGAAAATTTCAAATAAAAGTCTAAAATACGCATTAATTTTTTCAAATAAGAGTTCGAAGTGGACTTAGTGTTAAATAAGAGTTTAAAGTGGCCATATCAGTATCAAAGAAGGGTTTGACCTCATTAGCTATCAAGGGCATTTTCGTCTTTTAATTTTTTGATTTTTTTCGCTTGTTTCTTTCTTTTTTCCCTTTTCTGATATTTTTTCAATTCATAAAAAAACTAACTCAAAAAAAAAAAAGCTAAACCTTAAAAAAAACAGTGCACACGGCCCTCCTCCTGTTGGTGATAGCTAGCGATCCTCGCCAACCAAAGGCGAGGGCCAGCAGGCCCTTACCAAAACCAGGAGAGGGTTGTGACCCTCTCCCAGATCTGGGCGAGGGCTGCTAGACTTGCACGAGGTCCGGGGACCCTCTCCTGGTTCTAGCAGGGGCCTACTGGCCCTCGCTGAGGTGCTAGCAACCTTGCCGCCCATTGTCACTACCGCATCAGTGCCTTCCTACCTGATTTTTTCTTTTTAAAAAAAGCTTTTATCTTTTTTTAATTTTTAATCTAATTTAACTAAAATTTAGATTAAAATTATCTTATGACGAAAATGCCCTTGACCAACTGGAATATTAAGTCGGTCGGCTAGATAAGGCTCTTATTTGAAACTATTATAGCCATTTTATGTCCTTATTTGAGAAAATGCGAGCACTTCAAGCTCTTATTTGAAATTTTCCCTAAAGCATTTAATAATGGCCGCCTATCGGCATGCTTTGACATGGAGGGATGTGTGTTCAAAGACACCTTTCCATTTCTTACTCGTCGAGGGTCTTGTTGCTCCTATTCATGTACTTATTTTTCTGATGCGTTATGTCACTCTATCTCTTGTTGATGCCGTTTGCTAGTGAATTTATTGTACCTATTCATGCACATACCTCGACGGAGCACCACATTTCCACTAGGAGTGTGCAAAAAAGATTCGAGAACCGCCCAGAATTGGACCAGACCGGCCTAGAACCGGCAGTTCCCATGGAGATTAGTCTAGTTTCTGGTTTCAATTTACTAAAACCAGTGAGTATCGGTCCAGTTCCTAGTTCTAATCATGAAACTGCCTGCCCATCCATTCGAACCGAACCTATATACATATAAATAGGGTAGGCCAAGTAAGATTATGAAGGAAATGCAAGTTCTCTCTGTTCTTTTTCCTTTTACTATTGCCAAGTTTGATGTGCTTCTTAGTGGACAAAGATCCACACTGAAAGTTGTAACGCCCCGTACCTCGGGGCCATTAACGTGACGTCCCGTTCATTATTATCTTTTATTTACACACACGCGGAAGCATACTCGGGACAATCACAATAACAACAACAGCGGGATTAAGACAACAGCATCATGAGCAAACCTTATGTTCATAGGACACGCAAATATATTTTACAGGCCAAATTATTTTTAAGCTTACTTCTCTATTTCGTTTCCCCCTTGGTCCGACCTCCGAAAAATGTATAAAATATCTCATTTGAAAGCTTGGAACGTGTAATTTAAATCACCAGAAGACACCAAGTCCAAATTCCAACGTTTTCATATAGAAGATGCTAAATCTTTAAAATCTAGCAAAACTGAACAGTTTTGCACTGTTCACGAAATTGGACTTGAAATCATAGTAAATGAACTCCGAAATTTCTCAATTTCGGATATGTCATAAATAAGACCTTAATAAACATTTTTCGTGAAGAACACAAAATCCAATTCTCTCTATTAACACTATTTTCAGTCACTCAAAGACAGACTAAAAATAACTTGCTGGAACAACATTTTTATTTCTCAAAATAAGCTCTGTCCAGTATCCAAATCATCTCAGAAAATTCCCAAATTTGTCCACTTTATAGAAAAGGAAGTTCTCAACAACTTTCATGAAGGAAACTTTTCTACAATCGGCCCAGAAAAGCTTATAGAAAATAAAGACGGTGTAAACATCACCGAAATTCCCATTCTGGGCAGTTTCACATAGTCCGAAAATCAGGCCATCGTA
This sequence comes from Syzygium grande, assembly GCA_024733475.1. NCBI lineage: Eukaryota > Viridiplantae > Streptophyta > Magnoliopsida > Myrtales > Myrtaceae > Syzygium > Syzygium grande. The sequence continues at coordinate 23,662,759 of JAMXDD010000008.1, read as the reverse complement.
CCACTCATATCAACTCCAAAAATTCTAAAATTAAATCATGTAAAACTTCAAAATATTTGGAACAACTTTCCAGAAGACAGCACTAGGAAATTCGGATCACAAAAGTCTCCCCAAAAATAACAAGACGAAAGGGTACAAATGATCCGAAAACTAGGTTTTCCAAAAGAAGATAAAACAGTTTAGTTCTGATTGGAAAACCGCCAAACTTAACTCATAGCCATTTCCCAGGGACTGAAATTGAGGATTTTACCTGCGGCTTCCCAGGCCCAAAAATCGGGATGTGACAAAAGTCATTAGACTAGACCTAAGCATCTTAATATCCTGCTTACCAACAAACTACATTGGATTCACCGTTTCCATGTTTGGGAAAGAAGCAATCTTTGGAAGAAACAACGGGGCGGATTGGTTCCATGGACCCACATCAAACATTGGACTGGTTTCATGTACCCACCCGGGAACCAGTTTCGAAAAATTGGAATCGGGAACCGTCCGTTAGTTCCATGGATACACTGCCTGTCCGGTTCCCCCATGGATCCATGGAACTAACGGGCGGTTTCTGGTTTCCATTTTTTGGAACCGGTCCTAAGTGGGCGGTTTCCGGTTCCATGGTAAGAACCATCCACCTGGACCATGCTCATCCCGAGTTTCCACATCGCCACAAATCTTCCTTAACTTCTTTTTCGAACAAACTATCACCTCTCACTCATGGCTTCCTCTCCTTCTCAATCTGCTTTGTCAAGACCCAAAAAAAAAGATCTTTTTTGTCAACTCCTCCTTCACTAAGGAATTTATGCCAAACTGGAAAAAAGGTTTTTTTTTTTGGGTCAGAAAACTGGAAAAGGTTGCTCGAACTCCTTTTCATCAAATATTACTATATTATTTCCAACCCTGATGTGGAGGAGGAAATCCTGGTGTTGTTAGAGGCGCGAGAGCCAATTGGTCTTCTTGAGTGTAACAGTTGGGCTTGAATGTTATAATAAAGGGCTAATATCACGAAAAATCTCAATTGGTATATTTGTGATAAATTTATCCCAAACAAATTTTTTACCACAAAAAATCCCAAATCGGTACATCTGTGACAACTTTACCTTCTGCTAGTTAACATTAAATTTTACCGTCAAGTTTCTGAGTTGAATGACACGTGATAGTTGACGGGTGTATCAGTTTGGGATTTTACTCTTCGTTTGTCACAGGTATACCGATTTGTGATTTTTTGAAATATTAATCCAATTTAACGGATGGTAAATTTATCACACATTTAGGGGCCTTTTGTGGTCAAAAAATTAGTTTGGTGTAAATTTATTACATGTGTACCAATTTGGGATTTTTTGTGGTCAAAAAATTAGTTTTGAGTAAATTTATCATAGATATACCAGTTTAAGGTTTTTCATGATATTAACCCTTAAATAAAAGCTCAAAATTCAAAATATTATTTTGTCAAGCCCAGCCCAAAGAAGTTACAAAAGAGGTCTTCTTCTTTCGGCAGTTGACGTCCGTCGAATAGAAGGAGGAAAAGAAATAGGGGGCTGAGACAGAAGAGAAGAAAATGAGAAAAAAGGGGAAGAAGAAATGGTTTCTCGCGTGCGCGCTCCAAGGATCTTGGCGAGTCAAATTAACTCCGTTTCACAGTGTTTAATAAGGATTCGAACCCTTTGTTCATTTAATCAAGGTAATTTTCAAAATTAGGAAATAAATTCGAGATTGTGTGACATTTAAACTGAGAAATCCGATTTTGGAATTGTTAAGCTATGGAATTTCATGGATATCATGGATTAAGGCGTTGTGAAGCCTTGAGATTTGACGGGAGTCGATTTGAAGTAATGAATGGTTTTACTAGGAGATATCCCACTCTTTCAAGAACTCTTACCTTTGAAGGTCGCAAAACTAGATTTTGATGATGGCTAGCATTTAATTTATTCAAATGTTTCAATTGACAAAGATCTAGCATTTCAATGAAATTGCATTAGTCGATGCTCAACGCGTCCAAGAACTTGGAACTATCAAGATCTCGAACTTCAACAAGATCATCGTTTTCTTTTTTAATTTCGATGGAGCATCCGTTCTATCTAAATATTCCAAGTCATCGAGGTTAGACAAATTTGTACCCACCACTCCATCCAATGTTGTCGTTTCATATATTTCATATGTTCATATAGGGATGTTAGAGATACCTTCAAATATTCACTAAAAATTTGATTTGTTAATTGACTAAAAGCAAATCTCTAGTCGTTGCCTTCTTGTGGTCCTCGATGTATGCTCCCTGGGGGCCTTAACAACTAACCCACTATTATTTCTTTATTGAAAAGTAATTACAGATGAGCTCATATAAATGATGTAATAAAATAAACTGGTTAATTGACCTTGACTTAGAAAAGTGCTGAGCCGTTGCCTTCTAATTCACAGCTCCAAGAGGGCCTTTCCTTTTCACTTCTAGAGGTCTTCCTCCACACGAGCTTGGTCGTTGCGTTTTAGGCATTATTCAGTGGCGGTTCTATTTTGTTGTGGAATGGAGTCAACTGACTTGAACAGATTTAATTATCATTTATGCACTAGCAATTTAGGATATGAATGACAATCATTCAGTTCTAGAAATTAATTTCTGATCAGATTCTTGTTTCTCTTCCTTGAACGAGTTTCTTAGCCAAAATAAGCTTTTGATAACGATACAAAATTTCTGTTCTCGAAATAGAAATTTGTTTGATAACGACATAAAATTTCTCTCTTCCGAGTGGGCGGCGAAGGACGGTGGCGGTGGACAGTGGCGGGAGGTGGCCGACAATGGGAGGCGAGTAGCGGCGGACAGCAGGACATGGCCGATGACCAACAATGGGAGGCGGCTGGTGTTGAGCGACGGCGGGAGGTGACTATTAGCAAACGGCAGCGACAGGCAACTGTGGATGGCAGCTGGTGGTGAGAGGTGGTAGGTGGCTGGTGGACGTCGAGCGACGGGTGGGCGGCCAGCTAGTAACGAGGGTAAGCGATAAGAAAAGTTGAAAATTTTTACTTCTCATTTCTATTTCAAATCTATTTTTGAAATCAAAATTTATTTCAGAAATAAAAAAATCAAATTGCGTTACTAAACGGATTTCTATTTCAAACATGTTCCTCGAAATAGAAAAACAGAAACATAGAAAAACAAAATGGTTATCATGCGTGCTAGCAGTGTTATGCATAGGAGATTCATTTAATGTTTATATTGTTGTCCTCCTTGGCCACAACATTAATAATGTATCTAAAAGAAAGGGAAAAGAAAAGTAAAGTACATAATAGCTATGTTTCCACTATAATTAAATTGCCATTATACTAGTCTCCAGACTCATGTTATGCCCGTGAAAAAGACTTGTGAAATAGATTACGAGAAATAATATTTCTGGAGGTATACTTGATCAGTATGAGAATAAGAGACTTTGTATTATCCAAAAATACAAAGGGTTAATACCACAAAAAATCCCAAATTAGTATACATGTGACAAATTACTCAAAACTAATTTTTTGACCATGAAAAATTTTAAACTGGTACACCCGTGAGAAATTTACCCCAAACTAATTTTTTGACCACAAAAAACCCCAAAGTGGTACATTTGAGACAAATTTACCCTTCCTTAAATTAAATTAATAGCGTGAAAAATTACAACCTAGTATACCTGTGATAAACGGAGGGTAAAATCTTAAACTGGTACACTCGTCAATTATCACATGTCATTTAACAAAGTAATTTCAAGGTAAAATTTAATGAAAATTGACGGAGAGTAAATTTATCATAGGTGTACCAATGGGGTTTTTTTATTGTCAAAAAATTAGTATGGGGTAAATTTATTACAGGTGTACCAGCTTGGGGTTTTTTAACCCAAAAGAATTATATGTCTCTTGAGCTAAATGGGGAAAATTTTAGTTTGATTAAAGTGGAAAAATAAAAGAAAATTGGTTTCAAAACAACGGGAAAATAAATGTCACTATTAGAGAGTGCCACATGTTAGCCATCCATAAAGAGTGCTTTGGCGCACCACTTTACATCTATAAAATAAGATTGATTTAGTATATGATTTAAATCGATAGTGAGGATATTTGATTTTATATGCTTTATTCTAAACTCTAAGAAATCATGCTTTCTTTTTTCTTTTATGAAGCACACCAAAATTTGCGAGAAAAATTCAAATAAAGGTCTAAAGTGCCCTCATTTTCTCAAATAAAGACATGAAGTAGACTTTGTCTCAAATAAGGATCTGAAGTGGCTAAATCGTTTCATATAGGGGCTTGAAGTGGCCAAATTGTCTCAAATAAATACTTTTGGCCGGCCGGCGACTATTTCGGCCATAAGAGAAGGCATATTTACTAAAAAAAAATTTAAGTATATTTTTTTCTTTCCTTTTTTTTTTCTTTTCCCTCTTCCCTTTTCCCTCCTCCACTATCGCCGACGACCTCCATAGGCCTTAGGCAAGGGCCGTCCTCGCTAGTGTTAAGCCAGTGTCGGGCGAGCGCCGGCCTTGCTTGGCCTCGCTCGGCGAGGCGAGGGCGAGGATTGCCCTTGCCAGCATCGGGTGAGGGTGACCCTCGCCTGATATGGAGATGGCGTTCCTCGCCAGATTCGGTGAGGGCAACCCTCACCAGTGTCGGGTGAGGCCGCCCTTGCCTAGATTGCCCTCGCCAGCCCAAGCTAGGATCGCCCTCGCTTAGCCTGGCGAGGGGGGGGTCGCCTCCCTTGGGTTGGCGAGCGAGGGCAGCCCTCACCTGAGTTTGACGATTGGCGTAGGGAAGAGGGAAAAGAAAAAAAGAAACAGAAAAAACTGAAAAAGTAAAACAGAAAGAAAAAAATTCAAAAAAAGTAAAAGACGAAAATGCCCTTTTAGCCAGCAAGGTCGATCTCTTATTTGAGATTGATGTGGCCACTTTAGGCCCTTATTTGAGATAAGGTCTACTTCATGCCCTTATTTAAAACAATGCCTACTTTGAGCTCTTATTTGATAAAATAAGGGCACTTCATGCCATTATTTGGAATTTTCCTAAAATTTGCTTTTCATTAACTTATGAACTTTAATGAAGATAATAACAATAAATTTAATTATGGGACACTCATGTTCGTATTATTTTCTTTACCTGTTGGTCTTCCTATTTGTTAAATTAGACAACTAATTTGTTTTGATGTATCTGACGGCAAGTCTAACAGCGTCTAGTTTTGTCTTTTGGGTGAAAATTTGGACTATTTTACGGGACATTTGTCCCATGAGTGAAAGCTGGGGCCCTTTTCCCAAAAAAGGCCTATGCCATAAAAATCATCTTTTATTTTTCAAGGGAAATGATATATTGACAGCAAAAGAAGTATCTGGTCACAATCTTTTCAAAATCTCTATTTTTAAAAGATATGTCGTTTTAATGGTATTATTTTATTTTTACATCTATAGTGTGTTATTCCCATTAATATAAAATAGTACTAAGTACATTTTGTTCAATTAATCCAATAAGCCATATTAAATAGAGCTGCAATATTTTCATCCATTGTTTGAAGTATGTACAAATTTTCCATCCAATGAACCTTTTATGTTGTTTTTTTTTTCAAATCTTTGTTTTAGGAAAAGAAAAAGGAAAGAATTTCTCTTACCATCAAACTAATGAGAATTGCATAAAATCACCTTCACAACAAGAATATTTTACCGTAATTTATCAAATAATCACTTATATCACTTGAAATAATTAGTAAGTTAAAAATGTTTTCATTACCGACAATAATTTGTGTTTAGATATTTACGTAGGTAACAAAAATATTTTTCGTTTATTCATTTTTGTAAGAGATAAAATCGATTATTTTTAAGAAAAATATTTTTCAAATCATTCATTTTCGCAAAATAAATGGTTCCTTCATTTTCGCAAAACAAATGGTTCCTTTAGTATAGATCCCATGAAATAGTTATTTCTAGTTGAAGGCTAGGAGCAATATCTCGTCCCCATTCTAATAAACCGCAATTGAGGTGTAGAAATGACAAACGGTTTGACTCACCCAATGGTAGGGGTGTCAATCACTCGGGTCGGGTCGGGGTTTCATGATACCTGACCCGACCCGAAACTTATAGGGTCATGCTTGACCTGCCCAGACCCACCCTAAGACCTTGTTCAGCGTACACCCCCAAGGCCCGGGTCGGGTCAAGCCGAGCTGGATTGAGTTTCGTGTTTTTTTTTTTTTTGTGCAGTTAGATTGGGATGGACTAGCATTTTGTTTGTTTACCCGACAATAGCTAATGTTCAGCCTCTCGTCAATTAACATCCAAGATTTGAATTAAAAAAAAAAGAAAGGGAAAGTGCTACAAGAAAATAGAAGAAATACACAGTACTGAATAAATAGGATCGATTGAATTGTGAACCCATCGCAAATATAGAACCGAATCATCAGATGACTAACTAGGTTAGGTTGGTTATGTTCTCTTGTTTTTTGTTTTCATATGCATAAGACAGAAAAATGATAATAGAAACGATTTCCAATAGTACGCCAGAATCTCTTTTCTTCCCACTCTTGCTGCATGAATACCATTGTAGAACAAGTTCTGTGGTACAAAGTAACTAAAAAAAAAGAAAGAAACTAAAACAACATTAACTAACAGCAATGACTAGAATTTTCACGCCTAAGCAAGACTGGCTTGCTTCCAATTACTAATACATCATCATGGGTCGACATTCCAAATATAAAGCTAGTGCAAAAGGGTTGGACTTAGAATTTATTTTCGCCATCGATGCAGTGTCGTCTGAAAGTGGATAGACGCAGCGCATTAGTATGACACAAGCTTGATCAATTCAAAGCGTGAGAGACAATTCTCATTATGCAGAGAGAGAAATTGTCGAAAAATCACTTACCACTAATGAGAAGTCAAGAACAGTGCTCATTAAACCCAACAATTGGCATGGACTGTGAGTACCAAGATGGAGCAAAGGCGTAAAAACATGCAAGAGCCTAATTCAATCTTCCTAACATAAGAAGAGATCAAATTCAGGATAGGGTATAATCATAAGATTAGCCGTGTAGTGGCTTATATAGGGCTCACAGGGTTTAGAAAAGTAAGATTTCTCGGGCAAGGCTTCATGCAAAGCAAACAGGAAGAGCATTGGAGAAAATCTAGTAATGTATTTAATTATATTACCATTTGTGCAAGTAGATAGACAAACAGAAACCCAAAGTTCAGTTCATCCACATATAAATATGCAGATAAAATACTAACAGAACAGCGACATGGATCATAAAGCTTTTAGAGCACGAGTTTTCCCCTCACCGTGATCATCAATAGAACAAAATAACAATAAGCAATTTCTCAGCATGCAGATATTGAGCATACTATCGTTAATAGATAAAGCACAGCCAGTCAAAGACCTCTCGACAAAGATCTAAAGCAAGCTAAGCTCCAGTTGTTGCTTCCCAAACAGTGGCTTATAAAGACAACTAGTAACACTTCATGTGCACAGGCACAAAGACACAATACTGTTCATCTGGTAAATTGAAAAAATGAGGACATTAAAACTCTGAAAAGTTAAGCAAAAATGCGACTCCGGCATATGCAACAAATGAGCTTCAGTGAGACCAAAGACAAAATATGAAGCAAAATGAAAGGAGTTCCCACAAAGAAATATAATTGCTTGAATAGCTTGAGAAAAGAACATGGAACACCAGAAGTTAAGGCAGTGTACTTCTTCAATGCCTCACACCCTCTTGAAATTCAGATACCCCTACTGCCACAACATGGAAATGACTAGAACCAATCATCTTCATTTAATGTAAAGGATCGCACTCAAAAGTCCATGAAGCCATAAAATCACAGTGGAAAATAAAAAAAACTCTTGACACAACATACAAAGTAAGATGAGATAGACAAAGGAGGGTGCTGCGGATCATGGGGAAAAAGGGGATGATTTCAAGATTACAGAGGGCTTTTGGCCATAAAATGTGAAAAGGGGTCTCTTTCTTTTTCATCCTCTTCCCACCTTTCTCTAGAAAAGTCATTGCTAGAGTCGCTCGATCACTTTCCCCCTCCCATGCCAAAACATTAGAAAGCTAAGTCGCACATAGGCTTGGACATGGCCAAATTGAGTTCGCCCTAAGCAATCAAGGGCATTTTTGGGAGCCGTGGAAGAGGGGAGTGATCTTAGCAGAGATGGCGGTGTGTTGCAATCAACTGCAAGGAGAAGAGGAAACAGAGACGCTCCATATACACGAGCAGAATCGGTGAATCAACTTTTTGCTGGAGAGCGAGTGGAAATCAACGGATAAGGAAAGGGATGGAAGAATTTATGACCCGGGAAAAACCGAAACTCACCACCCCCAATGAGCATGTCGGAGGGGGGACGAGGAGGTCTTGGTTTCCTCAGATTCCCACAATACCATGAAAAACCTCATTCAAGATGAAGCCAATTTCCACAGTTCCAAGAAACGAACGCCGAAATTAGCAAATTTCAAGAAATTTTTTGTGGAGCAAGAAGCGCAAATGCGGCGGCTTCACGGTGGAGAGAGATCGCTCACCTACATGTTCGGCTGCTGGGGCTCGCAGAAGAAACTTGAAGTGAACGGTGATGGAGGCGATCGGTTTTGTCGCCGATCGACTGGCCTAGAATTAGGGTTTTTTCGTCACGCTCTGCGCGCAGAGAGGGGAGAGAGACTAAGGGCACGCTTGGTAGCGTTTCTACTTTTCTATTTATCTGTTCTTCTATTCCCTAGAACAAAAAAAGAACAGAAATTTGTTTGGTAACGCATTTAATTTTTCTATTTTTGGAATAGAAAAATGGCCAAGAAATAGATTTGGAACAGAAATAAAAAGTAGATTTTTTCTACTTCTTTGTTCCCAGAAACAAAAAAAGAAATAGAAAGGTCCGGTCCTCAAGCTGCGGCCTCAGCTCCTCCTCCATCCTCAGTCGTCTGTAGACCGTCTCAAATCACCGGTCCGATCCATTCCTGGTGGGAATAATAAAAAAAAAATTCATAAAAAATTAAAAAATTCCAAAAATTCATAAAAATCAAAAAAATTCTCAGAAAATCCATAAAAATCAGGAAAACTAGAAAACCCATAAAAATTTGTAAAATTCTGAAACTGAAAAAATTAAAAAAATTCATAAAAAAGTTTCCGGAAAATAAAAAGAGACAGATTTTGGGAAAGTAAAAAATTTTAATAAACTTTTCCCCAAAAAAATAAAAAATAAAAAATTCACAAAATGGCTTAGAATAAATTAAAAAATTCCAAAAATTCATAAAAATTAGAAAATTTTCAGAAAATCACTAAAAAAAATTAGAAAATTAAAAAATTCCAAAAATTCATAAAAATCAGAAAAATTCTCAGAAAATCCATAAAAATAAGAAAAACTCAAAAAACCCAAAAAATTTGCAAAATTCTGAAATTGAAAAAATTTAAAAAAATTTCGTAAAAAGTTTTTGGAAAATAAAAAGAAACGGATTTAGGGAAAGTAAAAAATTTTAATAAATTTTACCCCAAAAAAATAAAAAAAATTCACAAAATGGTTTAGAATACTTGTGGCCACCCACTTTAAGTGAAATTTAAAATTTTTTTGATGCCCAAGTGGTATTTTTGAAGATTCCTTAGTTTAGGGATTAAAAGGGGTTTTAAACCCCTAAAAAGGATTAGACAAACCAATAAACCATGCTTATTGGTTTTTTTCACTTATAACTTGTACTTATAGTTAAATAAAAGATATAGATTTGAACGCAAAAAATTGGGAATAGAAATTTTTTTTGTTGTACCAAATGCATTTCTGTTCATTTTCTATTCCAGGAATAGAAATTTTATGCAGTTACCAAACGCATTCTTTTGCTCAAAAACTCATCCAAGAAATAGAAATAAAAAAAAACTATTTCTGAAAAGAAATTATTCCCAAAAACAGAAACGTTACCAAACGCGCCCTAAGTGAGGAGATGGGTCGGCCCAGAGTGTCAATGGGTCTACCCGACCTTATTCCAATTCTAATGATACCCCAAATTTTAGGGTCGAGTCGGGCCGGCTCAGTCCGCGCCAAGTTAGCATGGGTTTTGTTGACACTCCCGCCCAACAGTCATTGTTATTTGTTTATCTTCCGGTGGTTTCTTGGAAGCCTGAATGGATTTGGTCCGGTCCAAGGAACCATTTAACTGAAGCGATTCCGCACAGACGGAGCACCTACTTCTCCAATAATTTTGGCCAGAATGTGGCATTGTCGAGACTCTGTCCAAGGAAATTTTCCGAGCATTCGTAGTCTCCTTTCCAGCTGCAGATGTCGAACGAAGGGACTCACGATGGTTCAGGCTCAGCATCATTGGCTCCAGTGATAGGAAACAACTTTGACGTGTTCCTAAGCTTCAGAGGAAGCGACACCTGAGATGGAATTGTTGGAAGTTTGTTTGTAAAATAAACAAAAGTGGTTATTCTATGTCCCACATAGAAAATATGGAGTGAAGTAGGCTTGTTTACAAGTGCGGGCTTCTTTTGTGTGTTTAGAAGAAACATATGAGTTATGGGCTAGACCCATGATACCCGCGTGCGGGGGCGCGATTATTAGGCGCACTTAGCACTTGGCACGCATGTGCCCTCGCGCATTAATTAGCCTAATCCTCTACTTTGTTCTTTTTTTTTTTATGTCATGCCGTTTCTTTATGACTGTTATTAGTCGAAAGGGTATCTTCGTTCATTTTGAAATTTTTGGAAATTATGAAATTCGGAATTTCGTGAAAAATATATATTTATTATTTTAATTATTTTTTTAAATTCCGAATTTTCGTGTCTTTTCATATACCATTTCGGCTGCATACCTTTTCAATTATGAACTGTCGACCGAAGAGTTGTGTTTGATTATTTTAACCGTTTATCGAAAGGTTGCCATTGTTCGTTAAAATGTCTTTATATATACTCGTCGGTTTTCTGGCATGACAGAAGGTTTTCTTTCTTTTCTGAAAATTTTCATTCCTAAAAAAAAACACAGCCATCTTCTCGAATTGTTTTGTAGAGAGACCCTGGAGAAATACTAGAATTGCTATCTACTATTCTCATCGAGACTTTGTTGTATCCTGGAGGAAATTTATCGGTAACCATTAGCAACTTCGTGGGGCAAATATTTCCTTAAAGAAAGTGATATCACTCTTCAAAGTCTCACTTCATTGTTCTACCCATTTTCGAGATCAATTTTTCCAACAGGAATCATCGATGTTCTCTACGAGGGCCGTTCAGGCCAGGGTTCGCACCTTTAGAGACAAAGAAGAGATTTCCGATGGAGAGTCCATCTCGAAGGAGCTTCGTGGAGCAATCAAGCGGTCGAAGATCGGCATCCCGATCCTGTCCAAGGACTATGCCTCGAGTAAATGGTGCCTCCGAGAACTGGCTCAGATGGTCGAGCAGCTCAGTGATGGAATGATCATCATGCCCGTCTTCTTCGAGATACCGGTGGATCATGTGAAAATGAAGAATGGGGAGGGTCCCTACGCCGCTGAAATTGAAAAATACAAGGAGGACCCAAGAGTAAAACCGCATATGATCAAGGAATGGGTGGATGCCCTACAGAAAGTGCCATCTTTGAAAGGGCGGCAAGTTGATCGTGGGTAAGGTTTAAGAATCTGTAATTAGTTCTGCTTTCTTTTCTTTTCTCTTTTCTTCCTTTTCCTTTTCGGGAATAATGTCATACTCATGTTCAATTCAATTAATTTCACGGCAAACCGCCCCCGTAAACAAAAGTAAGGGTCTGTTATGGGTTGCGATGGGCATGGCCCGGGGTCAATGAGTTTTTCTCTTGGGGATTGGCTAATGGTCACTCTAAATTGACTGGGAGACACACTCTTGCATTTGTACCAAGCCTTTGAGCATTCCGTCCCATCCACGTTTCGTCAGCTTCAGATCGTTATCCACAGTTAAATAGGGTCCCCGACTTCATGTTCTTTCCTTCTTTCTAAAACTTTTTCTGCTTTCTAGGCAAGGAGAATTTGCAAAAATGATGGTCCAAAAAATTATGAAGAAATTGAGAAAGGCTAAGCTCGACGTGTCCGACAAATTAGTCGGGATTGAAGACCACTTGACTGAGCTGGGAAAAATGTTGGATACTGACTCTAATGACGTGCGCATGATTGTCATCTCTGGCATTCCAGGCATTGCTAAGACAACCCTCGCAAAATCTCTCTACAATGATATCTGCCACGTCTTTGATGGTTGCAGTTTTCTCGGCGATATAGAAGAAACTTCTGCAAAGAAGGGTCTTGAAGCTTTGCAAAATACACTGGTTTCTGACATTACCCGAAGGGACTTGGGAGCCTTCAATTCGGTTGAGGAAGGAGTGAGCATCCTCAAAGATAGATTCAGCACGCTGAAAGTCCTCATTCTTCTGGATGATGTGAATGAGAAGAAGCAGCTTGACGCATTGGTCAGAAATCTCAAGTGGTTTGGTTCAGGGAGTAGGATCATTATCACAACCAAAGACAAACGAGTTCTCGATAGAAGTGAAGTAACAGAAACTTATGAGGTCAAAGAGATGAAGCATGGTGATGCTCTAAAACTTTTCTGTAGATACGCCTTCGCAGAGGATTGTCCAGAACATGACTATGCTGATGTCTCTAACAAAATCGTATCAGCTACTGGAAGACTTCCATTAGCTCTTGTGCTCATAGGTTCACTATTGTCTCTGCCTGAGTATCGCGATGACAGAGATTTCTGGGAAGCTCTATGGAAAAAGTTAGAGGAACTACCTGATGATAAGGTCCAGAATAAGTTGAAGATACCTTATGATCAATTAAGCAGATCCCAACGGCATATTTTTCTCGACATCGCTTGTTATCTTAATGGAGAGGATAAACGAATCGCATCTTACATGTGGGATGAGCTTAAATTGAACCCTAAAGTCGAAATCGATATGCTTGGTCTCGTGTCCATGGTTAAGGTTGGAGATGACAATAGGATGTGGATGCACGAACAGCTAGGGAAGCTCGGTAGGCAAGTTGTTCAAGATGATCTCGAGGACCATGGGAACTGCAGTAGACTATATGAACCCACTCAAGCTCGGGAAATTATTCAACAAGATGAGGTAAGATTTGACAGTGCCTTTTTAGACTGCATATTTGATGATTATCTCTCCTTGTTTTGATTGCCTTTGGGAAGAGCGAAAGATCAGATACCCTCAGTTCACTTCTGTATTGGGGTTACTTTAGCTTCTGTCTAACGATGGTGATTGACCAACAGGCACAAATGAAGGTCGAAGCTCTGTGTCTTGACATGGATTATCAGTCCTTCACTGAACAGAAAGACTTGGATGATCGATCACAGAACTGTTGGACTCCTGACCATTTTAAACGAGTACCAAATCTCCGTTTCCTAAGTATGAATCACTCTGATAATAAGGAGGATTTTCGTGGTCTTCTTTCGAAGTTACTTTGGCTCCGTTGGCACGGTTGTCCAAGAGCTTTTGAAGTAATCGATTTACATCAGAAGAACTTGGTTGTTCTCGATTTATCGTGGAGCAAGGTAACCGAAGGTTGGAAGGGTTGGAATGATATAGTGGTAGCTCAAATACTTTCCATTTCCCTTTTCCCTCGAACACTTGCTGCAAAATTAACAGTTTCTGTCTACTTATATTGTTTGCAGTGGACGGGGAAGTTGAAGGTTTTAATTCTCAGAGGCTGTGTTGACTTGATACAAACTCCAAACTTCTCTAGTTTCAAGGCTTTGGAGATACTGGCTTTTGAACATTGCTCTCATTTGGTTCATATTGACCCATCAATTGGTCTGTTGAAATGCTTGCAAATTTTAGATCTGAAGTTCTGCCCTGAGCTCAGTAACTTACCCGCAGAACTTGATTCTCTGGAAGCTTTGAGAGAGCTCCGTCTTGATGGAACTTCTATAGAAAATATTCCGGTCTAGGGAGATATGAAGCAGCTTAAAACTCTCAGCACCTGCATCTGTATATCATTGGCACAAGTATCCAGTGAAATTGGTGATATAAAATCTCTAGAATTTCTTTCGATGGATGGCTCTGAACTTACCACGCTCCCAGATTCGATTGGAAAGCTAGAAAAGTTGAAACAACTGTCCTTGAGGGATTGTCGGTTGATGTTGAAACTTCCAGAAACCATTGGAAGATTGACATCGTTAGAGAATCTGGATCTCTCAAGTACAGGAATAGATGAATTACCACATTCTGTTGGTCATATGCAAAAGTTAAAGGTGCTCAAAATGGGAGGAAGTTTCGTGAGAGTTCCCTCCCTCTATTGGAACACTAGTGAATCTTGAGGAGATTCATGCGTCATGCTGTAGGAGTTTGGAAACAATTCCTGAGGAGATCAAAGGCTTGTCTCGTTTGAGAATTTTAATGTTGTCACATACCAATATTCACAGCCTACCAGAGAGCATCTCTAGTCTGTCCCATCTCCGAAACCTTGATTTATATGGCTGCGACAATCTTTATGTGGTTCCTCCACTTCCCTCTAGTTTAGCCACTTTGCGTCTCACTTATGACTCAAGTAAAATGAAGTCTTTTAATATTTCAAATCTGACCAATCTCAAAGAGTTGTTCCTCGCCAATTATATGGAGGAGGAGGCATCTCCCACCACAGACAGAGATGTAATGGTGGAGCAGCGCAGCCTTTCTGGGATTGGCAATGTGACAAAAGTTGAGACCTTGAAATTGTGCCTCTCAGGCTTCACTACACTACCAGAAATGGGTGCGTTTTCTCAGCTAAGGAAGCTTGATCTTCGATGTCCATACCTGCAACATCTCCCACAACTACCCAAAAGTTTGAAAAAACTGACAAATCCTTGAAGACGCTCTGGATTGGAGCTTCTCTCGTGTTCAGTAATGGAAATCCGAGGACTTGGAAAACTCTCATCCTTCGAAGCCTTGTTTATTTCTCACTGAGAGCTAGTAAAGCTAGACAGTCTCGAATGTTGACATCCCTGAGAACGTCGACCATCTCATACTGTGATTCCGTCCAAGGACTGCCAGATTTGTTGAACTTGAAGCAGCTGAGAACACGTAATATCCAACATTGCAAGAACATACCTCAAAAGGACAGCATCTAGTAGTCGAGCTCCCAATAAAGGCCAGATATTTGCAAAGTTCGTGGTAGGCCACTAATCTAAATCAGGACTCGAGAGAGATCCATTTCATGCTTCCTCGAGCAAGTCCGCAGTTTCTGAGGCCCAGGTACATTCTAAAGTTCGTTCGTCCTACAATTTAATGATGATGCATGAGTTCCTCTTCCATTGTTCGGACTTCCTTGTAACTGGAATGCTTTCTTCTCGAATGTCTCTTTTTTTCTTTTTCCTTCTTTAGAGAATGCAATATCTTTCCTTCATGTCTTTACCCAAAAAAAATATATATATATATATCTTTCCTTCATGAAGTTATTCTCAACAACGCCCAGCAATTGCTTGGTTTACTTTTCTAGCCATGAAGAGAATATGTACTGTTTCTGATGACTTAGAATGCAATGTATACTACTTAAGCAGTTCATCTTCATTGTCCCGTTTTCACAAATATTCAAATGAGTGCATGAATCAGCATTTCTGAACTTCCAAATCATTCTGGTCATTGGTATTCTTAATTTCTTCCATCTACCTGACCGATTATCATTAACAAGATAATATGCTCATTTATTCAATATACATGGAGTATTCGCTAGCGGGAGTCTTGAAATGGAAGAAATAACTGGATGTGCGGTGGTCTCTGTTCAATTTTTCTGCCCATCGATGATGAATAGAATAGTAATTTCTGAATGCGATGTAGAAAAGCCAAATATATGCTCGTACGCCCATCTATAGACATTACTGGAAATAAAAAGTCACCACGGCATGCACTTTTTTATGTGAGTTATTTACGTGATAAAGGAGAGGCACTCGATAACCCTGGTGATCTATATGATTATAGGATGAAAATTTTCAAAAAGAATGATGAAGTGATGTTACTGAACGTCATCTGCCATTAGTTTGTCTTTTCTTTTTCTCTTGAAAAATTTTGTATGCAAAGTAGTTCATCTACTCGAATATTATTTGACTCGCTTGAGTGTTTTTTTGGGTACTCTGAAATATCACTGTAACCTAATGTCTCGGGCTAAGCGGCCGACCTAGGCTGAGCAGCAGGTAAAAATGCCGGATCATGAATTACCCCGGATTATGATAGCAAATTCCACGATGCTCCTGCCTTTCAGAATCAAATAAAACGCATCTCTTTGTTGCCAGGCCAGATCAAACAGAAGATCCAGAAGCTGTGAAGGGACTTGCACACATCACAGTACCCAGTTACTACAGTTTCCTTCTTGGCCTCGAGTTCTCGATACTGAAGACTGCCCTGCGAAATCTTATTTTGACATTGATAGTGGTTTGAGGAGCCAGGCTCAGCTTCACTCAAAGTACATCTCTTTGTCACATAGTAGATCTTTTACTTGGGCCTCTGCATGATTCAGGCATCTGCGTTTGATATTCACGTCTGCCTTGTTTCATTGGATGCTCCAAGCCTAAGAATGTAGCATCTCTGGATTTTTATTTTTCGTTTTTGGATACAACCATCATCAAGTATCATAACCTTTTCTATCCTTTAGTTTTCTGCTTAGCGAAAATTGGAACTTTAGATGGACGTTTTTTTTCCTCTGTTCCCGTTATAATAGATTAGAAAAGTTGTTCAGATATTGCATGCGAAAAAATTATGAATTCCATTCCAATATATGTTTATGTGAAAATAGAGTTTTACTCTGGCTCTATTTGTTTTACAGAAAACAACTTCCACGAAAACGTTTTCCAGATTTTCTAATGTTTGGTTCACAAATAAGCTAGTTAAGGAAAATATTTTCGGCCGATGAAAAAAACACCTTTAAAAATGAGGAAAATGTTTTCCACGTTGCTGAATGCAGAAAACATTTTCCTTACTCTTTCTTTCACCTCTAGACCAAGCAATTTCTTTCACCAAACACATTTTCCTTTTCTTTGTATTTCTTCTTTTAAATATCAATTTTTTAATTATTTTTATTTTTATTTTTAACTTTTTTAATTTTTTTTTCCTTTTCTTTTTGCTTCTTACTTAGCCGGTCACCGGCCATAGGCAAACTCGAGCATCACCACAAGCTAACGAGGCTTTAACCTTGCCTAGCTCACCAGATCTAGCGAGGCCCTGAGCTCACCCCACCGGCTGGCGAGCTGGGCAAGGCACCCTGAGGTCACCAGAGCCTTGTCAACCTTTGGCAAGGCTCGAGCTCGCCAATCGGCGATTGGCTAAGAAAGAAGCAAAAGGAAAAACAGAAAAATATTAAAAAATTCAAAATTTTTTGGCAATTTTCCCAAGAAAATAAAAAGGTTAATATCACAAAAAACCCTAAATTGGTACACTCGCGATAAATTTACCCTAAACTAATTTTTTGACTATGAAAGACCTAAATTTGTACACATGTGACAATTTTACGAAACATTAGTTTTCGTTTACTTTTACCGTCAAATTTCTGAATTAGATGGCATGTGACAGTTGATTGGAGTACCAATTTTGGGTTTTACTCTCCGTTTGTCAAAGGTGTACTAGTTTTTTTATTTTTCATGGTTTTTGTAACACCCCCACCTTGGGATTATTCATGTAACGTCCCGTTCATTATTATCTTTTCGTTACATACAAGCAGAAGCATTTCTCGGGACAATCACAATCAATACACACAGCGGAAATAAGACAAGAAGTATCGTGAGTAAACCTTATATTTATAATTCATGCGAACATGTTTTATAAGGCCTTTGGGCCACGGCAAATAACACATATTTCATCGCTGACTATGAATAGCAAATCTTGACTTGGGTTAACCTATACCTACTATGACTTCTCGGTCCTCGCTTCTTCACCTTCACCCCGGTCCCGTTCGCCTGGCCATCTCACATCCCACCCGTGGCTTTATCCCGGAGCCAGCCCGCTCGCACTACCAAAGTACCGTTGAACCTACGCACGGATGAGGCACCAAGTCCGTTAGGCCCTCATCGAATTGTCACAAACATCGTGATTCGACAGTAGGTGCAGTCTTTACTGACATCTATCACGGTGAGCACTTCGGCTCTCTGCTCCATGGGATTGCCAACGCGAGCTGGGGGAGATGCCGTTCTACGGACCTGAAAAAGAGGAAATAACGGAGGATGAGTCGGGGAGACTCAACAAGTGAAAATACTAATATCAAGCGAGAATATATCAATCGCCGTTAATATAAGTCTGCCCTTACCGCACCCACATTGATGGCAGATCAATAGCAAAGTTCAAACAAGAGAACATCACGCATGGCCACATCGTGCACACTTTACAAATCAAGGCTCGGTTCTATCTCAAAACAACATCAAACATGAAATACGATCAAATCGAAAAATGAACCAACTACGATCAACCAAACAACCGAGAAACGGTCCAAGCAAATCATGTCACAATGCATCTCAACATTTTTTCCCGGTATTAGAGAATTCACTTACTCAACGACAAACAAAACTAGAGAATGGGATTCGAGACGGGTGAGCTTGGGAAATTTCGGGCTTTCTCCTTGCTTCCTTCTTGCTTGGCCGAGCAAACCTAGGCCTATGAAGGCCAAACCGTGGGCTCTCAGGTAGGAACGAGAAGAGACACGGGCCGGTTCAGGATTGTTTTGAGCGTGAGCTTCTTGGTCAAAAGTGAGAAAAATAAGAACAAAGGAAGAAGAAGAAGATGTTGATGTGAGATGAGGGAGAAGGGGAGGGATTTCACATGAGGCTTCTTCCTTTCTTATAGCCAAATAGGCTTGGAGAAGAAGCCAAGTATTAATGTGCATTAATGCACAATAGTCAAAAGTCATGATATATAGCAATTAAGGGCATTAAATTGGATCTTATCCCTTAGCTTCTCTCTCTCTCTCTCTCTCTCTCTCTCGACTTCCCCTTGGCTTGGCTGAATGGCCTTGCCTTGTGTCCCATAATGATAGAACCTCCAAAGTCTGAGGTTATTAATGCTTGTCATCATGAAATAGGGCTTCTAAGTCAAGGGTCATTTAATGGCATTAATGAAACTTAATGATGAAAGCTTGAAGGAGAAGCGTTGACCATGTCAAAGCCTTATCTTCTAGTTTCTTCCCAACAAAATAAACACGGAGCCTATTTTGGTCTTCTAGAAATGTCAGTTCGGCTCACAATGACTCAGCACCATCGGTTTGCACAATAACAACTAATCGACACTCAAGTCATAAATTCGCATCATAATCAATTCCATGATTTCTGAGGGTTTTTCACGACAAAACACGTATAATAATCTCATTCAACCCGAGGTTCGGCATGGGAATGCTCTTAAATATCACCAAAGGACATCAAGTAGGGATTTCAACGTTCTCATATAGGAATTTATAGATCTTTGAAATCTGACAAAACTGGATAGCTTTGCACTGTTCACGAAATCAGATTTGAAAACATAGTAAATGGACTCCAAAAATTCTCAAATTTGAATATGTCATAAACAAGTCCTTAACAAACATTTTTTTATGAAGAACACAAAATTTGAATCTCTATGTAAACACCATTTTTAATAGCTCAAAGACAGACTAAAAATAGTTCACTGGAACAAAATTCTTGTTTCTCAAAGTAAGCTCTGTCCAGAATTCAAATCATCTCGAAAAATTCCCAAATTTATATACGTTATAGAAAAGGAAGTTCTCAACAACTTTTGTGAAGGAAACTTTTCCAAAATCAGCCCAGAAAAGCTTGTAGAAAATAAATATGGTATGAACATCACCGAAATACCCATTATGGGCAATTTCACACGGTCCAAAAATCAGGCCATCGTACCACTCATATCAACTCCAAAAATTCTGAAATTAAAGTATGTAAAACTTCAAGATGTTTGGAACAACTTTCAAGAAGGAAGTGTTCAGTAATTCGGATCACAAAAGTCTCTCCAAAAATAACAAAACAAAGGAGTACAAATGATCCGAAATAGGGTTTTCCAAAACAAGAGTAAAAATTTTAATACCCATTGGAAAACCACCAAACTTAAACCATAGCCATTTTTCAGGGACTGAAATTGAGGATGTGACAGTATTAATTCAATTTAACGGAGGGTAAATTTCTCACAGATTTACTATTTTAGGATTTTTTGTGGTCAAAAAATTAATTTGGGATAAATTGATCATAAGTATACCAGTTTGGGATTTTTTACGGTCAAAAAATTAGTTTGGCGTAAATTTGTTACATGTTTACCAATCTGAGATTTTTCGTAATATTTTTTTTTTGGGTAAAGGTAAGAATTTGTATTACTTTTCAAAATCACCATATACAAGAAACACAAGAGACGGCCCTAGGCCCCAAAGGAACAAAAAAAACCAAGAGGGGAAGGGGCCACTCTACAAGGCTAGGCAAAAACACCAAACCAGCAAAAGCCTATACAGGAGAAGGAACTACACTACCAAATTAAGAAAAAATGGAAGATGAAAGGTCCCAGCTCATTTGTAATGTTCTATTTTCAAGTTTCGTAATATTAACTCATAATAAAATCAGATATTAAATGACGAAGAATATTTTCTAGTTCATTTTCAAGTTTCGATCGAAGATCGAAAAATATTGTTATTTTCCTAAAAAACATCTTCCTGAAATCATTTTCCAGTAACTTAACGTTTTCAACGAGGACGGAGTCTTTCTTTCTACAAAATTTGCTCACACACTCATCGGGCTTGCTTGAAGGGGCTCCGTCATAGTATTAGTATTTTAGTGTTTCACCATGTGCTTCAACTATTAGTATTCGTTTTACTAATAAGAATTATTCCTCTTTGATTTTTTAAGATAGTTAATTTTTGCGTTTAAATCAATATTGCTTTATATACGACGCTAGATGATTCTCTTATGTAAGATATCATGAATATATTTTTGAAAATATGCTACTTTATGCACGTATGATTATGTAACTATTTGGTCGTAAATTAAGTTGGTTTGACATTACAAATTCAAAATCTATTTTAGGAAATACGCAGTTGGATGTATAACTGTATATGTAATTACCCATGACTAAGTACAACAATATTTTTGCAATAATAAGTTTGAATTCTATAGTTAATCTAATTTCCTATTTCAAATTGGATGCTTCTCCAAAATAAAAGGAAGGAAAATGTTTTTCTTAAAATATTTAATTTCTGACACGTATTATATATGGTCATAATTAATAGGTAAAACCAAATGAGTTAGCTAAAGCACAATTAAGGGATCATCTTGAACAGATAGCTGCTCCAATGACAGAACATTGGCTGTGTTGCAGAAGCCAAGCGATCAAATAATAAAATTGACAGAATAAGAAAATAAATTGGATACCAGATTTACGTGGTTTAGTTGTAGTGACCTATATCCACGGAGAGAGCAGCACGGAATTCTACTATAGATCAAGCGATACAATGGAGATTACAACCACACTCGAGTTACTTAAACACGCTCAGTATTTCCCAAGCCTCAATTACACCCAATAACTCACGCAGTGTTTAGCCCCACAATTCCTCACGAAATAATCTCTCAATCTAGCAAAGGAATTGTACACAAATCTTAACACAAGATTTATGCTTGAACACTAATTCTTCTTGGATGTAATTCACGAACGAAAAATCCACGAAAACACCCACCGCCAAGCACTCACGAATGCGGCACTTCCTTCTTCGTGCACAATAGCTTCCGATTCACTTGCACGGCACACCAAGCACTCGCATTAGGCGCTTCAATACTTCTTCTGCCACACGTTCCTTGTAATATATATTACGTAGCAAAAGAACACACGGAGGCCAACTCAATGTAGAGAAGATAATTCACGATTCGGTCAACAA
The DNA here is from genome assembly GCA_024733475.1 of Syzygium grande. Lineage (NCBI taxonomy): Eukaryota > Viridiplantae > Streptophyta > Magnoliopsida > Myrtales > Myrtaceae > Syzygium > Syzygium grande. The sequence continues at coordinate 23,641,002 of JAMXDD010000008.1, read as the reverse complement.
GTCCAAGTTTGGACTTTCCTATTGCGTTGCGTTGGCCAACTCCATAAGGAATCTTAAATTCCTTTAGTGTTTGACTTATGTTGATCCCAGTCAAAGTCAACGATCAACTTTCCTATTCCAGTAGCCAAATTTTCCAACTTGCATTCGGACTATTCGGAAGTTGATTTTTGTATTTCCATCTTTTGCTCGATTTTGGATAGCCGCAAAATATCTAATTCAAAATATTCAGATTTTCGTTTCGGACTCAAATTCGAGATATATTTTCAACAATCTCCACCTTGGTTCGACATTTGGGCCAAGTCACAATCGCTTTGATAGAATCCAAATTCCGCTACTACTCTCCCATGGCCCCAATGGGCTCAACCGCCAAAGACGTCTTTCAAGTCTTAGTCTCGCTTGAACTTTGCCATAGCCGTGGACCTCATCATAACACCAACTCCACATGCACCTTTAACCGCTCCACAAGGATTTTCCGACACAACCTCCTCAATTGCAGATAAAGCAAAACTATCATTGCATCCATATCTATTCGGAGATCGAATACACACCTTGTCAAGTTCAGCAGTTACAGCAACCATTGGCTCAATAGGCTCCACCTCGCTACAAGTACCATCCGTGTCGATTACTTCGCTAGCACCCGCTACCTCAGGAGTTTCTAGTTGCAACTCCACCTCAAGCTGAACACCGTCCAGATCCGTATAAACACTGCTATTAACACTCCTAGCCAGAAGTACCGGAGACTCGTCAAATATAACTTCTCTGTTGACAACAGGTGAATTTAATTCCGGGCACCACAACTTATAGCCCTATTCACCTTGTGTATAACCTAGGAACATGCACTTTCTTGTCCTTCCATCGAGCTTACCATCACGAACTCGAACATAACATGGACAACCAAATATTCTAAGAACAGAATAATCAGCAATGTTACCTGACCACACTTCTTCGGGAGTCCGACATTCAATCGCAGTCGATGGGGATCTAATCTTCAGGTAGCTCGCCGTACTAAGCACATCCGCTAGAAATCTTCTAGCCATATCAGCACTAGATAGCATTTTATGGGCCGTCTTTAGTAATGTTTTGCTCATCAACTCTGCAGCCTGTTGTGGTTCATTGACACTAGTGCGGTGTCTCACTATGCCTTCCTTCATGCAGAATTTGTTTAACAGCTCCGAGCAAAAATCATACTATTGTCAGTCCGCACCTGCTTGATCGTTTTACCAGTCTCCTTTTCGATCAAAGCCTTTAACTGCCTGATCCTGACAATAGCATAAACTTGTGCCTAAGCACAAACACCCACGTCTTCCTCGAGTAGTCATCAACAATTGTTAGCATGAATCTAGCACTCTTCCTTGAAGGAAATCGCGACAACCTGCGAACATTCAAGTGAATTAATTCTGCAATATCCTTGGTTTCTCTAACAATCGTACTAAATTGCACTTTCCGCCGTTGATCTAAATCACAGCATCTGCTTACACTCAGTTCATTAGCCACATAACCACATAGCAAATTCCTTTCACTTAGAACCTTCATACTTCTTTCGCTAATGTGCCCCAAACCCATATGCCATAATTCAGACTCTCGAACATATGCATTCGACGTCTCCGCAGCGAATTCCGTCATTGTCTCTCCTTGAAGCTCATACAGGCCATTATGCTTTATTCCTTTCATTATCACCAAAGCACCTCGAACAACTTTCAGAACTCCACATTTTGAAAAATACCGATACCCAGCTGAATCTAGGGCACTCAAGGAAATCAGATTTTTCTTCAACTCAGGAACATGCTTCACTCCAGTCAATGTCCACACATTACCATCATGCATTCTGATTCTGACATCACCAACACCAATAACATCGCATTTATAATTGTTCCCCAATTGCACTTTACTACTGTCTGTGCACTGATAAGTAGTAAACCAGTTCCTGTTTGGTTTAACGTGAAAAGAACAACCAGAATCCATAATCCATCCGCCAAATGACGAATTATCGGTGACAGACAAGACATAATCAGCATCATCCGAATTACCATCAGCTATAGCTGCAACATCATCCATAGGATCAACTCTAATTCCCTTACCCTTTTTGTTCTTCAGCTTAAGGCAATCCCTTCTAAGATGCCCCCTCTTGCCACAACTCCAACAAACAACACCACCAGTCCTAGATTGACTTCGTCTATTCGAGTTCATACTATTTCTGCTAACACGTATACTAATTCTTCCTCTATTTTCACCTACTAAAGCAGCAGATACATGTTCGCTAGATTCTCTTTTACGAATGTCTTCACTTCGAATTAAATCTCGAACACCATCAAACGTCAAGCTTATCGACCCAGAGGAATTACTAACAGCAGTAATAGTAGTATTCCAACTATTAGGCAATGAGGACAATAGAATCAAAGCATGTACCCCATCTTCAAAGTCAACGTCAAATGAACTCAATTGACTAACGATCACATTGAATTCATTGATATGATCTGCAATTGACACACCTTCGCTCATCTTCAAATTAAATAGACGTCGCATCAAATAGACCTTGTTGATCGCAAAGGGCTTCTCGTACATGTCCGACAGGGTTTTCATCAAACCCACAGTGGTCTTCTCATTCAAGATGTTAAACGCGACGTTACGAGCCAACGTCAGCCGAATAACACCCAAAGCTCGTCTATCCAGCAATTCCCAATCAGCTTACTTCATCGTCTCTGGCTTCTCCCCAGATAAGGGCAAGTGCAGTTTCATCTGATATAGATGATCCTCAATCTGCATCTTCCAGAAACCAAAATCCTTCTCATCAAATCTGTCAATTATCACTTTTCCTTCTTCTGCCGGCATCGATTTGCTTCAACTCAACCAAGCGATCGAACAATAAAATTGACAGAATAAGAAAATAAATTGGATACCAGATTTACGTGGTTCACTCGTAGTGACCTACATCCACGGGGAGAGCAGCACGGAATTTCACTATAGATCAAGCGATACAATGGAGATTACAACCACATTCGAGTCATTCAAACACGCTTAGTGTTTCCCAAGCCTTAATTACACTCAATAACTCACGCAGTGTTTAGCCCAATAATTTCTCACGAAATAATCTCTCAATCTCGCAAAGGAATTATACACAAATCTTAACACAAGATTTACGCTTGAATACTAATTCTTCTTGGATGTAATTCACGAACGAAAAATCCACGAAAACACCCACCGCCAAGCACTCACGAATGCGGCACTTCCTTCTTCGTGCACAATAGCTTCCGGTTCACTTGCACGGCACACCAAGCACTCGCATTAGGCGCTTCAATACTTCTTCTGTCACACGTTCCTTGTAATATATATTTTGTAGCAAAAGAACACACGAAGGCCGACTCAATGTAGAGAAGATAATTCACGATTCGGTCAACAAGTCCAAGTTTGGACTTTCCTATTGCGTTGCATTGGCCAAATCCAGAAGGAATTTTAAATTCCTTCAGTGTCTAACTTATGTTGATCCTAGTCAAAGTCAACGATCAACTTTCCTATTCCAATAGCCAAATTTTCCAACTTGCTTTCGGACTATTCAGAAGTTGATTTTTGTATTTCCATCTTTTGCTCAATTTTGGATAGCCGCAAAATATCTAATTCAAAATATTCAGATTTTCGTTTCGGGCTCAAACTCGACACATATTTTCAACAGGCTGGTCACGCGTGATTTTAGTGATGCTATGTTTCCAGACGAAAAGAAAGGGTTCACCAGTCAATGCTGCAAAATGTGCTAGGTTTAGAGAGTGGGTGGACAAATGTTGTCCAATTGATCTTGATTGGGTGGGAATGAAATTTGCATGGCGTGGGCACAAGGGCAATGGATACAATAAGACTCTTCAAGCTCCTTAACAGAACATCATGTAATCTTTCTTGACGTTTTTTATTTGTTGATGCGATAGTATGAGTACTTCCAAAAGTTAATTCTGACCATCATCTAATCTTGATTGACCTGAACTATGAGAGGACTCCTACGGTAAATCGGCCTTCTCGATTTGAAACAGCTTGAGTGACTCATACTTCTTCTAATGAGTTTGCTCTAACTTAATTGGAATGATGACCTGCCGATTCATGTTGCTCTGTCCCCAACTACAAAACAACCTCAAGGAGTGGAATAAGAATGTCTTTGGAAACATTTTCAGAGGAAAAGAATTTGCTCGCCAGATTAAGAGGCTTCCAAAAGGCACTTGAGAAAGGTACAAATCCTTTTTTGTTGAAACTTGAAGCAAAACTACAAAAAGAGTTTGTAGTTGTATCGGTTCATGAAGAAATCCACTGGTATCGAAAAACTAGACATCAATAGTTGCAGTTTGGGTAAAAAGTACGAAGTTTTTTTATGCTACCGCAATCATTCGTCGTCAGAAAAATAAAACTAATGTTCTAAGGAAAAATAGTGGAGAATGGGAGTCTGATCAATCGGAACTGAAAGTCATTGTGGTGGATTTTTACAAAACCTTTTCACTGAAGATGACCCAATCCTATCCGAGATTCCCCAGTCTAATAGATTTCAAGTCTTGAGTTCTTGTTAGAAAGGGAAGTTTTTTTTTTTTTGGTCGAAAGAAAGGGAAGCCATTTTCTCAATAGAAAATAGCTAGTTTTCATTTAATCTGTGATTTAGGAAAAGTGATTTCCTTCTTGTTAGGAAGGGAAGTCATTTTCCCTGAATCTAAGTTTGTTATTTTCAGTCTATGAATAATGTTTTTGGTCGATCAATTAGTTTTCCGTCTTACAAACACTGAAAAGTCGGAAGGCATTTTTCCAAAAATAGTTCTCTTTCAAACAAACGGACTCTATTACTTATTTAACAAAAGTTATTTACCAGATGCCTAACCTTTTGTTTTTCCTTTTCTTTTACCAGGCAAACCACTCTTGACAACTGTGGACAAGATTATGCTTCAAGCAAAAACATAATCATTAAGATCCAAACAAGATTCAATAATTTACTTGAACATGGCTACTTTGAAAGGAAGAGTTAAATCTCATTCTGTCAGAGAGAAAGCAGCCCCCATGCATTATACTGGTCACAGCAAAAACCTACGACCCTGACAGCTACCGACATCGTTTTCAGTTGTCCTATAGACTAATAAAAAAGCTCCATACGCTTCTTCATTGTCATAGACCTTAAGACTACTTTCCGTTTCTCCACGATATGATCTCCTCTGGTTCGGATGAAAAGCCCCACAGAATGTGTAATGCAGCTGAATGGAATCGATGTCCAAGCCTTTGAGCTTGACCACGGATTCAACATGGCCCTTCAGAGTATGTAGCTCGCGCAGCCTACAACAACAGATTCAGTTTGCCTTGCCATCGCATGTAGGACTTAAATGGCGAAAAGGAACGCTAGCGATGAAAGGTTTAAACTACGTATTGAGAAAGTATGGCTCCAAAGTCTCCGTTAAATACAGCACGGCCCTTGAACTTCAGTTATCGGGCAAGCAAACAGTGCGGAAGGCGAAGTAGGTGGAACTATGTTTTTTCAGAAAATAACCCGTTTTTGTTACAAGCATTGAAGTATGAGAATTAAGGTGCTCACCTCGCAACCTCAGCTTGTCGCTTGGCTTGCTCTTCAATCTCTGAAAGCTCCCTGTAGCTACTCTTGTCAGAGAAAAGTGTTGGAGCTGTGTCTCAGTGTTGCTGCTGATGTTCTGCCGTTTTAGTTTTTTTTTTCTTTGTTATTCAGTTAAGTTTGTTTGTTTGTTTTTTTTTTGGTCAGAAATATAAACTGCTCATTGATAACTTGTAAACAAAGAACCCACAGGTGGGGTCTCGAAATAGAGCAAATCTCTAAGGGCTTGCGGAGGGCGAGTCAACCAATTTTCAGTGAGTGCCTTTTTTCTGTGGGTCTTAGCTACCCAGTCAGCTACACTATTTTTAGCCCTATTACAAAAAATAAGCTTAATATTAGAAAAGCTGGAAACCAGGTCACGGGCTTCACTTATCAGTACACGCTGTTCCCACGGCAGTTTTTCTACAGAATTGACACTTCTCACTAAACCAAGGCAATCGAAGTCCAGAACAAGTCTTTCCCCCGCACGTGGAGAGAGGAATTTCAGCATTTCCACCATAGCTTCGCTTTCTGCTTGTTCGGCAGAGGAGGCAAGGATGCTCTTGGCGAAACCATCAATCAGAATTCCAGAGGAGTTGCGGCACACACAGGCAATTGATCCTTCCAACGATCCAGGTTCGTGCGCAACGTCAATATTCACTTTTATTTCTCCTCTTTCTAGAGGAACCCATAATTCGTTCTCATCCTTGTTCGCCGCTGCCCTATTTTTCTCCAAATTGCTCCATTTGGTGAAGTTTCTGAGCATCTGTAGTCCTCCTTCGACCAATGACTTCGGATTCGGAAGGCACCTTGTAAATACGAGGCCATTTCTTTCTTTCCAGATTTTCCAGAGCACAACCGAGACCGGTTCAATTCTGGTTTGTTCTTTCCACCGAGTATGAAATTTAGCATCCAATCATCAATTCTGAAGATTTGATGTGTAGAGATTTGGATGTTGTTGATACCTAAATTTTGCTTATTCATTTAGGGTTTTATCGCAAAAAATTAGGGTTTAATTCTTTAATCCCTAAACAAAAAATATTTTCATTAAATTACATGGCGTGTAAACATTAGGCACATTTGCATTAATATGGCCTATTTAAAAAAAAGAAAAAAAAGGGAAAAAATCCCAGGTCGGGTTCGTCAGCCCATTCTTTCTTTTTCTCTTCTTTTAGTGCAGCCCATTTCCTTTTTTATTTTCTTTTTCCTTTTCTTTTTCCCCTTCTTCTTTTTCTCCCTCCTCTCTTTTGTTTTCTTTTTCCGCACGGGCCGGCCTTCTTCCCCTGGCCTGGCCCACGCCTGTTCATCTTCTTCCCCCCAGTCAACATGTTTGAGCGTACGGGGAAAAGAAGACCGAATGTGAGGGCGTACGCCACAACCGGAGCAGGCGAGACCGGGAGGCGCTGGGGTGTCGGCCGATTCGCGTGTCGGGTGATCAGCCGGCCGCGGCAGGGGCCATGCGTGCCTGTTTGCTGGCGGGCCTTAAATCAGAGGGAGAGAGTTCGAGCGAGTAGAGAGGGGAGCGAGGGAGAGAAACAGAAAGAGATCCGAGAGAGGGAGAGCAGAGAGAGAGTCCCGAGAGTGAGATTGAGGGCAAACGGTCCCTGGTCGGTGACCACCACACGTCCGCCTTGGCCGACGAGGCCCCCCTTTCACGGTAGGTCCCGGTCCATAGCTTCGTCGGGTTTTGTTTCGTTTGTCTTGATTCGGAGCAATTTCCCGAGGATTCCGGCTTGGGGGTGTGCAAGGCGATTAGATGTAGTCCGATCCATCAAGTTTGCCGCCCCCCAAGCCGGATAGGGCGCTCCGCAATAGTAAACTCTCCCCCCTTTTTTTTAGTCCTCTGTCTTTGGGGCACGCTGGCTGGAACTCGAGGCCATTCGACTTGCTCGAGTTCCGGCCAGCGACATCTTCGACTCGGCCCTATTGCTCTGAGTGTTGTTGCGTGGGATTTCAAAGGTGTCGGTGCCTTGATTGTGCTTAAAATCTCTCATCTTCATCGCGCACTCCAACTGTTTGACAAAATGCCCAAAATCCGTTTCTAAAATTTGTCGCCGTTTCCATTGCATTCTGAGTTTGTATCGGTTCTCGAGTGGGTTTGCACGATGTCTACAGTTGATCCATTTCGTTTCGTCGCGTTTTGGTGTTTCGATTGACCCCGGGAGGAGGCGACTAGCCGCACCCGCGTCGGGACCTCGCTGATCCGCGGCCGTCCAGTCCTTCGTTGGGGCTTGGATGGCCGCGAGTCAATCGCCGGTCACCGTGGCGGTGACCTGGGTGACGGACGCTCGCCCCCCGTCGCCGGGGCGGCAATGTGGACCAGGGTGAAGTGCCGACCGCGGAGGTCGGAGCTCGCGGAGGCCGGTGTCCGTGCGCGTGGGGCGGCCGTGAACCGGGTCAGGCGAGTTGGGTCGGGCACTAGGGTTTTCGCGAATCGGGTCGGCGAGTTAGGTCGCGAGCCGGGTAGGGTTTTATTTATTGTGTGGGCTTTAGTGTTTCATTAGGTCCTGGGCCTTTCGTGGGTGGGCCAAAATCCGGAATTAGGCTAAGTTGTTTTTCGTCCTTTTTTATTTTAGTGGGCTTTGGGCTTTTCTTTTTTTAATGAAATAGTTGGGGATGGGCCTTTTCTTTTTTTAGTTGCCGGACCGGATTTAATAAATGAACCCGGTCCGTTCGTGGACCCGGGCCGGCGCGCCCGGGTCAATCTCGATCCGGGCCGGACGTGGAGATCCGACCCAGATCCGATTTATTTTATTTTAATATTGTATTATTTTAATATTTTAAAAAAATTAATTAAAAAAATTTAAAAAAATTTAAAAAAAGAAAAAAGAGAAAAGCCCGAATTTCATTTTATTTTTATTTTTATTTTTTTTAAAAAAATTTCAAAAAAAATTTTCAAAAAATTTTTCAAAAAAAATTCAAAAATTCCAAAAAAAAATTTTCAAAAAAAGAAAATATATTTTTCCCAAAAAAATTTCAAAAAATTTTATTAAAAAAAAAAAATCAAAAAAATCAGAAGTTCTATTTGGGTTTCGAAATTGGGTTTTCTTGCCCTATTATATGATCGATGTCATGTTTGATCGCACGTTGTTCGATTCACACACTTTGAATCACACATTTAATTTAACCTCGCATGTAGTTGATTATGCATGTCTAGGTTTCGATGTTAATTGTGACTTCCCCTAGCTTAGTTAAGAACGGAATTTTGAGACTCCCGATTAGCAAGAGCACGTTAGGCGATTAATTGAACAAGATTAGGTATCGAAAGGGCATTAATTAGTCGATTAGTGTAATCAAGTCCCCGTACCTATTGAATCTCTGGTTCATAGAAGTGAAGCTTTTCTCCCATGCTTCGCTTAGGTGTCTAATCGACCTATCAGAAACTGATTAGTGGCGACTCCTAGATGAAATCGGTTTGCATGTTAATAATTTAAATTTAAGTCGCGAATTGGTATGAGCTTGGGAGAGCTCGAGCTAGGTTTAACTTAGTAATCCATTAGCCAAACCCCATAGTCGGCGGAGCCGGTTCGGGGAGGTTGCGACAGCTTAGCGACTCCGCTGGGGAATCTTTTAGAGGACTTAGGCCGTTTATCTTGTTCGAATGCATCCCTGACGTGAATGTCTTGCCACTGACCGCTTATTTTGCAGGTATGGGATTTAGGAAATGAATGTTTATTTTGTCGGGCGCTTGAAGCATTTTTTGCTTATAAATTGTAGTGCCTGCGTTAAATATTTCAGCACTACACTATGGTGCACATAACCATGCTGCCGGACCTGGGCCGCGATAGGACGCTTTAGGATGGTGTTAAGAAAGATTCAACCTCGAACGCGAGACTGCGGTGTAGAGGTTGCCTTTCTTATCTCCAAAAAATTCTTTCTTGGTGTCGTAAGTGTTTATCCTTGTCCGCGAGACCGCATGACTATAGGATATCTCTTTCGACTGAGCCGAAGTTAAGAGGGCCTGACAACAACGCGAGACTGCGACGGTCAGATTACCCTCATAGCTTCACTTTGTTAAGCCATCTAGAGTAGGAACCAGCCACACGATTCATTCGCATGCTTGTGTGATTAAAAGTTTGTCATCCACTGTCATCCACAATAGGTATGGTTTCTCTTTTTACTTGTCACTCTTGGTTGAAACTTTCATTTTTGAAATTCGTGGAAATCAATCGAATGCCTTAAGTGATCTAAACTTATAATTGAAAATTTCAAGCAATCACTCTTGACAGTGAGCCTTGAGCATAAATCTCAAACATCTCTGATTTAGCCCTATCAAAGCAAATGGTTTTGTCTAAACTTTCAGTTGTAGGCTTAAAATTGCAGTTTTTGTGTAGAAATTCTTCCAAGTCAAAATAATTTTTTGGGGCATTGAATTGGAATCACATTTTCAATAAAATTCTTTTTTGTCTACATTTCGGAATTGAAATTGAAATTACATTGTGTATTGATTTCTTTAAACAAAATCGCCTCGTTTTGTCAAAATTGACGCTGCGTGGTGTGTATAAAACTTTTGAAATTGAATGGGCACTCGATTGATAATCACGGATTGGTCTTTTAATGATGTCTCCTCTTGCAATGAAATCTCGTCGAAATACCAAATTCTTGTAAATAGGGATTATGGGGGCATGTATCGTCGCCTTGATTTCATTATAAGAGGCGGCCTCATTGAGAGATTATTATTATTATTATTATTATTATTATTATTATTATTTTAGTTTTTCATTCACGTACTAACATTGTCATCCTTTCACAGGTTATACATGATGACCGCTCCTTGTCATTCACTCGCTTGATCATGCAAAAAAAAAAGAATTTAAAACTAGGATGAGAATTGTGTTCATCACACTCTTCTATGCAATAACTTCTTGTACTTTGCCCTTGTTATTATTCATATTAGGAATTGTGTTTTGTGTTTGGGGGTTTCGATTGCGGATCCACTCGAATGCTTTGTAAGTCATGTAATACACATTTCTTAGTAATGAGGTTTGATTCCATAAGAATCATCTTTCTTTAAAAGTACTTGAAGTATTTCAAACTAACATGCTGGGTTGGACTTTCTTACCTTACCTTTAAAAATTTTTTTGAAAACGAGTTTCAAAAAAAACTCGCATAAACTTGCATCTCTTTACTTGACTAATTTCGCAGGTTAGTTTGCAAAATGACACCATGAGATGGTAAATCTGTATCATTCCAATTAGAACTTCTTGTACAACAATTGACTTGTTTATTCATTTTTGTCAAAATAGGTAAAGGGTCGAAGGGTGAAGGCCGCTTGGGAACAAGTTGAAAACGTGCCACCGAGTCCCTCAAAATAGGGAGTCTCCACTTGTATACTCACTTGTACAAAAGATGATTTACGAGGCATATAGATGATCACCCACTTGACAAAAGGATGATTCAAGAATAGCTAACTCTCAAATAAGAGTAAGAGGGGCACCGTTGTATCCGCGGAGGATGAAGACGAGGATCGCACGACAGACCCATTGGAGCACCAAGAGATGCGTAATCAAGAGATAAACTGGGGGCATGGAATGTCAAAGCCGTCCAATTCAATGAAAAAGGGTGTATTTTGTTCTCAAAGTTCATTCACTTTAATATAGAAATGATACTTCCTTTTCTTTTTTACCTAGGGTGGATTTGAACGAAAGATCCGACGAGAGCATGGCAAACCAACGTACATTAAAATTATCTGACTAAAACACAAAGTGCATGTGATCAAGAAGCTAACGTCCCCACTAATGACGCACAGGAAAACATTTGATTCAGCATGGAGCGCGATGAACTCCCCCTCATCCCCGCCAAGGAAGCATTAGAGACAAAATTATCAACTTCGTCGTGAAAGGGTGTATACCGTTCCTAAATTCAGTTCAATTGAGAATGAGAATAACATGTTTTATCTCATTTCCGCAGATGACGAATGAGGCAAGTCACCCAAGGGGTAACCATTGCCTATGAAGTATAATAAAACGGAGTCGACTGGTTCAACACAAAATAAAGAATGTGTTTGACCATAGCAATAATGCTTCCAGTTAGAAAGACATAACGAGGCAAAACCATCCATTCCATGGTGATAAATGAAAGGTTGCGTCATGATGGGGCAAAATAGTGCATTTGAAGAACTTCTATCCATCAAACTAGGGACACGTGAAAATGGTCGGGGGCACGAATAGTCAAGAGGATCAAAAGTGAAGACCCGAGCAAAGGACCATGAAGATTAAACAAGTGTCTGTAAGAAGGCATGAAGAAGTATTGAACATACTGAAGTCTCCGGAAGAGAAAGCATCTGGCTGGAGCAAGTGTCATCTAGTTGGGGCAAATAGCTTTAGTATAATCAAGCCTGTGAGTAAGTTCCTCCTCCTCCAACAAGTGCATGGATGCAAAAGAGACATATGCCAGACAGATAAATGTAGGGCAGGTCATGTTGTGGACAGTGCATCCAAACACTTAAGAGGGAATATCAAGCAACTCTGAGGAAGGAGTTGCAAAGGAAAGGCTCAAGCGACGAGATTGCACGAAGAGGACAACTTAGTCCAGAATTAAGCTATCCCCAAAACAAAAGGGTGTATATCGTTCCTGAATTATTCCAACTGAGAATGGAAATGACTCGCCCCGTATCTCATTTTGCAAACAAAACAATGTGTTTGATCAAGGTGACAACACCTTCTTCCAAGAAAGCACGATGAAGATGAATCATCCATTTTGCTACAATGAAAAAGGAAAGCACCCATGGGACAATGCCCTCAAACGTTGAAATAAGAAGTGCCAAAAAGTCAAAGGCAGACGAAAGCGGACGAAGGGAGTTGTCAAATACCTGGAAAGGAAAATTCAAATGAGAGCAAATGGTATTGTTTCCAATTGTCCATTTTTGCCATGATTCTTTTTTTTTTTTTGATAGGAAGCATCGAAGACTTGAAGGACAAATGCAAGTGAAAGGTAATGATGTGCCGTTTCCAATCTTTCGATATATAAAGATTCATGCACTAACACTTTCTTTCTAATTCTTTACAGGGTTGCCAAGCGCCATACCGCAGGTAAGTACCCTTCCTCCAAAATTCAAATGAAAATCAAAAGAAAATTTTCTTCACGAAAAAAATGAGGGAGTTTTTGATATATTTGAAAAAAGAACACAAAAATAGAATTGTGAAAGCAAACTTTTCACGAAAATTTTGAATATCATCTTTTTCTAAAAATTATCTTAGTGTATGACGGGTCATTCATTTTGAATCAAAATTCCCTGTGAAGATTAGTCAATCCGTGATGATCTCGACAAAATGAAAGGGAGATGTTAATCATGCCAAGTGAGAAATACTTAGAATGAGGAAAGGCAAGCTATTCCCAAACACGTCCCATAAACACTTTGAGAGTTGAGCGAAAAAGAAAACATGTATTGTTTAAGGGCAAGAGATTCATTCGCGAATAGTACATAGATCAAAATGAAAAGAGGCATTTCCTTCCCCTACCCTACACACTACAGGTGACCATAGTAAAGCACATTTGAGCCTTTACATATGGATGATTTGTACAAAATATCCCTGTCAAGAACCACCCTACAACGGGGCAAATTTGGAGGTTTTGGTTGACATGCTTTGGAGGAAAAGATGAGAAAGACTTCTTTGCCCTTACTTGCATTAATCTTTTTGTGGTAATTTCAGGTGAATCCTTGTGGAAGCTCAAAACATCCCAAAATGAAGAAGAGCATTCATTTCTCTACACCAAACACTCATACCATTTGCTTAGCCAAGTTGAGCCTGAATATTCATTTCTAAAGCCCGAGTGGTGATTGTCTTCTCACCTTGGGGAAAGGCATATGATTTATCATGACGATTGGTGCTTATGTCACAACAAGTAAAAAAATCTCGAAAGTCTTTGGAGCTCAAAGGATTCAAATGAGCAAAAGTCAAATAAAAACTAGAGAGCACGAAAAAGCAGTATGCTTGGTAAAAGCAAGGCCAATGCCCGTAAAAAAAAAGGGAGCAAAAGTAGCATCAAGAGAAGAATTTTTTTGTGAGGAAAAGTGTCAAAAGCAAAATGCTTGCATGAAAAGAAAATCATTGCGAATGCAAAAGTCATTAGAGAAAAGAGCGAAGCTCTTGTATTGAAATGATTAGTCAATGGATTTTCGAGATAAATTGGATTTTAAAAGGCAAGTGGCCTCGAAAAGATTGGATGATATGGTAATGATGCCATGGTGATCACTAACTATTGAACCCATTTTGAAAATTTACGAGCCTCTCGAGCCTTCACCCAAACCAATGTTATAACCTTCTCCAAAGTCTCTTCGAATTGGGATGGTTTAAGCAGAAATTTGGATTCCTAAACAAGCTATCGCTTGAAGAAGTAGGGACAAAGTTGTCTTATCTCATCTTAAGGTTTCTTGACTTGTAAACCTGATGGAGATGCTGATTGAAAATTACTTCATTCCTTAACCGATAATGTTTATCCGTTGTTGAAACCATGACCAAACCCACATTACAGTCATTTAAAAGACATCTTGGATCGGTCAATGTGTACTTATTGCAAATGATTCTCGAAGCCTTCGACACTAATAGTGTGAGGCATATAGAGAGATTATGTTTACTTCCCACATCAATAGATGGGATCAAACAGCCTTTTTAAGAGTATGTGAGAAGTCCTTTCAGATTAAGGAATTCTTTTTTGGCATGCTTAATGGGCTCTCTTCTGAAGTTAACATCACTCTGATAAAAGACTTTCTCCTAAGGGAATTTGATGATTAATGACGTCTTTCATGCATTAAGGCAATTTTGCGATATTGAAGGATATTGAATGCTTTCCAAACGATTGAGTTTATCCTAAATTACTCGTACAATCAATGCTTTTTCATTGATGATACCATTTTGATATGGCCTATTGTGATGTTATCTTGCCTAGTACGCACTCGCTACTAGAGCACTTGTTATAACACGTACATGTTATTACTAATTCTGTAAAACAGGTGACATTTCTTCAAACACCAACCTTCAAGCTAATCTCGGAAATGCTAAGATGCATCCAAGCATTCATGAATTCCCAAGACCCTGTTGGCAAGGACACAATAGGCAATCTATCAAACCCTCGAACAAGGACCCCTAAGTGTCTGAGTCTATTCAAGTCTCACTAACAGAGGGCTTTTAAGCAATCCGATCTGACCTACAGGTATGTACACCTTGCCACGCTTTTCAAAGGTTTGTGGTCCGACCTTAAACCACGCTTTTTCAAAAAGGTTTGTAGTCCAACCTTAAACCACGCTTTTCAAAAAGGTTTATGGTCCAACCTTAAACCACGCTTCAAAGGTTTGTGGTCCAACCTTAAACTACACTTTTCAAAAAGGTTTGTGGTTCAACCTTAAACCATGCTTTCAAAGGTTTGTGGTCCAACCTTAAACCACTCTTTCAAAATGTTTGTGATCCAACCTTAAACCACGCTTTTCAAAAAGGTTTGTGGTTCAACCGTAAACCACGCTTTTCAAAATGGTTTGTGATCCAACCTTAAACCGCGCATCAAAGGTTTGTGGTCCAACCTTAAACCACTCTTTCAAAAGGTTTGTGGTCCAACCTTAAACCACGCTTTTCAAAAAGGTTTGTGGTCCAACCTTAAACCACGCATCAAAAGTTTGTAATCCAATCTTAAATCACGCTTCAAAAGTTTATAGTCGAACTTTAAATCACATTTTATTCATCTTATTTTATTTTACTTATTTTATTCTCATCTTATTTTGTTTTGTTTTATTTTATTTTATTTTATTTTTTCTCTTGTGTAAAGCCAACTTTCGCTTGCCTTCCATTGACAAATTTAGGTGTCTTTTATCTTTGAAGGGAACCTCTTCGAGCTCTCCCTTTAAAGAGGGGTAGCTGTTGACACCTAAATTTTGCTTATTCATTTAGGGTTTTATCGCAAAAAATTAGGGTTTAATTCTTTAATCCCTAAACAAAAAATATTTTCATTAAATTACATGGCGTGTAAACATTAGGCACATTTGCATTAATAGGGCCTATTTAAAAAAAAGAAAAAAAAGGGAAAAAATCCCGAGTCGTGTTCGTCGGCCCATTCTTTCTTTTTCTCTTCTTTTAGTGCAGCCCATTTCCTTTTTTATTTTCTTTTTCCTTTTTTTTTTCCCCTTCTTCTTTTTCTCCCTCCTCTCTTTTGTTTTCTTTTTCCGCACGGGCCAACCTTCTTCCCCTGGCCCGGCCCACGCCTGTTCATCTTCTTCCCCCCAGTCAACATGTCTGAGCGTATGGGGGAAAGAAGACCGGAACAGTGGCAGACGCCACAGCCGGAGCAGGGCATAGACCAGAGAGGCGGGGGGTGTCGACGCGATTCGTGTGTCGGGTGATCAGCTGGCCGCGGCAGGGGCCATGCATGCCTGTCTGCTGGCCGACCTTAAATCAGAGGGAGAGAGTTCGAGCGAGTGGAGAGGGGAGCGAGAGAGAGAAATAGAAGGAGATCTGAGAGAGGGAGAGCAGAGAGAGAGTCCAGAGAGTGAGATCGAGGGCGAATGGTCCTTGGTCGGTGACCACCACATGTCCGCTGTGGCCGACGAGGCCCCCCTTTCACGGTAGGTCCCGGCCCCTAGCCGTTGGGTTTGTTTCGTTGTCTTGATTCGAGCAATTTCCTCGAGGATTCGGCTTGGGGGTGCAAAGCGATCGGGGCGTGTCCGATCCATCAAGTTTGCCGCCCCCCAAGCTGGATAGGGCACTTCGCAACAGTAACCTCTCCCCCCTTTTTTTAGTCCTTCGCCTTTAGCACGCTTTGGCCGAACTCAGGCCATCCGCTTGCGAGTTCCGCCAGCAACATTCGACTCGGCCCTATTACTCGAAAGTGTTGTTGCATGGGATTTCGAGGTGTCGAGCCCCGATTGTGCTTAAAATCTCATCTTCATCACGCGACTAATCCGCTTGGATGTACGCCTGAACCGCTTTAAAAATTTGTCGCCGCTTCCATTGCATTCTGAGTATGTGTGTCGGTTCTTGAGTGGGTTTGCACATGTTCAGCCGATCCATTTCGCTTCGCCGCTTTGGTGTTTTGATCGACCCGGAGGAGGCGGCTAGCCGACCCACGCCGGACCTCGCCGATCCGCGTCACCCGCCTCCTTCGCCGGGCTTGACGCCACGAAGTCAATCGCCGGGTCACCGCGGGCGGTGACCGGTGACGGACGCTACGCCTTCGCCGAGGTGGCGGCGTGGACTGTGGTGGAGTGCCGCCGCCGGAGGCCGGTGTCCGTCTTGGCGTGGGGGGCGGCCGTGAACCGGGTCAAGCGAGTCGGGTCGGGCGCTAGGGTTTTCGCAGGTCGAGCGCTAGGGTTTTCGCTAGTTGGGTCGTCGAGTCAGGTCGCGAGCCGGGTAGGATTTTATTTATTGTGTGGGCTTTAGTGTTTTATTAGGTCCTGGGCCTTTCGTGGGTGGGCCAAAATCCGGAATTAGGCTAAGTTGTCTTTCGTCCTTTTTTTATTTTAGTGGGCTTTGGGCTTTTCTTTTTTTAATGAAATAGTTGGGGTTGGGCCTTTTCTTTTTTTAGTTGCCGGACCGGGTTTAATAAATGAACCCAGTCCATTCGTGGACCCGGGCCGGCGCGCCCGGGTCAATCTCGATCCGAGCCGGACGTGGAGATCCAACTCCAATCCGATTTATTTTATTTTAATATTGTATTATTTTAATATTGGGTTAATACCACGAAAAACCCTAAACTGGTACACTTGTGACAGATTTAGCCCAAGGTATTTTTTTGACCATAAAAGACCCCAAACTGATACATCTGTGATAATTTTAGCCCGAACTACTTTTTTGACCATCAAAAATCCCAAACTGGTACACCTGTGACAATTTTACCCCGAACTATTTTTTTGACCACCAAAAATCTCAAACTGGTACACCCGTGACAATTTTACCCCGAACTATTTTTTTGACCACCAAAAATCTCAAACTGGTACACCCGTGACAATTTTACGCCGAACTATTTTTTTGACCACCAAAAATCTCAAACTGGTACACCCGTGACAATTTTACCCCGAACTATTTTTTTGACCACCAAAAATCTCAAACTGGTACACCTGTGACAATTTTACCCCGAACTAATTTTTTAATATTATTTTTTTTTATTTTTCGAATTTTTTTAGTTTTTCTTTTCTTTTCTTTTTCCATTCCTTTATTTTCCTTCGTCTTCATTGGACCAACAATGGATTGTTATATTGTAATTGATACCACAATAATGTGACACGTAACATAAATGCTACATTTTGACCCAAAAAAAAACATAAACGTTAAATGAAAGACTTTCTTTTATATGCATGAATTTTCATGCCAACCACTTTTTTCTACATTTAAATGTCTTGCATTTTATTTATTATATATTTCAAGTGATCATATTGATTTATGAATCGCCATGCACATATAATATCTCTCATCTTATATATAAAATATACTAATTTTGTAAATTAATCTGTTAAATTAAATTGACAAGCAGGACGTATAGAAATTATTAATTAGATATACTCTAAGCTTAGGTAACAAGCCTACGTTGGACCCCATCAGTTTGCTTATCCACTTGCACCCAAAAATAAGAAAGACACGACAATAATATAATGTCTTTTTCTCGAGACATTTAAATGTAGAAAAAAGTTGTTGGCATGAAAATTCATGCATATAAAAGAAAGTCTTTCATCTAGTGTTTATTTTTTTTGGTCAAAATATAGCATTTATGTTACGTGTCACGTTATTGTGGTATCAATTACAATATAACAATCCATTGTTGGTCCAATGAAGATGAAGGGAAAAAAAACGAAGAGGAAAGGAAAAAAGAAAAGAAAAGAAGAACTAAAAAAATTCAAAAAATAAAACAAAATAATCTTAAAAGATTAGTTCGGGGTAAAATTGTCACAGGTGTACCAGTTTGGGGTTTTTGGTGGTCAAAAAAATAGTTCGGGGTAAAATTATCACAAGTGTACCAGTTTGGGGTTTTTGGTGGTCAAAAAAATAGTTCGGGGTAAAATTGTCACAGATGTACTAGTTTAGGGTTTTTTATGGTCAAAAAAATAGTTTGGGGTAAATCTGTCACAAGTGTACCAGTTCAGGATTTTTCGTGCTATTAACCCTTTAATATTTTAAAAAAATTAATTAAAAAAATTTTAAAAAAATTTTAAAAAATATTTTAAAAAAAAAAAAAAAAAAGAAAAGCCCGAATTTCATTTTATTTTATTTTTAGTTTTTCGAAAAAATTTTCAAAAAATTTTCAAAAAATTTCAAAAATTCCAAAAAAAAATTTTCAAAAAAAGAAAATATATTTTTCCCAAAAAAAAATTTTAAAAAAATTAAAAAAATCAGAAGTTCTATTTGGGTTTCGAAATTGGGTTTTCTTGCCCTATTATATGATCGGTGTCATGTTTGATCGCACGTTGTTCGGTTCACACACTTTGAATCGCACATTTAATTTAACCTCGCATGTAGTTGATTATACATGTCTAGGTTTAGATGTTAATTGTGGCTTCCCTTGGCTTAGTTAAGAACGGAATTTTGAGACTTCCGATTAGCAAGAGCACGTTAGGCGATGAATTGAACAAGATTAGGTACCGAAAGGGCACTAATTAGTCGATTAGTGTAATCAAGTCCCCGTACCTGTTGAATCTCTGGTTCGTAGAAGTGAAGCTTTTCTCCCATGCTTCGCTTAAGTGTCTAATCGACCTATCAAAAACTGATTAGTGGCGACTCCTAGATGAAATCGGTTTGCATGTTAATAATTTAAATTTAAGTAGCGAATTGGTATGGGCTTGGGAGAGCTCGAGCTAGGTTTAACTTAGTAATCCATTAGCCAAACCCCATAGTCATCAGAGCCGGTTCAGGGAGGTCACGACAGATGTTTAGTGTAGGATCATCCCAAACTTCCCTTGTCCACTTGCAGAGAAGAAATAGATGTTCTGGGATTTCAGCATGCGCTCGGCAAATTGGGCAGATGGGATCGGGTACTACCTGCCTTCTATATAAATTTTCCTTTGTCAGGAGGGCATTTTGGCATAAACTCCAAATAAAATTTCTAATTTTGTGAGGAGTCGCCAATCTCCATATTCTGTTCCAGAGTTGATTTGGTGTTTGATGGAAAGAGGAGGCACGTTCTGTTGATGCTCTGCTTGCATTTTTGCGAAGAGTGTTGTAGCCACTTTTTACAGTATAGTCCCCTTCTCTCATCCTAGTCCAGACCAACTTGTCTACATTCTCTTGCGGTCTGATACGAACTGTGAGTATTTCATTCACTATTTGTTCCTCGAACAAACTTCGTAAGATTGATTCCTTCCATGTATTTTCCCTTTAGTTGATCAAATCAGCGACCTTTCTTGGATCTTCAACATTAGCTGGTCCCCCTATGACTCCCCTTTTTAGCCACCTATCTTCCCTGATGTCTATGTTTTTTCCATTCCCTGCCGACCACATGACCGAGCCTTCAATTGTTGTTCTCCCCACTAATATGCTCATCCAACCCCAAGATGGTATGGATCCCTTCTCTACCTTCCAGAAACTCTTAGTCGGGTAGTAGATTCCTTTTAGGATCTGACTATATGGAGTTGTTGGGTTTTGTGCTAATTTCCAAGCCTGTTTTCCAAGCATGGCCTTGTTAAAAGATATTAAATCTCTAAAGCCAAGGCCTCCAATGTCTTTTCTTTGCTTTAGTAGTTCCCATTTCCTCCAGTGTATTCCTTTTTTTGAGGTTTGGTTTTTCCACCAGAATGCTGCTATTTTTTGTTCAATTGCCCTACATACTTGATAGTGGGATCTTGAAAATCGACATCGCATACTGAGGTAAAGCTTGGACCACTGTCTTTATGAGGATTTCTTTTCCTGCTTTAGACATCGTGTTCTCTTTCCATCCTTCGAGCTTCATATTTACCCTCGCTAGAATCCAAGCAAACATTTGCTTTTGGATGCTCCCCAATTAGAGGGAATACCCAAGTATTTTCTTGTCTTTTCAATCTCTGGGACTCTCAGTTCTGTGCCATGTTCCTTCTTAATTCATTAGGGCAGTCCTTACTGAAATATATTCCTGATTTGTTCCAGTTAACTGCTTGCCCTGATGCAAAGCAATATTGATGAAGGATTGCGGCCAGGTTTTGACATTCTTGTAGCCTTCCATCTAGGAAGAAGATTGAATCGTCTGCGAAGAGTAGATGAGATAGTGTAGGGCAATATCTATTCAGTTTTATCCCTTTTATGGTGCCATCATAAACAACTTTCTTCATCAGCACTGATAGGACATTAGCAACCAGTATGAATAAGTAAGGGGATAGAGGATCCACTTGTCTAATTCCTCTTGTAGGTTGGAAGTAAGGCAAGGGTTCCCCATTCAGCTTAATACTCGATGAGGTTGTCGTAACACATTGCATGATCAAATTCACCCATCTTTCATGAAACCCCATTTTAATCATACTTGCCTCCAGAAAGTCCCATTCAATCCGGTCATACGCCTTCTGCATGTCTAACTTTAATACAGCTTGGAATTTTTTTTTCTTTTTCGAACCCTTAACTAGTGCAAAACTTCCTGAACAATTAGGATATTATCTTGGATTTGCCGTCCTCCCACAAAGGCACTCTGTTCAACTTCTATCAAATCCGGAAGCCATGGTTTCAACCTATTTGCTAACACTTTTGATATGATCTTGTATGCCACATTACACAAGCTTATAGGTCTAAACTCTTCCAACTTCTCTGGGTTTTTTACTTTTGGCACCAAGGAGATAAGTGTTTTGTTCAATTAAGGGTTTAGCACGCCAGTTTGGAAGAATTTTCTTACCTCCAAAAAGATTTCCATCTTAATGTCTTCCCAGTAATGCGAAAGAACTGACCATTTAAACCATCTGGACCTAGTGCTTTTGAAGTCCCAATTTGAAATGTAGCTTGCTGTAACGCCCCCTACCTCGGGGCCATTAACGTGACGTCCCGTTCATTATTATCTTATTAAATACAAGCGGAAGCATACTCGGGACGATCACAAGAAAAGAACAACCAACGGAAATAAGACAAGCATTATGCGCAACTTTATGTTTAAGAAACATGCAAACATATTTAAACAAGCTCTTCTCCTAGGTCATTGCAAACATCACACATATTCTACAAGCCTATTCCGAAGGCTTTTCTAATTACAGGCCGACGTGGCTTGGGCTTTCCTATCCCCACTATGGCTTCTCGCTCCTCGCTTCTTCACCTTCACCCCGGTCCCGTCCACCTGGCCATCTCACATCCCACCCGTGGCTTTATCCCGAGACCGGCCCGCCCTGAGGCACCAAGTCCATTAGGCCCTCATTGAACAAGCGTCGTGATTTGGCGGTAGGCGCGATCCTCTCTGACATTTAGCACAGTGAGCACTTCGGCTCTCGGCTCACGGGATTGCCATCGCGGGCTGGGGGAGATGCCATTGCTACGGACCTGAAAAAGGGAAAACAATGGGGGATGAGTCGGGGAGACTCAGTGAGTGAAAACACTAATATCAAGTGAGGACGAGACAATCGTCGTTCACACAAGTCAATTCTTACCGTACTGGCATCAATGGCATTTCAAATAGCAAAGTCATGCTACGAAACCAACAAAATAAACATCAAATGTGAGTATCACACGTGAACATCATTAGATGCGAAAGAACGAACAACCATGAACCAAGAAACTGGGCAACCAACCCATGTTACAACGTATCGTAACTTCCTTTCCCGATATTAGGGAATTCACTTACTCAACGGCAAATAAAACCAGAGAACGGGGTTCGAGATAGGTGAGCTCGGGAATTTCGGGCTTTCTCCTTGCTTCCTTCTTGCTTGGCCAACCAAGACGAGGCCTACCAAGGCCAAACCGTGGCTCTTGGATGGGAACGAGTAGGAACACGGGCCGGTTCGGGATTATTTTGGGCGTGAGCTTCTCGGTCAAAGCGAGAAAAACAAGAACAAAGGAAGAAGAAGAAGAAGATGTTGGCGTGAGATTGGAGAGGAGGGACTCACGTGAGCTTCTTGCTTCTTTATAGCCAAATAGCCTTGGAGAAGAAGCCAAGCATTAATGTGCATTAATGCACAATAGTCAAAAGTCATGATAGCCTTGCTTGAGTCATGGCATATGTCATCCAAGCATGAGGTCATGGCTTAGGTCACAAAAGATAAGACCATTAATAAGCATTTATGGGTTAAATGATGAAGGCTAATACGCATCTTTTCTCTATTGGTTCTCTTTCTCTCTCTCTCTCTCTCTCTTCCTTCCCTCTCTCTTCCTTCCCCACGGCCGAATGGCCTTCACGTTGGTTTCCTTTCCCTTTCTTTTGGTCAATATTTGATGACCAAGCTTCATAAATAGCCATAATGACTAGTGGAAAAATGAAGGCCCAACATTAAATGAAGGTAATGATGATGAAGATAAGGTTTGACCTTCTAGGGCTTTCTCTAATTGGCTGAATTCGATCCCAATTTGTTCGGACAAAACGGATCTCGCGAAAATACGCACATAACGTCCAAAATGAATCCCGCATTATGATAAATCTCAAACTTTTCTCGAGGGTTTTCCATAACAAAATACATCTAAAAATCTCATTCAACCCGAGATTTGGCACGGGAATATCCGTAAATATCACCAAAAGACAACAAGTCTAAATTCCAACGTTTTTCATAAAATAATTGATAAATCTTTGAAATCTGACAAAACCGGACAGCTTTGCACTGTTTACGAAGTCAAACTTGAAAATATAGTAAATGAACTTCGAAAATTCTCAAATTCGGATATAGTATAAACAAGACCTTAATAAATATTTCTCGTGAAGAACACAAATTCGGAATCTTTCTGTAAACACCATTTTTAGTAGCTCAAAAACAGACTAAAAACAATTCGCTGGAACATAATATTTGTTTCTCAAAATAAGCTCTGTCCAAAATCCAAATCAACTCAGAAAATTTCCAAATTTACACACTTTATAGAAAGGGACGTTTTCAACAGCTTTTGTGAAGGAAACGTTTCCAAAATCAGTCCAGAAAAGCTCGTAGAAAATAAAGATGGTGTAAACATCGCCGAAATACCTATTCTGGGCAGTTTCACATGGTCCAAAAATCAGGCCATTGTACCACTCATATCAACTCCAAAAATTCTAAAATTAAAGTATGTAAAACTTCATGATATTTGGAGCAACTTTCTAGAAGAAAGTGTTTGGAAATTCGGACCACAAAAGTCTCCCCAAAAATAACAAAATGAAGAGGTACCAAGGATCCGAAATACGGTTTTCCAAAACAAGAGTAGAATATTTTGTTCCGATTGGAAACCATCAAGCTTAAACCATAGACAATTCCCAGGGACTGAAATTGAGGATGTGACACTCGCTTTACCTTTTCTAGCGTTACTTCCTCTAGCAACCTCCGATTTGTTTCCTCCTTTACACGACAAGGGTAGTTTCCTAGCAATGGAGTAAAGTCTCGAAACCCAACTGAGCTGTATAGATCTCTGAAGAAATCAAATGTCATCGTTTTAAGTTGTTCTTGGTCTCGGGTCCAGTGTCCTTTGGAGTCCTGCAGCATTGAGATTTTGTTTCGCTGTCTCCTCTGTATTGTAATGGCGTGGAAGAACTTTGTGTTACAATCCCCCCACTTGAGCCAATTAATTCTAGAGCGCATTGCCCAATACATCTCCTCTTGACTCCATATTCTTTCAATCGCATCTCTCAACTTTTGTAGTTGTTCTTTTCCCTTTTCATCATTTGGACCGTTTGTTCTGCTTCCAATTTTGTAATGCAATGGTGACTTTTTCTAGTCTAATCAAGAGACCGTCATTTTCCCTTGAAGTAGTAGCCCAGGCCTTATTTATAACTCCTTTGCATTCCTTATCCTCTAGCCAAAATGCTTCCGAAACTGAAACTCTTTCTCCTCCGCTTTTGTACTTTAAAAGTAGACAACAAGATCGGGCTATGGTCAGAACCAATAGCCAGTAATGCGTACACTTCTGCCTTAGGGAATTGTAGCCTCTAGTTCAAATTGCTTGTTGCTCTATCTAGTCTTTCCTTCACAAGCTCATCTCCTTCCCAATTGTTAGACCACGTAAATGCACAACCCTTACTCTTAAGATCCATTAGTTCACAACTATATAGAAACTCCCCAAATGCATGAAGTCTATAACGTTCTGCTGCTCTTTTGCCTACCTTTTCCCAATGATACATGATTTCCTGAAGTCCCCCATACAAACCTAGGGCAGCTGGTTTATCTCACTGATTCTATGAATGTCATCCCACAACCTGAGTTTTGCTAGGTATTGTGTAGGTGCATGTACAAACGTCACTCTCATTTTAGTTTTATAATTCACCTCTTCACAAGTAATGTCTATCATTTCATTCGAGGCATATTCAATAGAAGTAGCAGCAACAACATCCCACATGATTGCTAAGCCTCCCCGTGTCCCAGTTGGATTTACAACATAGCACTCATCAAAATTCAACGTCCTCCTTAACCTGTGAATTTTCTCTCTTGGTTTTTAGTTTCCAAAATAAATAGTATCTCGGGCCTGTCTTGAGCCACTAAAGCTCTCAGAGCTTGGACTGTCAGAGGTGTGCCCAATCCTTCACAGTTCCAACATAAAATCTTCATTTTGACCCTGGTGGCCTTTTAAGGCTAGCCACCTTAGCCCGTTTTTCAATGTCTACCAATACCTGGATTGGCGTTTCAAGCAGCTGGTCTTCATCTACTAGTAGTAGATTGTTCCCTTGAGAGTTGTATGGACTTATCCTTTTGGTCTTCTTACGCCTTGAAGTTTTCTGTCCACTTTGTTTCTTTTTGTTGGAACTAGTTGGTACAATTGTTAAGTCAAGTTCCCTGGGGAGAGTCCGGACTGTAGCCAAAATATCAGGGAATTGCCTTAGATGCCCACTCTGAATGGCCGAATTACAGGTTTTAGTAAGTGTACTCTTCCCTTTATCTTTATTGTTCTGACGTGGTTGCTGGATAGGGTTAAAATTTCCCTTCTCATAAATTACCATTTGTCCAGAGTAGGTAGGTGTCTCCAGAATACTTTCCTCTTCCATAGGTTCAACTGATTCTTTGCCATGGAATAACTTTTAAAATGGGCTTTTGCTACTCACTTCAGCCTTTAGCCACGAGCCAAATAATCTCTCGTCATCAGTGTTTAAGTCTTCTACACTAAACGGCACTTCCTCACAGTCAGAGGCATAATGGCCTATTTTCCCATAAGAGAAGCAAAAATTCAGAAGTCTCTCATATTTAAAATCCAGCCAGATTTTCTTTCCTCCATTGTTGGCAATCATTCCAGACTGTAGAGGTAAATTTAGATCCAAAGTCACTCTCACCCTTCCATAGGACACCATCCCTTTAGTCTCTATTTTAGCTTCCTACACCTGCCCTATATTTCCTGCTATACCACGAACAAATTCCTCAGAAATCCACTCAAAAGGGATCCCGAGAATATGTACCTAGAAATCACAAGAGTTGAAATTATAAGATAAGGCTGTGGTATTTGGTTCCCACTGTTTCAAAATCAAGAGGTTATTCATGAAGGACCATGGACCTTGGTCCATCACTTTTTTCTTCGCGGCTTTAGAGCCAAACGTGATAGCAATAATGCCTTGCTCTAACGGGGTAAACTCATTCTCTGCTCGCCATGCTCGCCTCATAGTGTTTTGGAAGGCTTGAAAGTTTATTTTAGGGTTTTTGAGAAGCTACCCTATAAGCGATAATTTACCATCTTTTGCTTTTGCTGAAGCGAGGATTCCTTCCACATTTTGAGTGACTTTATCTGACCACATTCTTCCTAACCTTTTGCAAAGAAGAGCCAGCCTTTGGTCTGATTTTTCCTCTGGCTCCATGGTTTTGGTCCGTTGTCATATGGTCTTTCGATCCCAGAAAAAGGAAATTGCAACAAATTCTTACCTTGACAGCGTAAGCCCAGCTCCAGAGAAGAACTTTAGGGTTTGATGCCAGTGTTCGTTGCTAGTTTAATGAAGGGGATGTAAAGGGTTTTGGGTGAAGGTTTCATGTTTGTGGAACTGAATAACAATGAACAATTCATGGTTTTCAGTGGCTGAAGTGTGATTGGTTGCATTTAGCTATAATGGAAGGAATCAGGCATTTAGGGTTTTTCTGAAACCAAGCTACCCCCTTGGGTAGAGGGAAACTCTTCCGAGAGAAGAGAGCGACAATACAGTTGGTTTGTTTGTTAGGTAGTTGGTTTGTTAGCTATTTTCTAGGAAGTGGAACAAGTCAGTTTTGCACGTTTGTGTGCAGTTCTAAAAGGTTCCTATTTTGCTTGTACTTGATAGTTTTCAGAAGTATGAAGTAATAGGTTTTCATTCTATCTCTCTGTAAAAACTAGATCTTTGTATGAATTAGCTGAATATATCAGCAATAACAAAAAGGTTGCTGGTTTCAGGAGGCTGAAGGCCATGTAGAGTCCTCTGTGCAGTTGCCCACTGAGCTCCTCGCTCTGTCTATTTTTATTATTCCATCGCTCGCTTCCACAACACTAAATAATTTGATTTTTGGCCTTTCGTCTATGTTTCGTTGATCAAGAGGACAAGATATTATATAAGTATAACATGAGATAATAACTTGCTAACCAATGAAACAAATCTACCTTGCCTAGCATAAAATTGCCATGCTTGAATAATCATGACAAAAAAGAACGAGATCGTCTGAAGCAGGTAAAACTTAATAAATATTCTTCTACTGGTCCAATTTGACACAGAAAAACCCCTCTAAGGAATTAAAAGTTGCCCGGGAATAATGCGAAGAGAATTTTGAGTAACAATTCTTTCAATATCCTTTCTCTTAGCAAGTGTGTCAGAGAATTTAAGTAGAAAATACAAAGACAAGCTTAAGACTGGGATCAAGAGTTTTCAAGAGCCCTGCAGATGATGAAAGTGAAAAGCTTGAAAGTTGTTCCGTTGCAACTTGGGTGGAATGATTCAATATACAATATCTGAAGGGAAGGGAATAAGGCGACACATGAGCAAGTTAACCCACAAATGAATAGGGTTGCTGCTGCTGTAATTTTCAGTGAAAATTATGTTCGAGTCATTAA
The DNA here is from genome assembly GCA_024733475.1 of Syzygium grande. Taxonomy (NCBI): domain Eukaryota; kingdom Viridiplantae; phylum Streptophyta; class Magnoliopsida; order Myrtales; family Myrtaceae; genus Syzygium; species Syzygium grande. The sequence continues at coordinate 23,613,426 of JAMXDD010000008.1, read as the reverse complement.
TTCTGAAGGGAAAAAAACGCAGTTCCAGATGAGATTAAAAGCGTCTGTAACAGATGGAGGATTGCTTTTTAGTTGTATGTTCTTGCCCGACCAAGGCTGCTTTGAGATATGATTGAGGACTGGTGTGCTCGATAGCAAGTTACTGGTTTTTACTTGTATGATTGTTTCTATTCTAATGTTTATTGTGACATGGGTCATTAAGTTTAAGGAGAGGTGTCAAAGACCCATTTTTTAATTCATATTTAATGGGCTAAATTGTCCTTGGGTTAACAGAAATTTAAAGAATTGGTTGTTATTGGTTTAGACTAGCAAAGGCCGACTAGAAATGGGTTTTGATTGTTCTGGACTTAATAGATGTGCATCCCACCAAACTATGCCTCTTCTTGTTCGGATTGGCTGATGCAGTTTGGGTTGTTGTCGGGCAGAGATTACAAATTCACACGTATCTTGCAGATTTCGGACAATAGCGATCATGCACATCACATAGTCGGTTAGTCTCACAGAGCGTACACCAAGAGATATCGAACTCTTCCAAGAATCCTAACTATCAAGTCCTGATTTCAACTAGATTTTAGCACACTTCTGCAATCAATAGCTCCATAAGATTAAATCTGAAAGATCTAGCCTCTCAATGGACTTTCATCCAGCGATATTCCACCTTTCCACACATGCCCCTACATATTATGGCCATGAATTCTAACTAGATTTTGCAATTTGTAGCAGTCAAAAGCTTCATAAACTTTATTCAGGCCTTTTAACGTACTTGCACCAAGAGATATCTAACTCTTATAAGGACCAGGATCAAGTTGCGACTAGATAATGACAATTTGCAGCATCCAACAGCTTCCTTCATATGATTACCATGGCCTCCAATTTCAACTAGTTGATCACCAAATAGCTTCAAACGAGTTGATTGTGGAAGGTCCAGCCTTTAGGAGACTTGCACCGCGAGATATCCGATAACTTTAACCTACCAAGTCTTTGAATTTCATATAGGCTTTCGCATTCTGGAACCATCACTTGCTTAGACATTTTGATTGAGAGAGGTCCAACCTCTCAAGGGACTTGCACAATGAGATATCCAACACCGGAAAAAAATTCAGTTTATCAAGACCTTGAATTTCAAGTAAATTTTCACATTCTTTAACAACTCCAATCTAACAACCACTTGAATTTTGACCACATTTTCGCAATCTACAATAGTCAATCTCCTCATAACATTTATTTGTGGGATCTCTAGCCTTTTGATGGATATGTGAGAAAATATCCAACTCTTCCAAGAACCCAGACTTATCATGGCCTTGAATTCCAAAAAAATTTGCACATGAGCATGCCTTCAATAGTTGCAAATGATCTAATTGTGAAAGGTCCAGCCCTTCAAAGGACTTGTATTACGACACATCTAACATTTCCAAGAACCCCATATGACCTCGGATTTCGGTTAGATTTTCACAAGAGGAAGCCTTTAACTGCTTTAGATGATTTAATTGTGAAAGGTCAGCCTTTTAATGGATTTGCTCTAGGAGATATCAGACTCTTTCAAGAACTCTAACCTATGAAGGCGTAGAATTTCAACTCAATTTTCGCAACGGCTGGCATTTAATTTCTTCAAATGATTCAATTGAGAAAGACCCATTGATTCAATGGAATTGCATGAGTTGACGCCCAACTCGTCCCATAACTTGGATCTATCAAGACCTTGAATTTCAACAAGATCATTGTTTTTTTAATTTCGATGGAGCATTCATTCTATCTAAATATTTAAGGTCATCAAGACCAGATGAATTTGTACCCCTGCTCTGTCCAATGTTATCGTTTCATATGTTTCATATGTTCACATGGGGAATCTAGAAAAGCCTTCAAATTTTTACTAAAAAATTGATTGTTAATTGACTAAAAACAAATCTTTAGTCGTTCCCTAGTGGCATTAACAACTAACCCACTACTACATCTTTATTGAAACGTAATTACACTGACCTCATATGATTGACGTAATAAAATAGACTGGTGAATTGACCTTGACTTAGAAAGGTATTGAGCCATTGCCATCTACCTCTTGGCGGTGAATGTCCCTTCCATGCCCAGCTCCAAGAGGGCCTTTCCTTTTTCACTTCTAGAAGTCTTCCCCTGCACGAGCTCAGTCGTTGACTTTTAGGCATTATCCGGTGGCGGTTGTATCTTGGTGTTCGATGGAGTCGACCGACATGAGCTGATTATATTAATCATTTATGCACCGGCGGTTTAGTTAGCCCGTGCTATGCATGGGAGGATCGTTTAACGTTTATATTGTTGTCCTCTTTGGCCACAACATTAATAATGCATCTAAAAGTATGGAGAAAAGAAAGAAAGAAAATTACATAATAGCTATGTTTTCACTATAATTAAATTACCATTATACTAGTCTCTAGAACCGTGCTATGCACGCGAAAATGACTTGTGAAATAGATTATAGAAAATAATAATTCTAGAATATACTTGATCATGAGAACAAGAGATTTTCGTAATATTGAAAAAAAATCATATGTTCCTTGAACTAAAGGGGAAAAATTTTAGTCCGGTAAAAGAGGAAAAATAAAAGAATTTTTTTTTCAATAGACCGTGAAGATAAATATCACTCATGCAGCATGTCACATGTCGGCCATCCATTGAAAGTGCTTTAGTGCACGACTTTGCATTTATTAAATAAGATAGATTTAGTATATTTGATTTAAAGAGACATTAAATTTAATAAGCTTAACTCTAAGCTCTAAATAATTATGCTTTCTTTTTTTGATCTAGCACATCAAAAATTTGCTTTTTATTAACTTACGGACTTTAATAAAGAAAATAACAATAGAACTAATTATGGGACGCTCATGTTCTTACTTATTTTCTTTAATTATGCTTTAGTTTTACTTTGTAGTGTATATTTCCCATTAAGGTAAAGAAGAGTACTAAGTACATTTTGTTCAATTAATCGAACAAGCCATAATATTCAATTGTTAGAACTACAAAATTTTCATCCATTGTTTGAAGTATGTGCAAAATTTCCGTCCAATGAACTTCTTATGTTGTTGATTTTTTTTTCATATCAACGTTTTTTGAAAAGAAAAAGGAAAGAATTTCTCTTACCATCGAATTAATGGGAATGCATAAAATCATCTTCACAATAAGAGTGTTTTACCGTTGATCTATGTATAAATGTAATTTGTATCGATACGAAAATTCCAAATGTCAATTTGAACTGTGATGAATAGAGTAAAACGAATACCTATAGCAAATATTTAGTTTATTCCATGTGTGTTGCGCGGGGTGATGGATTTTTTTGGCCACCGACCCACTTTCAAGACAAATAATTTTGAGAAAAATCCATATGAGCGTTTTCCAAATGCATATTGCTTTTTGCCTCATTAGCTTTTGGAGGCTCTTACAAATGCAGATTTCCTATGTCTCACATTTGCTTTAAAATTGTCCACATCAGAGCCGGCCGTACCACGTAGGACGGCCGACATCCACGTTAGTAATTTCCGGTTAAAATTGGTGGGATGGATTCAATGGGTAAGAAGTGAAAAGATTTAGAACTCAATTGGCAAAACCGAACGGTTTAGGACTGAATTGATAAAAGTACAATAAGGTTAAGATTTTTTGGACAATTTTCTCTAATTAAGCAGAGTTAAGACATGATGTTTTGGTTTTCGATGTTTTGTTTTGGACTAAAATCGCGCTTGAATTCACCTACTCACCTTTTTTTTTCCATTTCTCCTCATTTTAGATTTTCTTTTCAATTTTTCCCCTCAATTTTCTTCTGTTTCGCCCTCTTTGTAATGCATGAATAGATACCATTGTAAACTCAAAGCAGTTGACTTTCAACAAACGCATTTCCAGACTTATTATAATAGAGCCCATCGCTAATTTAAAACAATCCCCGCAAGTTTGGGGGCAGGTGGGCTTGTTCTTTGCAATGGTACTTCATTTAAAACAAAATCATGAAAAAGACTATTTCTTCGAGCCTTTGTTTGGTTGCATCATTTAATTCTTTTTTTGAATGAAATGGGCGTCCCTCACCTTGGTGGAGGAATCATGGTTCCATTCCCCCTTTTTACCCTAGCTTGATGCTTTAAATGCTATAAATATATGAATAATCAATAAATATTCTACTACTAAATATAAATAACTAGTGGATGCTGAACTAAAAATAAAAACCACATTAACATATACTTATAGATTAACGTAAAGTTAAACCAATATACCATAAAAAATGATAAAGTAATATAATATGACATCAAACTAATTATGGATATTAAATCTAAAGCAGGTTATACAATTAAAAATATTTTATAATCGTGCTTATTGTTCATCAATCTAAAATAACGACAATAATAAGTATTCTATAATATAAAAGTGATTTTTAACAACTTAATCGATGATATTTTTAATTATTACCATGACTTTTGATTAGTTAGCTGTGATTTTATAATATTTTTTAAAATCAACTAGTTGATCACCAAATAGCTTCAAACGAGTCGATTGAGGAAGGTCCAAGCCTTGAGGGGACTTGCACTGAGAGATATCTGATAACTACAACTTACAAGGCCTTAACATATAGGCTTTCGCATTCTCGAACCATCACTTGCTTCAGACATTTTGATTATGAAAGGTTCAACCATTCAAGGGATTTGAATAAAGAGATATCCAGCACTTCCAAGAACTCTGAGGCCTTGAATTTCAAAGTAAAATTTCGCATTCTTTAGCATTTAATTGCTTCAGACAATTTTAACAATGAAAGATCCAGCCTTATAATAGAATTGCGCTAAGAGATTTCCAACACTTTTGACCACTTCAATCTAACAATTGCTTGAATTTCAACTAGGTTTTCGCAATTTACAATGGCCAACCTCTTTATACCGTTGATTTATGGGATCTCTAGCCTTTTGATGGATATGCATGAAAATATCCAACTCTTCCAAGAACCCGGACTTATCATGGCCTCGAATTCCAACAAGATACACACAAGAGCATGCCTTCAATAGCTTCAAATGATCTAATTGTGAAAGATCCAGCCCTTCAATGGACTTGCATTACGACACATCTAATGTTTCCAAGAATCCCATATGGCCCACTATAAAAAAACGATTTTTTTCGACAAAATTACCAATGAAGAATTCTGGAAAATTCGTTGGAAAGGGAATTTCCAACGAAAAAAAATTCGTTGGTAATTTGTCGTCGGAAAATTTTCCAACGAAAATTGAAAATTTTCGTTGGAAATTTGCAACAAATTTTTTCGTTGAAAAATTCATTGAAAATCTCGTGGCTAAATTCGCTGGAAACGAATTTTTTTTTTCGACAATTCTTTTTCGTTGGAAACTATAATTTTTTTTAGTCGAAAAATCGAAAATTTTTTTTTCCATCGGAAATATTTTTTTTTGTCCAATTATTTTTTGGTTATTGCAGAAGGAGAGAGAGAGAGAGAGAGAGTGAGTGAGTGTGTGTGGAAATTGAGAGTGTGGGTGGAAATTGTGTGTGTACGCGGAAATTGAATAAGGAACAAGTATGTTTTTTTGAAATTCATTGGAAAATTCGTTGGAAATTTTCAACGAATTTTTTTTCGTTAGAAATTTCCAACGAATTTTCCAACGAAAATTGTACATATTAAAATAATTGTCCGGAAAATTGAAATTCGTCGGAAATTTTCAACAAATTTTCCAAAGAATATAAAAAATGCCGAATAGTACCGGGTATTTTTTAAATTCGTTGAAAATTGCCAACGAATTTTTTTCGTTGGAAATTGCCAACGAATTTTCCAACAAAAATTGTACACACTAAAATAATTGTCCGGAAAATTAAAATTCGTTGGAAATTTCGTTGGAAATTTCCAACGAAAAAAAATTCGTTAGAAATTTCCAACGAATTTTCCAACGAATTCAGAAAAACCCGGTATTATTCGGCATTTTTCGACGAAAAATTTTTCGTCGGAAATTTCCAATGAATTTTACTTTTCGTTGGAAAATTTGTTGCAAATTTGCGACGAAAATTTTTTCATTGGAAAATTTTCGTGGCAAAAATCCAGTTTTTTTGTAGTGGCCTTGGCTTTCGGCTAGATTTTCGCAAGAAGTTGCGTTCAACTGCTTTAATTAATTCGTGAAAGGTCTAGCCTTTTAATGGATTTCACTACAAAAAAACTGGATTTTTGCCATGAAAATTTGCGACGAAAAAATTTTCATCGCAAATTTGCAACAAATTTTCCAACGAAAAGTAAAATTCGTCAGTAATTAGCGACGAAAAATTTTTCGTCGTAAAATTCGTTGGAAATTTCCAACGAAAAATTTTTCATCGCAAAATTCGTTGGAAATTAGCGAAAAAAAATTTTTCGTTGGAAATTTCCAACGAATTTTGCGATGAAAAATTTTTCGTTGGAAATTTCCAACGAATTTTACAATGAATTCAAAAAAACCCGGTATTGTTTGGCATTTCTTAAATTCGTGGGAAAATTTGTTGGAAATTTCCAACGAATTTTGCAACGAAAATTGTACACACTGAAATAATTACCCTGAAAATTGAAATTTGTGGGAAAATTTGTTTGAAATTTCTAACGAAAAATTTTTTGTTGGAAATTTCCAACGAATTTTATGTATGACAATCAAAAACCCAAAGATTGTTCGGCATTTTTTAAATTGCAGGAAAATTAGAGGAAATTTCCAACGAAAAATTCAACAATTTTCCCACGAATTTAAAAATGCCTAACAATACCGGTTTTTTTAATTAATCGTGGGAAAATTCGTTGAAATTTCCAACAAAAAATTTTTCGTTGGAAATTTTCAAATTTCGAATTTTGCAAAAAAATTTTCATTGGAAATTCGACAAAACTAATTTTGCCACGATTTTTCAACAAAAAAATTTTTTTTTACCACATTTTTGCAATGAATAATTAGGGACGAATTTTGCAAATGAATTTAATTTTTTTTTCGACAAAACTTTTTGCGAAAAAAAAAATTTTTTTACCACGGAAATTACCAAATTTTGAAAAATTTATTTTTTTATCAAAAAAAATTTATTTTTTCGCGACGACGGAAATTTCGTTGGATTTCCAAATTTTTAGTTGGAAAAAGGTTGTTTTTTTGTAGTGTTTCCAACGAAAAAAATTTTGTCGCAAATTTCCAACGAAAATTGAAATTTTTCGTCGGAAAAATTTGCGACGAAGAATTACCGACAAATTTTTTTTCGTTGGAAAATTCGTTGAAAATTCGTTTTCCAACGAATTTTTCCAAATTTTTCGTTGGAAATTTAGTTGGAAAAATGATGTTTTTTTGTAGTGTTTGCACTAGGAGATATCCAATTCTTTCAAGAACTTTGACCTATGAAGGCCTTGAATTTTAACTACATTTTCACTACAACTAGCATTTACTTTCTTCAAACAATTTAGAAAGATCCAGCTTTTCAATGTAATTGCAGTCGATTCTCAACTCTTCCAAGCACTTGAAGCTATCAAGACCTCGAACTTCAACAAGATCATCATTTTTTTTTAATTTCGATGGAGCATTCATTCCATCTAATATTCAAGGTCATCAAGACCAGACGAATTTGCACACCTTGCTCCGTCCAATGATATATTTCATACGTCCACATGGATGGGAATTTAGAGATGCCTTCGAATTTTTACTAAAAAATTGATTATTAATCGACTAAAAACAAACCTTTAGCCGTTCCCAAGGGGCTAACAACTAACGCACTCTTACTTCTTTATTGAGAAGTAACGACAGTGAACTCATATAATTGATGTAATAAAATAGACTGGTTAATCGACCTTGGCTTCGAAAAGTGCTGAGCCGTTGCCTTCCAGCTGTAGGCATCATCCGGTGAATGTCCCCTCATTCACAGCTCCAAGAGGGGCTTTCCTTTTCATTTCTGGTAGAAGTCTTCCTCTGCGTGTGTTTAGTCGTTGCCTTTTTGGCGTTATCCTATAGCGGTTCTCTCTTGGTGCTGAATGCAGTCAGACCAACATGAGCTGATTTTATTATCATTTATGCACTAGCAACTTGGTTAGCCTGTGCTATGCATAGGAGGACCGTTTAACGTTTATGTTGCTGTCCTCCTTGGCCACGACATTAATATTGTATCTAAAAGCAAGGAGAAAAAGAGAAAGAAAAAGGATGTAATAGCTACGTTTTCACTATAATTAAATTACCATTATACTTGTCTCTAGACCCGTGCTATGCACGAGAAAAAGACTTGTGAAATAGATTACAAGAAATAATAATTCTAGAAGTATACTTGATCATCATGAGAATAAGAAATTTTTGAAATATTGAAAAAAAGAATTATATTTCTCTTGAACTCAATGGTAAAAATTTTAGTTCGATTAAAGTGGAAAAATAAAAGAAATTCTTTTCAAAGAATTGGAAGATAAATGTCACTCATGGAGATTGTCACATGTCAGCCATCCATTCAAAATGCTTTAGTGCACCACTTTACATTTATCAAATAAGATAGATTTGGTATACCGATTTAGATCGATAATGAGACATATGCTGTTACCATTTATCACGATCTAGTTTCCTCCAAGTTTTGTAATATCACCAAAAACTCATAAACCGATACACTTGTACCACATTTACTTTTGTTATATAAAAATTAAGTTGGGGTAAATATTACGGATATATCAGTTTAGGATTTTTTATGACAGTAGCCCAAAAAATTCAATTTTTAGTTTATATTTTGAAATAGCTATCTAGGGACACACATATTAATGGCATGTTTCGTAACCATCCTGTTTTTTTAATTATTTTTTTATACTTTTGTTCCCCAAAACAGAAAAAATACAAAAACCCATTTGATAACGTCATTTGATTTTTCTATTCTCCTGAATAGAAAAGTAGCTAGGGAATAGATTTGTAACAGAAACAAGAAATAAAAAAAATTTTAGAAATTACAAATTTTGCGCAGTTATCGAAGACGGTCTTATGCTCATAAATTCATCTAGGAAATAGAAATAGAAATATAAAAATACTAATTCTACAAAGAAATTGTTTTCGGGTACAAAAAGGTTACCGAGCACACCTAAATGACCATGGGAGCACCTCCGGATCAATTCGAACAAAAAATAAAAAAAAATAAAGGCATTTAATTCGAAGACTGAATTGGCAAGGAAAAGTTTAAGCACGCGGTCGTACATATTGCAAAAGTCAAAGGTCATTGGTGTTTTTTTTTTTTCATTTTTCTTTTTATATTTTTACATCCGTCTTGCAATAATGGTCGGCCGGTTAAAGCGGCCCCTGTCCGCCTACTCCCGCAGTACGAAACTGGCAGGTGGAATAAGAGTGAGGAAGAGAGACGCAAGTGAGAGAAGGCGGCCCCCCAACACGAAAACCGATTTCATTTTGAGAGTAAGAAGGAAACGATGGACATGGAGAATTCTCACAACCGTGGAGGAGGATCCTCCGAAACAAGAGAAACGAGTTTCGATGTGTATTTGAGCTTCACAGGACGGGATACTCGCGGCGGCTTTGTGAGTCATCTCTACCGTAGCCTCCACCAAGCGGGGATCCGCGTGTTCAGGGATGAAGGGGAACTCGTCCCGGGAAAGAGTATTGGGCCGTCGCTTACCCAAGCGATCAGGCATTCCAGGATCGCCGTTCCGATCCTGTCAACGAACTATCCGTCGAGCAGATGGTGCCTCCGACAGCTGGCTCTGATTGTGGAGTGCCACAAGACGATGGGCCAGATCATCATGCCCGTCTTCCTCGACGTCACGCCATCAGTCGTGAGGCACAGATCCCACGGTTACGGCGAGGCTATTGGCGAGCATAGACGGAGAGGAGTCGACCCAAACACCCTCCGGGAATGGACGAATGCTCTCATCCGTGTGGGATCCATCCCAGGGCTGGAGAGTGATGGGTAAGTGTAATTGAGTAAGTTCGATTGAATAAACTAGCATCCAAATGCCAAGGTAGCGCTTAATTCAATTTAGTTAATCTAATTAGACTAACGCTAGGTGTAATCAATACCTTGTGTAGCTCGCTCTGATCTGGTTCTCAATATGATCCACTTGTTTACATTCTTACTCCCAGCTGGCCACATTACTTAATGTTTTGGTTTTGTTGATAAATTTCAGTATCCCTATGTTACACACATCTTTACAAGCACATGACTCTGTTTTTCGGTTAACTTAGAGGCAGCGATAATGGTTGTGATTTTGTATTAAGATGGGTCCAGGAGAATGTTCTTCCTCTTGGAATCTGCATCTACAGGAAATCTACCTCTTGCGAGAAAATGCCAGTGTAGAGTGATACCGATTTGCTTAATTTCTGTCGATGCAATTAACAACCTTTGCATCTCATCCTACCGTGCTTTGTCTCTGTTGATTTAGTAAAAATATGTGCCGCTGATTGCGTGGCCTGTTTGTCTAAAGCTGATTGCTGTTTGATAGTTTTTGAAAGGAGAGCGTGAATTTTTTTCTTGCAAACTACTTCAGAGTTCAGACATTGTTGGACTTACGTTAATCTTTATGCATGTGCCTTGTGCACGCATGATACAGCTCACGCACACATGCTTCAATCATTGAGGTACTTGTCGCAAATGTGTTGAGGGCATTGAACAGATACTTCGTTGGCATCGAGCATCATGTGGAAAGAGTTATGGAATTACTAAATGTGGAATCTAGCGATGTTCGTGGAGTTGGAATACATGGCATAGGGGGCACCGGGAAGACAACAATTGCAAAGTTAATCTACAAAAGAATATTTCATCTCTTTGATGGCTGTAGCTTTCTGGAAAGCGTTGGAGAAAATGACAAAAAACCAGGAGGCTTAGTAAATTTGCGAGGTCAGTTGATTTCTGACCTTCTAGGTGCAATGCATAGACAAATTCCTTCTGTTGATGATGGGATTAAGTCCATCAGAAGCAGATTCTTCCACAAGAAAGTTCTAATTGTTCTCGATGATATTGAACCAAGCTTTGAACTTACATCAATTTTAGGAAGTCTTGATTGGTTAGGCTCTGGAAGCAGGATCGTAATTACCACCAGAGCCGAACAAGCCTTAGATAAGCTTGAAGTGTTCCTGAAATATAAGGTTGGAGGAATGCAACGAGATGAAGCCCTTAAACTTTTCCACGTCCATGCCTTCAGGGAGAAACCTGCTCCAGATGACTTTGCTACTCTGTCCGAAAATATAGTATCAACTATTGACTGGCTTCCTTTGACCGTTGAGGTTGTCGGGTCGTATCTATTTTCTAAAAGCAAGGACGTGTGGAAGCAAACCTTAGACGAGTTGGAAAAAGTACCTGAGCTACAAGTTCAACAGAATTTGATGGTAATCATCAAAGCATTACCTGACAAGCAAAGACAGATATTTCTGGACATTGCTTGTTTCTTCATCGGAGAGGATGAAAGTGTTGCATGCTACCTGTGGTCCGACAGTGATGCCACAAGCCAATTGGAATTAAAAGTGCTCGTCCTCTCATCTATTGTTAAGATTGAGAACAACAAACTGTGGATGCATGATCAACTTCGAGACCTAGGTAGGGATATCGTCAAATCGGAACATCGTGAACTTGGAAAGCGTAGTAGATTGTGGATGCACGTGGATGCCGTGGATGTGCTGACTAATGAAAAAGTATGATGCAAGTTCATCACTGTTTTTTACCTTATGATTGTATGCCTTACAACTTGTGTTCCTTTTTTCATAGAGGAAAGACACTTACGGTCCGTTTGTTTCTCGGAAAACGACTGATTTGTAAAACATTTTCTTTAAAAGGATCACTTTTATATCTTGAAATAATTAGTTGATGAAAATTTTTCTTTATTTATAACAATTTATGTTTACATATTTTCATGAACAATGAAAATATTTTTTATTCATTTGTTTTTGTAAGAGATACGAGCGATCATTTTTTAGGAAGTTATTTTCCAAATCATTCACTTTCCGCGAAACAAAAGACCCATAATAAAAATGATTTCTTTACTTTGAAGTCTCTAAGCATTTATCATCTTCACATATTTTTGTGGGGAAATGCTAAGTCCCTTGGCAATCCTATGTTCCACGTGTAGGGAACGGAACGTGTTGAAGGTGTTCTTCTCAAATTTGACAGTAGGTCACAATACAGTTTTGGTCCAGCACATTTTGTGAGTATGTCGAACATAAGAATCCTTCGATTGGATCAGGCGAACCTCAAAGGAAATTTTAATCTGCGTCTGTCAAGTTTAAGATGGCTCCATTGGCAAGGTTGTCCTCGGAATCTTCATGCTGAAAATTTGGATTTGAAGGAGTTGGTTATTCTAGATCTTTCCTGGAGCAAGGTCAATGAAAAATGTAATGGTTGGAGAGAAATCGAGGTACAGAAGTAAATTACTTTTAATTTCATTTGTCAAATTGTAGCGGAAAAGTTAACTCTTTTGTTATTCTACTTTCTGACAGAAAGCCTAGAAATTGAAAGTTTTGAACCTCACCGGTTGTGTTGACTTGATCAGAACTCCAGACTTATCTCATTACAATTGTTTGGAGAGGTTGATTCTTGAAAACTGCATTCGATTGGTTGAAATTGGTTCATCGGTAAAAAGTCTGAAGAGCTTGATTTCACTGAATTTGGGGTTTTGCATTGAACTCAATAAGTTGCTTGAAGAGCTGGGTTCCCTCGTATCCTTGGAAGAGATTCTTATAGATGGAACTGCTGTTCAAGAAATTCCTGCCTCCATCGGTCAGTTGGAAAATCTTACTAGATTCAGTGCCCGCAACTGTCTTTCATTGATCCAGCTGCCCGATTCAATTAGCCAAGCAAAATCTCTTAAGAGTCTTTGCACTGAATGGTACCAAAATAACTAAACTTCCCATGTCTATGGGAGAGTTAGAAGGGCTACAACACTTGTCAATAAGTCATTGTAGGTCGATATTGAAGTTACCAACGTCCTTGGGGACTTTGGCTTCATTGACCGAACTTGATGCATCAAGCACTGCAATTGTCGAATTACCTAATGATGTCAATAATTTAAATTTTTTTACAGTGCTCAAAATTGATTTTACTTTTGTAAGAGAGTTGCCTTGCGCTATATGGACGTTGAAGAGGCTGGAAGAGCTGCATGCTTCAAGATGTCGGAGTTTGGATGGGGAAATTCCTGGAGATATTGAGAAGCTTTCGGGAATTGAGGGTCTTGAGGCTTGGATACTCTCGGATTCGTGGTCTACCAGATAGCATTTCTACACTGACCAATCTCCAAGTGCTGGATCTGCTTCATTGTGACAAGCTCCGTAAATTGCCCAAGCTTCCTTCCACTATAATAAGCCTATCTGTCAGTTCTAAGTTGATGGATACAATCCCAGACATCCATCACCTGGTTAAGTTGGGAGAGTTATTGTGACATTCCGAAATTTCCGTCAATTGAAATTATTAAATAATTGAATTATATGAGGTGTGCTCGTAGTAAATTTCTCGCTCGGAACTGATTATTCCTGGGAATGCTAACCATTAGGGAAAGGTTTTAAATTCGCCCGACTAAAGAAAATTCGATCGTGAATGGATTTCGACCATTAAATCGCATAAGTGATATTTTGAGCCACTGTTGGCCGATCCAAGGATAGTTAGGGGTCAGTTCGCCATTGTCCTAGTAGTGGATTGCGGATGATTCCGTTGGACCACGAAACGACTTGACGAATGATTCCGAAATTATACCGAACGATCGTACCCCTCGGATCAAGTGATTGATCTTCGCGATTTTAATGACCATCGAGGTCGTCACGCACCGAACGGACTTACATGTGACTCGATTTAGTATCAATCATGAGTCGATTTCACGAATTTCCCCAGCAAGCCACCCATTAGCTCGAGAAACGCTTGAGTCGCGTTTAATAGAATTTAATTATGGAATTTTTGCCCAAATTAGACACCAGAAAATTAGGAAATCACGCCAGAACGTTAGGACAACGTTGCACGTGACACGTGTCAATTTTTGGTGTGCTCAATTCCTTCGGAAAAATTCGATTTGGACAAGAAACGGAGAATTGGACCATTTTACCCTTGAGAATTATTAAAGGGTATGTTTTAAGGGTAAAGGGCATTTTGGTAATTTTGCCCTAAAATTTTGATTGGATAATTTTACTCTTAGATATTTTGAAAATTACAAGATTTCCCTTGGATATTTTTGTGCAAGAATCGATTTCGGCCGTCGGATCAAGATAAGATCAAATCGGGACCGTCGGATCAAAAAGATTAGACGAGGGCATTTTGGTAAATTTGCCACTTTGGTCAAGACTTGCACTATTTAGTCAAGACAATCCCTTCTCTCTCTTCCATTTTCTCTTCCCCTCTCTATCGTGATTTCCCCCCTTGCCGTGAGAAACCCCTCCCCCCACCATACACACTCTCTCTCTCTCTCTCTCTCTCTCTCTCTCTCTCTCTCTCTCGTCGCCGTTCAAGCCAATCGCCGCCACCGGAAAGCCGTACGTCATCGCCGTCGTTCCCGATTAAGTGCCGCCGCTTTTCGTTCTAGCCGAGAAAGTCTAAAACGTGGGTAAGTCGCGCCTAAACCTAATTTAGGATTTCGGGTATCGATAGGCGATTTTAGGCGAAACCGGGCATAGGGTAGGTGCGGAATGGCATGAATTAGAAGTGGGATCAGTTGACGGGCCTTAGAATTGAAACCAGAAAATTTTTATTTGAAAATTCAGAAAATAAGGGCTGCGAATTTACTGTTCATATGCTGCGAAATACTGTTCACAAGCTATGGATTACTATTCACGAGGCTGTGATGGTCCGATTGAGACGCAAGTTGGATTTTTAGAATCGAGAATTTATGGCGAGAAAGTCCCATGAAGAATCGGAATTAATCCAACGCCATTTGGTTGGAGAAAAATGGGAATTATCGTGTTGGATGTATATTTAAATTTTTAGTAAATTGTGGTAATTAAATTGAGTATATTGTTGTGCAATTAAGTGACTGAATATGCTTGTTTGGTGCACACGTGAGCTAAACTGAATTATTTATTGACATTGGTCGCGTGAATTGTTGAGTGAGCATGTTTTATGTGTGAAATGATGTGTGCACGAACCCCGTGTGTTGGGCCAGTTGCATGTGGTAAACGTGTGTTGAGCATAGACTTGAGTAGAAGGGAAATTGCGGTGTAGCAAGTGATTGTGAAAAGTATGTGAAAGGGTGAAAGTGCGAGGTTGGGATCGGGCTGAGTATCATAAACTCAGGCAGCGATCACGTAGGTCTGATGCATTTGGCACAAACTGAGGCTTGAAAAAGCAAATATGAGAGTCGGTCCGAGGCACGATTAGCTCGGGTGAGACCGGGATTGGACCGAGGCATCTTAAGCTCGGGTTTCAATCATGTAGGCATGTCGCATTTGGCGTGGGCTGAGTCTGGATCGGGCCTGGGGCTCGTGATGCTCAGGTTGCGATCGGGGCCTGAGGTGTGATCGAGTACGCGGGCCGAAAGTGTGATGATAAACGATCACAGTGTACCTGAGGCGTGTACGTGTACGCGGGTCAATGGCGAGGAATGTGGATGGAATAGTGTGAGAATGGAAAGACTGCATAACATGGAAATTGTGCATGCTTGGATTTGTATTAAATTGCTTGTTATGTGATTATGTGGCATGCGTGTATGTTTGTGTGTTTTGCGAAATTGTCTGGAGGTACGTGATAGCCTAGGTTGGGTTTAGGGGTGAGCTTACTGAGAAGTGTCTCACGGTTGTTTCAACCAAACCATTTCAGATCCCCGCCTGAGCGATTAATAATCCGCCGCAACCACCAGAACGTTTTGGAGTACGTATACATAACGAGTTTGAGGCTGTAGAGTTCCCGATGGATGAAAATTTTACTTGGATTAAGCACACTTTTACCATCTTCGTAGACGTAGGTTTACCTCTTTTTGAAGAACAGAATACACTGCCTGGTTCTTCCGGGATCAGGACGAAGCTGAGTTCGGGCCTGTCAGGGGTTTTGATGTTTCGTATGATCTAGTTGGAGATCGGGACCCGACTGCAGTACCCTCGATAGACAGAGAGTTGACCAGTGTAGATACTAGTTTAGCTCAATCGTGATTGCATTCAACAGCAGCTGCTCAGGGTTCATTTGGGGCCAAGCATGAACCTGGACTCGAAGCACCACAGGTTGAGGGCGACCCAATGGACATAGATTTAGAACCGATCCCCGATGAGGAACCAGAGGAAGTGGAACCTGAGGTGGGACCCGAAGTAGAAGTCGAGGTAGAGCCTAGTGATGAGTCGGGGGAGACGAAAGAGTCTGTAGGAGGACCGGATTACATACTCCCCTTTGAGTAGTATTTAGACCCCAATTTTGTACCAGAAATTCGTTTCGTGGATGGGTTAGCCGAGGTATATCAGAATGGGGTTCCATCAGAGTCGGGCGACATTAATCATCCGATCGCGATAGGGGCAGATTCAGAGTCTTCAGTGGATGGATCGACACAAGGGGTCTCCGACTCAGAGGACGGAGAATCGGATTCAGAATGGACGCCCGGTAAGGGGCGTAAGGAGTAATATTCGGATATGGAATTGGGTTTTTGTGAGTACCATTTTTTTATGGAAAGATGATCAGGTCATAGGCCCTTTTTGTTACGGACCGTAGTGGGGTGGCGTGCGCTTGTATTTATGGTGGCTTGTAACCGTTGGGGTGACCTTGATTGTAAATATTTTAGTATAAGTTTGGAAATGAGACATAGATATGTATATGTTCTCCCAATGTTTTCCCAGTTAAAATTTTTGTCTAGGTGTTTTATGATTTCCATGTGCGCAATTAAATCTCTGATGGTTATTTGAGGTCGGCGTCATTCCTGGGACGTCGCACTCATCGACCAGGTAAGGGGCGTCGCGTGCCCGTTGGGGTTCGGGGCGTGACAGTTATTCTTGGCTGAAGGATCCCAGGAACTGGTGTTACCTGTCCAAGATCACATTGAGGCGAAAGAACGCACTGGTTTGCAGCTTAAGAGTTTGTCAGAGCTAAAGATATTGCAGCTATATTTGTTAAAGATCCAACTACAACCTTTTGGGTTGCATCACCTGAAGAAGCTCAGGAAGCTTTCCCTTTGCTGCATTCACTTGAAAGAGATACCACAGCTTCCTTCAAGTTTATATACTCTATCACTTCGCCATTACAAATCGCGGACAGGATTGCCAGATCTTTCATATTTGAAGCTCCTGTCAGAATTCGAGCTTTTCAACTGTGCAGTAACAAAAGTTCCAGGCCTCAGGAAGTTCGAATCCTTGCGAGTTTTCAGAATATCTCACTGCAACTTGCAGCAGCTGGATGAGCTGGAGAACTTGATATTTTTAGCATCATTGAATGTTTCATACTGCTTAAATCTTGAGGAACGTCCCCATCTATCAAAACTGAAGAAGCTGAAACTGAAAGAAATTAAAATCAAGGGTTGTCCAAAGATTCACGATATTAAAAGCGTGGAACACCTGAATTCCTTCGAGAAACCAAGCAGTTCAATAACCGAGGTGGAAAGCTCATCCGAGGTAACCAACACCACTGATTTTCCCACTATACCGCATAAATTGAGGATGGCACTTGATAAGCACCTGTTTATGTCTCGAATGTTTACAAACATGAATGAATTGCTTAATAACAACAAAAATGCATGACATGATAAATTACGATGTACAGGATATTCTCTCCCATCAACACACACAGAATAATTTTTCTAATATAATTTGAGTCATGAAGACTTTATATTTCTTTCATCTTTTTTAATGGAAAGATGGGCCCAAATATGCAAGGACTCCACTTCTATTTCTTCTTTAAAAGGGCATTTTTTTAAATTTTTTTTTAGTATTTTTCTGCGATATACAACCAAAGAACTTCTATTTGTGTGGTGTTGTTACGTACACAATCCAGAGCGTTGAACGTCGTAATGGTATCTTAAATCTTTGATGTGGTGCGGAAAAGTGCTGACCTCTGTGCCGGTATCTTAAGTTTTTGATGCGGCGCTTCCGTTATGTTCAAGTTAATTCTTTATCCAAAGTGCTGTGACTAAATTGGGATGAGTGGCTCATAGAAGGCATTCCATTCTCCAAATTGTTCTCTTGTAATTCAGACTTGTTTGACTAGCTACTCTTCCAAGGAGATAATCTGATCAATACTATTGATGAAATCTCAAAATTCATTTGTTCTCTTTTCACGTTCGGTCAGTTTGAATCTAAACATCAACCTTTATAACCGTTTGACACGGTAGAAATCTTATTTGATGCACCGAATACATGCTTACCCAAGTTTTGTCGCAGGTGGAGTTCAGCAAACCAGCTGATACCGAACATTCTTCCTTTAAAGGGGTCAAATGCAAAGACGAAGGTATGCTCTACATTGAGATTGTCAAATCTGAGTTGTTCTATAAGATTAAGTATGAGGTCAACCTTGAAATGTAGAACACTGAAAGAGGTCATGGCTAGAAAGCTACCAGACCATAAGAATAGGCAGTTAAGGAATTATTTCAAGCTATGCCATATTGTTGGAGCTGATCAGACATTGACTAATTTTATGGGCCATGTAGTAAATCTTACACCTTAACTATTGCTCCTCTTGCTATAGTGTCACATATGATCCTTAAGAATATAGTCTATAAGAGCTGACAAACATCATCAGCCACTTTTTATCTCAATCTTTTTCTGCTTGGGAATGGCATTTTATCTATCCATCCAAAGAGGCGTGGTGAGTCGCTATTTGACACTTGTCTCCTTTCACAATAGAGGATTGACACACCTCTTTTGTCTGACAGCTGTTTTTCGTACCAATATTATTACATCAGAGAAGGATGATTGCTACACTTTCCTTGTCCATAATGAAGACAAGGATGAAGATAACATTCCAGAAAGAACGAAGAATAAAACTGGTAAAAGCATTGCCTTGGAGATTTCTGACGAGCCCACTCTTCCACCTGTAGCACAAGCAATATCTTCCAAGTCTGACGAGTCAATCACCGAAACTATGGGCACTTATTCTAACTTGCAAATTTCTCCCTCTGTTGGAGGTTCATCAACCACAAGGGGTAGAGTGAAGGTAATATTACTGACATCTTCCTTTCTATTCAATTGACTTTGTCAATGATTAATTCCATATTTCTTTCAGACTGTCGCTCCCGAATTCAGTGGGCTGTCGAATGTCGGAACCAAACCAAAGCCAGAGCATGTACCTCAACCAGTTGCTGCTGAGACTCAGAATGAGTCGGAACTGGTCTGTCTGCTAAAAGAAGTTAAGGCCAACCAAGAGATTCTGAAGGAGGAAGTTCGAGCTATAAAGGAAGAATTGAAGGGAGAAGTTAGCACTCTGAAGGATGGAATGGCCACCCTGCAAGCAGGATTGGGGAAACTACTTGGCCAGAATTGAGACCAATCTGAACACTTTGAAGTGCTATGATCCAGTGAGAGCTCCCTTGGACCCCTCATTCTTTTCAAACACCCCTTCTTCCTCAAAGTGATTTTGAACCTGCTAGTTTTTATGTAGTTTTTTAACTGGTTTGTAATTTTGTGGTTTAAATACTTTGACTACCTTGAACATTTTGTGGATTCTGATCTTTATATGATTATGATGATATTTGTATGTGATTTGGAATATTTTTTTCGTGACGATGATAAAAAGGGAGAGAAATACAATGCAGATATATGCTAGAGGAGAGCTGGTACCGACGCAGATATATGCTGGAGAACTAATACTGATGTGATCTTGAATACAGGATATATTTTGCAAAATACAAGATGTATGTATACTGCAAATGTGTGAATACAGGATATCGTACCTTTTGCCTTGCATGAAGCACTGGAGTATATTTGGATCAAGTTAAACTAATACTATACACTTTGGCATATACCAGTCTTTATACATCCAAATACTATAAGAAACTACTTTTACCTTGTTGCAAATCCTCCCATAGTTTTCTTATAGAAAATAGTCTTGCGCTTACTAATGTTATCCAAGTTAAGACTATATCAACTTGGTTGCTTAAACTCATGTTTCTAGGCCATAATAGCTGCAAGCAATCTTAATTATTTCTGCACAAATCTTATCAAATCAATTATTTTGATATTTACATGGAAAATTTTATCACCATAAAAAAAGTGAAAGATTGTTGAGAAAATCTCTTTATAAATTTTGAAGTTGACAAAACAATCTTTGGTTTCTTATGAGCTTGATTTATGCAAGAGTTGTTTATGTTTCAGGTAATATCTGTGTAAAAGGGACTTGTAAGTACATAGTGAAAAGATTCGAGATAGCTGGAAGGACTTAAATTGTAAGGTGAACAAGTCTAGAAGAATGGAGAGTCCATTAAGACTTGGAGGTACCAAGGTGAACAGTCTATAAGATCTATATCATCGTCGCACTCGAAGTTCCTAGTGAGAAGCAGTTGGATATAATCGAGAAACATGATATAATAGGAGTCTAATATCACCAGAAAGTAAGATATGACCGAGAACTGCTAATGTAAATGGAGTGACTACACTGCCTGGGGACACCAACATTATCACGTGCTCAAAGGATAATATCTTGAGATAAGTTATCTTATCTTTTGAAAGCTAGTGAGCTAGTATGGATTCTTATTTTAGAAGTAATTGATTGATCTAATATTATCTACACAGAAAATATCAATCACGCACGATATCTTGGTTAATTAACAATTATCTTGAAGACAAGTTACTTTCCATAGCCAAGCTACTCTATTTTTGAAAACTAAAGATTTGGTTATATAGGCGACCAAATCTACAGGAACTTGGATTGATTGATTTTAATGGCTAAATTGATCTGCTCAACAATTGTCCAACGATCAGCTTGGAGATTGATACTAGTGAAGATTGTCCAAAGGGAAGATTCGATACTGAGGAGTATAAAAGGAGTTCAACAAAACACCGGAGAGAGAGAGAGAGAGAGTACAAAAATTTAAATACAGAGAAAGCTTTACATTCGTTCATTGTCTTTTCAAGCATATTGAAATTGTAATCTCTTGAGAAGTGTGTTAGTGTTATAGTTTGTGTTTAGGTATGAGATAGTGAGATCTATCTACTTGAATATAAGCAACACGAACTTTGGGAAGAAGTACCTGGGTATAAGTCAGCACATTCTACCGTAACTACTCAAAGGTTGCTAGTGGAATCTAGCCAGTAGATTGTTAGTCTAGGAGAGTAGATGTAGGCTTACATTAAGCTTAACCACTATAAAGCTTTGTGGGCAGCGTTCTCTATCTCTCTACTTATACTCATTACTTCTTGATAGAAGCGCTTTGCACTATTTGATGTAACATGTTCCTATGTATATAAACACACTATTTTTACTCGATTTACCTTATATCAAACTTGACGCTTTCAGTTCTGCAATAATTAGTCAAGTTTCTTGAAATTACCTATTTATCCCCTATGTGTTGATTGTTGAAAAATCTCCTATGTTGTTTTGACAATAACAAAAATAATCAAAAGCTGTCAATGTATATATTGGTGATATATGCACAAACCAATATGCAGATGGTGTCATAATCAGCACCAGTTGATTTTGATATAAGGAGTGCTTTGCCGCTGTCATGAATATTCTGCGATATTGAGGGATCGCTACCGGTATTTAAGGTGAACGAGATATTAGGCGTTAAAGATGTCTACAAGTTGGAAGGATTTTCAGATAAGGTGAATATTTGGAAAGATCTTGATCGAGGGTGAGCAAGTCGAAAAGAACGTAAATGTTCGCAATGATTCGGAGGTACAAAAATCGGATGAACAGTTTGATGGACTTGGTGATGGTGAACAAGCATAAAACTAGGATGTTCGCTAAAGCTTGAGAGGACCATGGAGATGAATAGGTTGATAGAGTTGAAATTACCAATATGCTTGGAAGGACTAGAAGAAGGATTGACATCATTATCAAGTGCAACATATTGTTATTAGAGTAGTAGATTGTTGGCAATGAGCAGCTACTTTATATAGATGAGGTGAAAGACAATGATGATATCAATGACCTATGTGAGTTCAACAAAGACTAGGTATAAGGCTAAGGATCTTGACAGGAAGGAAAACAAGTTAAAGATGACGAGGTGTTCATGATGACTTAAAAGTACTGTGGTCAATCTTTCATTAAGGTGATGTCTTTAGAAGCTGAGATACTCAAGAGGATTATTGGATGATTGATCGCTAGTCGTCCACACAGTTTGTTAGTGGATAGCATCAGTTGACTACTAATAATCTACATGTCCTGATTATGGGTAAGGGATCATGCTAATATTTAGTCCTGGAAGATGCTGGTCACTTGATCATCTAAGTATATAAGAAGTAGTTGTAACGCCCCAGACCCCATCAAGCCCGCGACATCTCTCTGTGGTTGTATTTTGAATGTGACGTCTCAGGACTTGTCGCCGACCCAAACGAAACTTCAAAACAAGCAATTATAACACCTAGACAAATTCTAAAGACCAAGGATAGTAGGAGAACACTTGAACAAATCAACCACATACTTCATTCAACGGTACGTACTTCAAAATCCAACCTTACATACAAAAGGCCACTAAGGTTAAAACCACCATCATAAAAAAGGGGCAAGTGGTCGGGTAGGCTAGCCCAGCTATACAAAAAGGGTCCACCAACTTTATGGGCTTCTCTTTAGGGTTTTGCTCCATCGGCTCTTCCCTGGGATCCCAAAATACCGTGACGGACCATTCATTGTTGGGGTCAGGGGTCTGGAATGGTTATATAATAATCATGAGATGAGTCTCAATAAGCAAGTACCCTAAATCTCACCTAGGCTAACACGTACCTTTAGATAATAGAATAATGCCCAACACATTCAATCAACATGCAATAACATTCAAAGGCACTTTCAAGCCTTACCTCGATGCACATATAACCCTGCATGTTAGTTGGATCACAATAACATAACCAACTTCTCATTGCACATGCACTCCAAGATACAACGAATTTTCTACACATGCATTCATAATAACATTCCAACTCATTCCAATCTCAATCTCTACACATGCTCACATCTTTCAACTTCCGACACACACATGTGTCCACTTCGATCAATACCGACCTGCGTAACACGCCTCAGGTCTACCTCATCATATGACTCACGTAACATACATCAAGTCTATCGCACGACTCGCATAAAGACGCATCAAGTCGATGGTCCTCCAGTTTATCTAGGCATTGTCTCCCGTAACACGCCTCAAGACAAATCCAATTCATTGCGTAAACACTCCTTAAGGATTATAGGATCAAACGTACATCCTCATTTAATTTCATGCCTTTTCCCCACGTCAACACGCCTCAGGGCTTATCGATCATAACGATATACATCTCATTCCCTTCACACAACATCCATATGCCGTAATCACACACAAACATGCTCAATTTCAAATCAACAACTCAGCCCAACGAATCCATTCACAAGGGCAGCAATGTAGCTCAACCATATCACCCAATCATTTCAACACCTTTCAAACCACAATTCAAGTTATGCACTCAATGGCATAAATCCACACATCACAACATTCAACTCAGCCACCAAGCATCACCACAATCAACTCAGCCACAAGAAACAAGGGAAAATCGAATACACATATTTGGAGCAATTTCGAGCCAGCGCATAGTTTTGGGATTCCTTTTAAAATAAATATTAATTCAATTCCAAAAATTATAAATTTCTTATATATCCTAAAAGACATCTTGATGAATATTTTTCATGAATAACACAAAACTCAGTTCTGCCTATAACCATCTCTTTTTGTTATCCAAAGTCGGACATAAAACATTTCATTAGGACTGGCCATCCGGCATTCAAAATGCATTTAAAACAGTAATCAAATCTCCTTAGAAAACTTTGAAATTTTTATATGTTATAGCCACAAATGTGCCCAACAAGTTTTGTGAAGGAAGTATTTTGAAATTAGATCTGGAAAAATTTATAAAAATTAGAATAGACCCCAAGGTCGGAGGAATAGTATTTTCGGCTGACTAATTTCGGTCAAAAGATGGACTTCTGAACGGCTTCAAATGACTTCCAAAAATTCTCAAATTAAAATCTGTTATATTACAAGATGTTTTGAACAACCTTCATGAAGAACATTACCCCAGATTCAGCCCATACAGGTCTCGGAAAAAATAGCAAAACTCGGCAACACAGCAGTAACGAAATCCGAGAACACAACAAACCAGCAAATCTATTTGTCTAGCCCTTAAACCAACTGACCACAGTCACTAATCAACCCCTAATATGCCCATTGGTAACCCCTTAGCTTAGACAAAGTTTAGAATGCCACTTACTAGGGAAAAACCTAAGCAAATCCAAGCAAGGAGGGCAGCACCAGGCCTTGAATAGCAGCAGCAGAGCAAAAGCCAATGGAAGAAGCAATAGCAGAAGCTAGAAGCAGAAGAAACCAACGCAGGAAGCAGCAACAAAAGGAAAAGAAGAAGAAGAAGAGAGAGAGAGAGAATGAATGAGAGAGAGAGAGAGAGACTTCATCAGATTTTTCTCTACTAATCCCACTAAAAACCCCATCACCCACTCCCACTCACACATCTAAGGGCTCACATTCTATCTTGTTGGACAAGACAAGATCCTAGGGCTCACAAAATTCCTCCCAACCAATTACCCAAAATAATAAATGGCAAGAAAAAGAAATATGCAATGAGGGAGGGGCACAATGGTCCTCTAGCTTTGGCCATGGAGGGAAAATGCCAATTTCCAATTTACCTTTCAACCCTTCAAAGGAATTCAAATATCCCAAGGGTAAAATGATTTTTTATTCCAATTCCCAGTCCAAATTTCACTTTCCGATAAATCCAATAAACCTTAAGGTTGGCCACGCTTATGTGACGTCGTCCAAATAAATTAGTCATGACACTTCGAGAAATTCAACATCCCAGTTCAGATTCAAATGATGGCCAATTTCACTCATACACGACTTTAGTATATCTCTGACTAATGGACGACTTTTTAGGGTTTATGCATATCGACCTGCGGTTACTCAAGTTATGGCAACCTCGATCGTCACCAAAGGTCGACTCATGGTCGAGTTTTTAGGTCCACGTACATTTCCCTAGGTAACCATTCTTTAAAGGTTAGTATCCCAAGAATGATTAGTTCCAGACGAGATTTAACTACAAATGCATTGAAGAATATACTCTTTCCCTCTTACAAAAATTTCGTTCTCGAAATTTACAACTCAACCCAACTACTCAAATAAATGGAGGTACTAACATCGCATCAACTCTTTAATTTCCCATGTGGCATCTTAAGTTGCATGATACTCCCAAATCACTTTGACCATCTGGATTATCTTGTTGTGTAATACTCGTTCATTTCTGTCTTCGATCCTCACTAGTCTTTCCACGTATGATACTTTATCGTCTACGTCTATTTCTTCATAATTTAGCACGTGGGTCAGATCCGGTTTATATTTCCTCAGCATTGACACGTGGAATAGATTATGTACTTGAGACAAATTTAGCGACAAGGCGAGTCTATAGGCTAGATCTCTAATCCTTTCCAAAATTTCAAAGGGACCTACGTACCTTGGACTTAACTTCCCTTTCTTGCCAAACCGGGACAATTCTCTTATTGGCAACATCTTGAGGAAAACATGGTCTACTACTTAAAATTCCAGAGGTCTTCGTATCCGATCCACATAACTCTTTTGGAGACTTTACACGGTCTTGAGCTTCTCACAAATGATCTCAACCGCTTCAACTAATTGTTGCACTAATTTTGGGCCGATTATACTTCGTCCCAACATATCGGCGTTCTACAAGCCCGACCATACAATGCCTCAAATGGCGCCATCTTGATACTCTATTGATAGCTGTTATTATAGGCAAACTCCACTAAATGTAATTATTCTTCCCACTTGCCTTGAAAGTCCAAAACATACGCCCGTAATATGTCTTCCAAAGTCTAAATTGTCCTTTTAGACTGACCATCCATCTGTGAATGGTAAGCAGTACTGGTACTGAACTGTAACTTCATTCCCTTTGCCGTTTGAAGACTCTTCCAAAAGCTAACAGTAAACTTGGGATCACGGTCTGACGTAATCATCACCGGTACTCTATGCAGGCGAACTATCTGTCGTACATACAACTCGGCATACCTTTCCAATGCAAAATCCTTTCGCATTACTAGGAAGTGTGCTGACTTTATGAATCGTCGACTATCGCCAAATGGAATCATGGCCTCTTTGGCTTCTTGGCAATCCCATGACAAAATTCATAGTAATATGTTTCCACTTTCATTTGGGGATTTCCAAAGGTCGCAATAATCCCCCGGGCTTACAATATTGTGCTTTTACTTGTTGGCACGTTAAGCACTTGACCACATGCTTGGCTACGTCCACCTTCATACTGTCTCACCAATAGTGCTGTCGCAAGTTCTGGTACATCTTCGTGCTACTCGGGTGAATGCTATAATTGTTACAGCGAGCTTCCGACAAGATCTCTTCCTTAAGCTCTGCATTATCGGGCACGCACAACCTCCCTTGAAACTTCAAGATCCCATCTTCGGATACTTGGAAGTCTAGTTTTCTGTTGGTGGTATCCATCTCCAGTATCTTCTGGATTTCTTGATCAGTAGATTGTATAGCCTTAATCTTATTCTAGATTTTCGGTTCAATCGTCAATGTTGCAAGTAGGCTCGAAACATGACTGACCTCGAAGTTAAACTCCGAGTCTCGCACTCCTTCCAACAAAGTCCATTCCTTGATCATCATATGCGCAATACTTGATTTCCGACTTAATGCATCCACTACCTTGTTAGCCTTTCCGGGATGATATAAGATATCACAATCGTAGTCCTTGAAGAGTTCCATCCAACGATGCTGTCTCATGTTTAACTTCTTTTGAGAAAACAAATACCTGAGACTCTGATGATTCATATAAATCTAAAATTTCTCTCTGCATAGATAATGTCTCCAAATATTAAGGGCAAAGATAATTGTGGCCAATTCCAAGTCATGCGACGGGTAGTTTATCTCATGCGGTCTTAACTGTCGCGATGCGTATACAACCACCCTTCCATGTTGCATTAATACGCATCCAAGCCCTTTAGCGACGCATCGCTATAAATCTCATATCTTCCAGGTTCGGTTGGAATTGTCAACACTGGTGCCGTCGTCAATCTCTGCTTTAGTTCTTGAAAGCTCCTTTCACACTTGTTGGTCCATTCGAATTTTATTTCTTTCTCAAGTAGACGCGTCAACGGTGTTGCTATTGAAGAGAATCCTTCCACAAAATGTCGATAATAACCTGCCAACCCCAAGAAGCTTCCGAACCTCTGTTACTGTCGTTGGTCTTGGCCACTTCATTACGACTTCAATCTTTATCGGATCTGCTGAGATTCCATCCCCAGAGATTATGTGTCCAAGGAACGCCACTCAATTGAGCCAGAACTCGCACTTAATAAACAGCGTATAATGCATATTCTCTTAAGGTCTGTAGAACTTTACTTAAATACATCTCATGCTCTTCCGGGCTCTTTGAATAAATCAATATATTCTTCGAATAAATCAATATGTCGTCTATGAAGACTATGACGAATTGATCCAACAACTCCTTAAATACTCGATTCATTAGATCCATAAAGGTAGCAGGGGCATAAGTTAATCCAAACGGCATCACCGTGAACTCATAATATCCATATCTTGTCCAAAATGCCGTCTTCGGCACATCTTCCTTCTTGATCCTTAATTGGTGATACCCAATCCTTAAGTTAATCTTAGAAAACACTGATGCTCCTTGTAACTGATCGAACAGATCGTCTATCCTCAGTAGTGGATACTTATTCTTGATAGTTATCTGATTCAACTATCTGTAGTCGATACACAATCTCAAAGTCCCATCTTTCTTTCTCATGAATAAGACTGACGCTCCCCACGGAGACGTACTTGGATGAATGAAACCTTTATCCAGCAATTCTTGCATTTGAACCTTTAATTCCTTTAACTCAGACAATGACATCTTGTAAGGCGCCTTCGAGATTGGCTCACTCCTAGGGGCCAACTCGATTACAAATTCTACTTCTCTTTCTGATGGCAATCCTGGCAATTTCTGATGAAAGACTTCAGGAAAGTTGCATACCACGGCTATATCTTCCAACTTTGGATTCTTCGCCGTTGAATCAACCACAGTTGCCAAAAACCCTTCGTACCCTTCGTCCATCAACTTGTCACCTCAAGTGACGAAATCCTAAGGATCAAGGTTCCTCCTCGGCTTCCCATAAACTCGAATCTAGGATGCCCAACCAGATTAAATTAGATCACCCTGTTAACACAATCTATTATAGCTTTCTTTTTAACCAAATAATCCATATCCACAATTACATCAAAATCATACATAGGTAAGACTGCCAAATCTATCATTTCCTCTATATCTCCAATCATTATCTTACAATCTGGGCATTCTAACGAAATCATCACTTTATCATCCAAAGGCATGGTAACACATAGCATAACTTCTAGTAGATTCGGTTCAATTCTAGTCAATTTAATGAATTGCACGGATATAAACGAGTGCGATGCCCCCGGATCAAACAAAGCATATGCAGCATGATCACAGAGAGAGACCGTACCTGTGACCATGCCAGACGTGTCCTTAGCTTCCCTTCTCGCCATCGTATATACTCGTCCTTGAGCTGGCGGCCTATTCTGAATGGCGAGCAGGGCAGCTCCTATCTGATTTCCATTCTGGGGCGACTGTGGTAGCACAGGTGGCCCAGCCTATCTATTGTTGGGCCAGTTCCTCATTTAATGGCCCGTTCCACCGCATCCGAAACACACTCCGTTCTTATTCTAAAAGTGGCTTGGCTTCCCGATATTCTTCTTGACGAGAGGGATAAAGCGTCGATTCCTCGCCATCGGCCTCTTGCCGAAGTGGTGATTTTCCCTAGCCAAGGTATACCGCAATCTAGAGGCAGCAGCCCGTTCCTTCTGATCTCGCTCAATAGCCTGAGCCCGCTCATATAACTCGTTGTAGTCTCTCAGGTTCAATGAAATCATCTGGCTACGAAGGTCCGACTTCAATCCATCTCGGAACGTCCGGGATTTGTCCAATGTGTCCTCCACCATCCTTGGAGCATACTTGGACAATCTTGTAAACTCGGCCTTATACTGGTCCACTAACAGTTAGCCTTGGTGAAGTCTGAGAAATTCAGTCATCTTCTATCCTCGGGTACTCTCAGAGAAGTACTTGCCATTGAAGGCCTCCTTGAAAGCGGTCCAAGTTTGTGCCATACTCACAGGGAAAACCCTTCTACTGGTGGCCCTCCACCAATCATTGGCATTTCTTTATAGTTGATACACTATCAAGGTCACCTTTTCGCCTTCTGTGCATCCCAACATGGCAAAGGCCTTTTCCACTTCTTCTACCCAGATTGATATAGCCTCAGGATCACCTTTCCCATCAAACTTAGGAGGCTTTAGTTTAAAAAAATGTTCCATCAATTGATACATTTGACGATTTCCATTATTCCCATTGTTTTTAGGATTTCCATTATTTCCGTTATTTCCATTAGCTCTGTAGCAGTAGTAGCAGCTCATTTTTGGGTCTATCTACCCATTAAAATTCCAACCTCCTCAAGTGCCGTCAATATTCCATCCACTTTGGGGTCCTTCACAACTCTAGCTCGCGAACCTAATCGGCCTCCTATCCCTCTTCCTTGGTTACTCATTGTTACAGGGTTCTCACCACTCACCTAGCTGCTATAATTTCACCCAGGAAATTAAAGATCTAGGCCAACTATTTAAGTTTATAGTCCTAGGCAGTGAATCACAACAACAATTCACAAAGCAGGTAACCATCCACAAGCAACACAAGGTCACAACCAACAGGGTTCGTACACTTATCTCAAGTCCTGCTTCACCTACAATTCAAATGTCATTGCACCCAATCACTCAGCAATCACAGTCAAACAGTCTGGAGGCACGCATAGAACACAAGTCTCCCCAACTATCTACTCCAAGGTTGTCGCTCCTTATCGGTCTAGGTCTCGACCAACTTGGATCGAGCTAACCTTACCTTGATACCAAATCAACTGAGATGTAACACCTTGGACCCCACCGAGAATGCGACATCCGTCCGTAGTCGTATTTCGAATGCGACGTCCCAGGACTTGTCGCCGACCCAAACGAAACTTCAAAACATAGAACGCATGCGGAAGCAATTATAACACCTAGACAAGTTTTAAAGACCAAGGGTAGTAGGAGAACACTTGAACAAATCAACCATGTACTTCATTCGACGGCACATACTTACAAAATCCAACCTTACATACAAAAGGCCACTAGAGTTAAAACCACCATCATCAAAAAGGGACAAGTGGTCAGGTAGGCTAACCGAGCTATACAAAAAGGGTCCACCAACTCCATGGGCTCCTCTTCAAGGTCTTGCTCCATCGACTCTTCCTTGGGATCCCAAAATGCTGTGACGGACCATTCATGGTCGGATTCAGGGGTCTGGAATGGTTATATAATAACCATAAGACGAGTCTCAATAAGCAAACACCCTAAACCTCACCTAGGCTAATGTGTACCTCCAGACAAATAGAATAACGCCCAACACATTCAATCAATATGCAATAACATTCAAAGGCACTCTCTACCCTTACCTCGATGCACATATAACCCTGCATGTTAGTTGGATTGTAATAACATAACCAACTTCTCATTGCACATGTACTCTAAGATACAACCAATTTCCTATACATGCATTCATAATAACATTCCAACCCATTCCAATCTCAATCTCTACACATGCTCTCATCTTTCAACTTCCGACACACACATGTGTCCACCTCGATCAATACTGACCCGCGTAACACGCCTCAGGCCCACCTCATTGTACGACTTGCATAACACGCATCAAGTCTACGACATGACTCGCGTAAAGACGCATCAAGTCAACAGTCCTCCAGTTTATCCGGGCATTGTCTCGCATAACACGCCTCAAGACAAATCCAATTCATTGCGTAAACACTCCTCAAGGATTATAGGATCAAACGTACATCCTCATTTAATTTCATGCCTTTTCCCCGTGTCAACACGCCTCAGGGCCTATTGATCATACACGATACACTTCTCATTCCCTTCACACAATATCCATATGCCCTAATCACACACAAACATGCTCAATTCCAAATCAACAACTCAACTTTATCACCCAATCATTCTAATACCTTTCAAACCACAATTCAAGCTATACACTCAATGGCATAAATCCACACATCACAACATTCAACTTAGCCACCAAGCATCACCACAATCAACTCAGCCACAAGAAACAAGGGAAAACCAAATACACAGATTCGGAGTAATTCCGGGCCAGGGATTCCTTTTAAAATAAATATTAATTCAACTGAAAAAATTATGAATTTTGGATATATTCTAAAAGACATCTTGATGAACATTTTTCATTAAGAACACAAATCCCAGTTCTGCCTATAACCATCTCTTTTTGTCATCCAAAATTTGGACATAAAGCATTTCATTTAGACTGGCCATTCGGCATTCAAAATGCATTTAAAGCAGTAACCAAATCTCCTTACAAAACTTTGAAATTTTTATATGTTATAACCACAAATGTGCCCAACAAGTTTTGTGAAGGAAGTATTTTGAAAATAGGTCTGGAAAAATTTATAAAAATTTGAACTGACCCAAAGGTCGGAGGAATAATATTTATGGCAAACTAATTTCAATCAAAAGATAGACTTCCGAACGGCCTCAAATGACTTCCAAAAATTTCCAAATTAAAATATGTTATACTCCAAGATGTTTTGAACAACCTTCATGAAGAACATTACCCCAGATTCGGCCCACACAGGTCTAGGAAAAAAAATAGCAAAACTCGTCGATACAGCAGTAACGAAATCTAAGAACACAACAAACAAGCAAATCTACTTGTCTAGCCCTTAAACCAACTAACCACAGCCACTAATCAACCCCTAATATACCCATTGGTAACCTCTTAGCTTAGACAAAGTTTAGAATGCCACTTACTAGGGAAAAACCTAAGCAAATCCAAGCAAGAAGGGCAGCACCATGCCTAAAAAGGCAGTAGCAAAGCAGAAGCCAATGGAAGAAGCAGAAGCAGAAGAAATCAACACAAGAAGCAGCAGTAGAAGGAAGAAGCAAAAGGAAAAGAAGAAGAAGAAGAGAGAGAGAGAGAGATGAATGAGAGAGAGAGACTTCATCAGATTTTTCTCTACTAATCTCACTAAAAACCCCATCACCCACTCCTACTCGCACATCCAAGGGCTCGCATTGCATCTTGTTGGACAAGACAAGATCTTAGGGTTCACAAAATTCCTCCCAACCAATTACCCAAAATAATAAATAGCAAGAAAAAGAAATATGCAACGAGAGAGGGGCACAATGGTCCTCTAGCTTTGGCCATGGAGGGAAAAAGCCAATTTCCAATTTGCCTTTCAACCCTTCAAAGGAATTCAAATATCCCAAGGGTAAAATGGTCTTTTTCCAATTCCCGATCCAAATTTCACTTTCCAATAAATCTAATAAACCTTAAAGTTGGCCACACTTATGTGACGTCATCCAAATAAATTAGTTGTGCCACTTCGAGAAATTCGACATCCCAGTTCGGATTCAAATGACGGTCAATTTCACTCATACGCGACTTTAGTGTATCTCTGACTAACGGGCGACTTTTTAGGGTTTATGTATATCGACCTGCATTTACTCAAGTCATGGCGACCTTGATCATCACCGAAGGTCGACTCATGGTTGAGTTCTTAGGTCCACATGCATTTCCCTAGGTAGCCATTCCCTAAAGGTTAGTTTCCTGATAATGATCAGTTCCATGCGAGATTTAACTACAAATACATTGAAAAATATGCACATTTTATTTATCCCAAAAGTGGGTTGAAATTCAGAATGTCACAGCAGTGATGCTGAGAAGAAGAATTAGAGAAAAAAGGGATAGAACACTTATAATACTGCTATTGTCTTCTGAGCTAGAAATTGTCACTAATCCTGATATGTAAATCTCTTTGTATTTGGTTTAACACTGTAATAGCTTATAATCAAGTGTACAAAAATAAGTGTAGTGTTCTTATATCCTGATAGTATGACTGATCAAGTGAAGGGAACTACATTAGCCAATTGTAACTTGTACAGCTGATTACTAGTGAAATCCAGCTGCTGAGAACATTGTCTGTCTGAGAGTGGATTTAGGCTTGGTCATAAGCCGAACCACTATACACCATTATGTGATTTGCTTACTTCGAATCATGGTGATGCAGGTGAACCTACAACATCAAATGACGATGATCTTGACAAGAAGGTTCAAAAGCATGATGAGAAAGGAAATGACTACAAAGGAAAGACGTAAGCAAAATACCGAAACGAGAAGAAACACCACAAAGCCAAAGATGAGTCCAAATTAAAAGAAGTAGCCTACTACGAATGTCGAAAGCCCGGACACATCAAGCCTACCCGTCCTCTTCAGAGAAAGAAGAAAGGAAAGTTTGAGAAGAAGAAGCGTGCCCTCAATGCTGAAACCTGGAGTGACATCAAGTGCAAAAGCAGCGATGAAGATGCTAATCACACCAACCTATGTCTCATGGGTAATTTTGAAGTCAATGAGGAAATTGAGGTAGAATCCCATAACTCACTTATGAAGAACCGCAAGATTTTCTAAAGGAAACTTTTGAAAGACTAAAAAAATCTTCAAAAGAATTTCAGATTTGAAAAAGGAAGTTTCGACATTGACAATTGAAAACCCTTCTCAAAGAGTGGCTCTTGAAGAGATGAGAGAGGAACTCCATGTTCTAAGGAAAGAGCAAAGTTTCTCTTATGACAAGAATTACTCTCTAAAGAAAGAGATTTCAAAATCACTACAAGGTTCTCTCTTGGTTCCAAAACACTTGAGCATATCCTTTCAATTCAAATTCCTTACTATAACGAGTCTAGTTTAGGATGTGAAGAAAATGAAGGAGAAAGTGATCCTTCTCCGCTTTAGTCATCAGTTTCTCTTTCCAATCCATGCACACATTTGTTTTTATTACCCCCAATCTAAAGGGATGTCCAGATATTTTCCCATTTTATCTAGTAGATGTTAGCATGGTGAGTCGCTATTTGACGCTTGTCTCCTTTTTCTCAATTGAGGATTGACGAACCCCTTTTGTCTGACAGCTGTTTTTCTGATTGATATGACTACATCAGCGAAGGATGATGGCAACGCTTTCCCTATCAATGACGAAGATAAGGATGAATATAACATTCCTGAAGGGGAGAAGAATAAATCTGCTAAAAGCATTGCGTTGGAGATTTCTGACGAGCCCACTCTTCCACCTAAGCACAAGCAAAATCTTCCAAGTCTGATCAGTCAATCACTGAAACTATGGGCGCTTCTTCTAACTTGCTAAGTTCTCCCTCCATTAGAGGTTCATCAACCACAACGGGTAGAGTGAAGGTAATATTATTAATGACTTCCTTTTCTATATAATTGATTCTGTCATTGATTAATTCCATATTTCTTTCAGACCATCGATTCCAAATTCAGCAGTCAGATGATTGTCGAAACCAAACCAACACACTCTTTTTCATATAAGTGATGTTGAGCCTCATAAGGATTCTAGTTTGTCTGTGGATCTGATAGAGACCGAAACTAGCGGCATCTCTCCAATGACAGATGAAATGAGGTCTGAGACAACGGATGCATCTATCATTCCTAGTACGGACAATCAATTGGAAGGGATCACCGATGGCATCCATCAGACGCTGTCGATTCAAACTCCTTCTGCAGTTTTGCTTCTCCCAGCACCAAGACAAGGTATTAACTTTGCTTTGCTTCGTATCATAATCCATTCCATTAGTATTATCAAATTAGACCTTGTGAAGGGGTTTCATTATCCCTTCCTTTGCCTCCAGTGAGTCAAAGCTGTTAATTCGAGGTCCTCTCTGGCAAGGCAAAATGAAAACATTAACAAGCCTGTGATCGTTGGCATTCAGGAGCCCTCGCCGATGCATGTTTCTGCTGCTAATTTGTCGCCATCATCTCCTTGGCATTCATTGTCACAACCAGTGGGTCAAACTGACGTTGGGGAATCTTCAAGTTCTTCCCAAGCCAAGGTTGCTCTTGAACAGGTCACAAGGATACTAAAGTCCAGGGTCACTAACTCCAGTAATGTTACATCTGAATCCTCGTTAGCATCCATCATTACTGACGAAGTGATTGAGGCTAAATGGACCGAGTTTCTCGAACTCTCCTAGGGTGGTTTTCCATCGATTGCAAGTAACCCGATAATCACCAAGCGGCTTCTTTAGCGAATGAACTATGTGGTGGTGAAATCCATTTCACAAAGTCTCTCAAGTCAAGAAACAATGTGAAGATCTCTTGGCTGACTTTCTTCATGGGATAGATACTTATCAACAAAACTGCGAAAGAATTGCTGTTCTGGTAGTCTCTGAAAAAGACTATCGATATTTGAAAGAAAGCAAGATCGAAGATAGGAAGAAAAGGGTTTGAGAGAAATTCAATGTGTATTTTTCTATATTGTTCGATACTCAATGTACATACTTATAATACAATGTGAAAAAGAATAATGGAAACAATATATTTTACAAATCAAATCCAATCCCATTGATCATTGCGTAGCAATCGCAATCTAAATAATATCGAAGATATCACATATCTTCCAACACTCCC
The DNA here is from genome assembly GCA_024733475.1 of Syzygium grande. Taxonomy (NCBI): domain Eukaryota; kingdom Viridiplantae; phylum Streptophyta; class Magnoliopsida; order Myrtales; family Myrtaceae; genus Syzygium; species Syzygium grande. The sequence goes on along the minus strand of JAMXDD010000008.1, from coordinate 23,577,820 downwards.
CCTCAAGCTAGTGGCTTGTAGATTTCCAAGACACCTAGCTTGCTCAATAGATATGCGTGTTGTTTCTGACAAAGGGGTTTAGTGAAAACATCCGCGAGTTGTTCTGCAATCCCAATCCCTCTTGTTTCAATTATCCCTTCCTGAATTTTCTCCTGTGTGAAGTGACAATCTACTTCTATGTGTTTCATCCTCTCATGCACCATAGGATTAGTCGCAAGTTTGAGAGCAGCATCATTACCACAAAACAGTCTGGTTGGACCCTTAATTTGTACTGCAAGATCTCGTAGTAAGCCTCGTAGCCATACTATCTCGCAAGTGGTTTTCGCCATTGCTCGATATTCTGCTTCTGCTGAAGACAATGAAACAGTAGACTGTTTTTTTTGTCTTCTATGAGAGCAAAGAGTCTCCTAGCTTAATGCAAAAACCTGTGATAGATCTTCCGTTCATTAGACAAGTTGCATAATCTGCATCGCAATAAGCCATCATTTCCATGTTGCACTTTCTAGAAAGAAATATCCTAAGTCCCGGGCATTTTTTCAAATTTTTCACAATCTATAGTGCAGCTTTCATGTGAGATTGTTTTGGTTTGTGCATAAATTGGCTGAGTGTCTGCACTGCATAACATATGTCCGGCCTGGTCATAGTCAAGTATATGAGTTTCCCAACAAGTTTCTGATACCCTGCTGGATCTTTGAGCATGGGGTCATCTTCTTGGGAAGATCCCTCATCATATTCTGCTGTGGTCAGCTTGGTATTTTGTTCGATTGGAACAACAGCTGGCTTGCATTCTGACAGACCTACTTCTGATATAATTTCCAACACAAATTTCCGTTGACTGAGGGAAATTCCTTGGTCGAATCGGGCAATGTCAATTCCCAGAAAATACTTGGGCGATCCAAGGTCTTTTATATGAAATGTGGAATGCAGATACTCTTTTAGGCTCTTTATGGCATTGTCATCATTTCCCATAATGAGTATATCATCAACATATATCATTAAATAGATGGATGACATACCTCTTGTCCATGTAAAAAGAGCATAGTCAAAACGAGATTGTTTGAATCCTGCAGCTATGAGTGCATTTGCAAATTTTGCATACCATTGCCGGGAAGCTTGTTTAAGACCATCTAGGGATTTATAGAGATAACATACTTTATTCTCCCCGTCTCCGATAAACCTATGGAATTTCCATATAAATCTCCTCATGCAAATCACCATGAAGGAAAGCATTATGGACGTCCATTTGTTGTAATGCCCAATTTTAGAAAGCTGCAACCGATAGGAAAGGTCGGACGATGACATCTTTGGCTACTGGGGAGAATGTCTCGTGATAATCAAAACCTTCCCGCTGTGTAAAACCCTTAGCCACCAATCGAGCTTTGAAAAGTTCAATGGATCCGTCTGCCCTATACTTTATTTTGTACACCCATTTGCACCTAATCGGCTTCCGATGAGGAGGCAATGGCACAAGCTCTCATGTGTTATTTTCAATTAAAGCTTGCAATTCTGCTGCCATGGCCTTTTGCCATCGTGGATCAGTGGAAGCCACATCATAGCTAGACGGTTCCCGATTTTCAGATATTTGGCTAATACAACGTTTATGTTCCGACGAGAGTTTATTGAATGAAACATAAGATGAGATGGGATATTGAATACCTGGCAAATTTTGTGCAGCACAGACATAGTCTTTAGTCCACGTGGGTGGATGTGTGATGCGCCCGGAACGTCGTGAAGGATCTCTTGGTGGTGATGGCAAAGTTTCCTCCATACCAATTGATGATTCTCTGTCAAAAGGTTCTGGTGCGGGTGTAGGAATATCTTCAATTGACGCATCGTCTTCCACTGGTTCCAATGCTATTGACGAAGAAATATCTTTGGTAGAAATTGGCTTAGGTGTTTCGAAGCCTTTGATAGTTGGAACATATATGGGATTCTTCAATCCTTCCTGTTTAGCAGGAAGAATACGAGAATGGTTGTTTGCCCCTACATCTTCCTTAGGGAAGTCATTTTCAAAGGCAAAAGTACACCACAAGTGCCATAACTTGTGTACGGAGATCACTTTGGTGCCATAACTTTTTTTTGGATCACTTTAGTGCCAACTTTTTTGAAAAACGATCACTTTAGTGCCAATGCTGACATGGCCGGGAAATCTGACGTGGCTCTTTTTTTAATTTCCAATGCTGACATGGCTCATCGAAAACTGGACGTGGCTCATGGGAAATCTGACATGGCACTTGTTTTGGCCGGAATTTTGGCCGAGTCATTAAAGTGATCTTTTTCTCCGATTTTGGCACCAAAGTGATCCGAAAAAAAGTTATGGCACCAAAGTGATCTCCGTACACAAGTTATGGCACCAACAGTATACTTTTGCCCATTTTCAAAAGGAAAAATGTTTTCGTGAAATATGACATCCCTGCTTACGAAAAATTTTCCTATTGATGGGTCAAAGAGACGATAACCCTTTTGTAGATTCGGGTATCCCATGAATGTACATCGCCAAGCACAGGGACTCATCTTGTCCCGAGGGCCCATACAAATAGCGTAACATAAACATCCAAAAATCCACAAATGATCCAACTCCGGCTTTTTTTCAAATAGGAGCTCGTATGGTGACCATCCATTGAGTACTTTAGATGGCATTCGATTAATTAAGTAGGCTGCAATGATCACGCAATCTCCCCAGAAAGCATCTAGGATAAAAGCTTGAAATTTCAACGTGCATGCAACCTCTAAGAGATGGCAGTGTTTTCTTTCAACTATCCCATTTTGTCGTGGAGTGTAAGTACATGAGCTTTCATGTAGAATGCCATGGGATGAGAAAAGATAGTCGCACTCATGGTTGAAGAATTCCCTTCCATTATCTATCCGGATATGTCGAATATGTTTCCCGAATTGTGTCCTTGACAAGGAAATGAATGTCTTCAAGTGATGTAATACTTGAGCCTTAGATTGCATAAGGAAAACCCATGTAGCTCTAGAATAATCATCCACAATGGTGAGAAAGAATCGAGATACATCATGGTGCGGCATGTGATATGGCCCCTATACATCAATGTGAATTAATTAAAAAATATCAGTGGCACGACTCTTGCTAAGGGGAAAAGGCGTGTGAGATTATTTTGCAAGTGGGCAAATATGACACTGAAAATTAGGAAATAAAGCACTATGCCCCGTTCTAGAATGCATGAGGAAATTTTATCATTGGTAGTCAAATTACACAATGATCTTTTATTGAAAGAAATGCGGGATAAATCGAAATTTCTGGGAAGCTGGTCCAAAAATATAATCCTTCAGAGTGACTACACGAGCCCATCAATCTGCCAGTCGAAAGGGCCTAAAGGAGACAAGTATCAACATCGAAAATGACTCGACAGGAATTTTCGTTGCAAGCTCTAGACACAGATATGAGGTTGAATTGGAAGTCTAGAACATAAAGGGCATTTCTGAGTATGATATGAGGACTAAGATTTACTATTCTTGTTGCAGTGACCAGTGTAATATTCCCATTCGGCAATTTTATAGAGATAGGGATATTTAATTCTTTATGAATAATGGAAAATAATCCCTTATCACAAATAATATGGTCGCTGGCCCCTGAGTCAATAATCCATGCATTTCTGGAAATAGAATTTATCAGGCAATGAGTAATACCTGAAAAAAATGCTTCCCTTGTTGGAAGTATCCAATTTCTGTAATGCCTGCATAATTTGTTGATATTGCCCATATGTGATGGGCTGATCATTGTTTGGACCAGTAACTTGATAAGCTGCTGCCGAAGATTCTTTTCCTTTATTTCCTTTTTCCCTGGGTTTACCTTGCAATTTCTAGCAAGTTTTCAATTGTCTGATGGGGCTGCCTGCAATATTCACAAAATAATTTTTTTGGCCTTTAAACTCTGCCTATAATTCTTTTGTGCACTCGAAAAAAATTGGCCATTGGATGCTTTTGGTTGGGCTTGCTGCCCACCGTCCGATTCCATTAAGGAATCAGAACTCTTCCAGCCTTCAGATCATGACTCGCGATCTGCACCGTCCATCCCACTCCCTTTTAGTTGCCGTGGATCATCACTTGTAAACCCTAACTTCCCATTTCACCGTTCTTTCTCTCGGTCTAGGGTTTTGGAACCCGATTCGCAACGTTCGCCGCGGGTCGCGAGGGCGATGCTTTCCGTTCCCCTTGCATGCTTCGGCGAGGCGAGTCGTTGGCTCTCTTCCTGTACCTCCAGTTGAAAGATGCGTCCGAGCGGTGGCACCGAGTCCATGACGAGGATTTGCGATCTAAAGGTGAGATAGGATTCATTCAAAATCAAGAGAAATCGTATGACTTTCTCCCTGTCTTTTATCGCCCTATATTGTTGTAGCATGGTTTTGGGCTCCTCGAGCTTTTCTTCGACTGATTCTAGCTCATTCCAAAGGGCCAACACCTTGTTGAAGCAAGCGGTTGTGCTCATATTCCCTTGCTTTAGCTCTGAAAGCTCTTGGGTGAGAGAAAAAAAATCCTTGCACGGTCCAATTTCTCGTACAATTCTCGTATATTATCCCACATCTTCTTTACATCTTATGTGAGGGGAAGTCCGACGGCTATTTCTAAGCTAATACAGTTCCCAATCTATGTTCTAACAAGCTGGTTGCATTTTATCCATTGCCTTGCCATTCTCTCGTCAGTCGAGATCGGAACAGATCCGTCTATGAAACCGTCTTTGTCCTTCGTCACCAGAGCTTGTCGGAATTCTTGTGCCCAGATCAAGTAATTTCCAGATTCCATGAGATGGTGGCTAATGAGCTGCAACTCCAGTCCATCGGCGGCGGAGATGTAGAGAACGTCGCCGGGCTATGGTTGGCCAGTGACGCCCGCTGTTGGATACGGCAAGAAATCGGGTGGCAGAGCCGGGTAGGGATTTGGACCCAAACCCGGATTCCCTGACCCGCTTGATACCTCCGCATTGATCGTTCTAGATTCTTCAGTTGGGCCCGCTTCGCTTGCGGCTGGTGAGCCGCTGTTGGGCTGGGCATTTTCTTAGCTCGCCCAAGGCAATGATGCATTTGGGTTCAGCCCAAGGTACCATGGATTCGATATCCATTGGAAAGGCTGGCCCCCGATTGGCTAGCCCCCGATGGGCGAGCCCGGTATGGGCCGCCCCATATTTGTCTGACCCTGAAAGGGTTGCCAGAAGATAGGCTGGATTTGTGCTGTGGAAAACAGTCTGTGGATCCAGTGTTGGGTGCTGAGTACGTGAGGTTTGTGGGTTGATCTCCTTTGTGGAAGTCTGGTTGGAAGCTGGGGTGGTCTCCCCTGTGGAAGTCTGGTCGGAGGTTGGTGGCTGCTGATCCATGGTGAGGTAAGTGTATAACCTTTCTTCGTTCTTGCTTTAAAAATTTTGATTCCTTCGCCGGAAGGGTACCTTGTTTTTCAGGTCCAAAAAAAAAGGGCAGGCAATCGTTTAGTGTTTGCGGAAGTTAAATCAGGAGCGAAACAGCTCTGATACCATGAAAGAAAGCAAGATCGAAGATAGGAAGAAAAGGGTTTGGGAGAAATTCAATATGTATTTTTCTATATTGTTCAATACTCAATGTACATACTTATAATACAATGTGAAAAAGAATAATGGAAATAATATATTTTACAAATCAAATCCTATCCCATTGATCCTTGCGTAGCAATCGCAATCTAAATAATATCGAAGATATCACATATCTTCCAACAATATTTTCATAATTCCATCGAGGAAGTCTGTCATAGCTTGAAGATCAAACAAGATGCCCGGCAGACTTTGGTGAATGATCGGGTTGGTCTTGATGCTGAAGAGGCAGACCTTGAGAGACGACTGGCCGAAGTTCGAAATCAACAAAGACTTGTAGACATCTAGATGGCGAGAAACTATTGCATACCACTGTGATTTCACGCTGGCAAAATACGAATCACTCATCGGGCAACATGTGTCGGCCGGGCCCCACTGCGTCAAAACTGAAATTTTGGAAAAAAAGCAAGGCTCTCTCTCTCTCCTGTCTCCACTTTGTGCTTCTATTCTAGATTTTGCACTCTCGCTCTGCTCACTCTCCCTCCTCCCGACTCACGCCTCCGATGAGTGGACTCCGTCACCTCTGATGCTGATGCCTGTACCTCTTGACGCCAATGCAGACACCCTCCGCCTCGACTTGCTTCGTTCCTCTCAACGCCTTGGCTCTAGCCAACACTGATGCCTCTGCCTCCACCTCCACCTCGATGCTCTATAGTTCTTGCCGTCTCTGCCGTCCGACGAACCACGTGGCCACCTCCGACGAAGTTGTACCACGTTGCCGCCTCCGACCAAGCGTACAGATTTGCTCCATATTTAGTGTAATTTTTGAAAGGTTAATATGAACGACATTGTGATATAAATTTTTTAGTGCGTACATTGATTTGTTCCTTTGCTTCAAATTTTTGCTAACGTGGAATCACGGTGATATGCAACGTTTTCTCCCAAGATGACTCAGGTTGAAGGGGCTTTGTGGCAGGATACTGGTTCTTTTGATACACTGATGGGCAAGAAAAATCCACTCAACGAGGAGATGGCCAAGAAGCGACGCATCATAAATCAGCGTTTACTTGAAAATAGTCAGTTTGACCATATCATGTTAGCTTCCAAAGAGAAGTCAGGGTATTTGTAAATAACATGTAATCATGATGCTACCTTAATGAAATATCTCTTTGGTTTGTTCCTTTGTCTGACATTGATTTTTCAATTCGAGTATACATACTCATCCGATCAATCCCATCGTCGATCTTCTGCTCCGGTGCATGTAATTTCCCTTAACCCACATTAGTTACTAATGGGATGCCATAATCAATGAGACACTTCACGTTTTTCAAACGCCTGAAAGCCATCATTATATTGAAGCGGTAAAATTTGTGGTTTTAAAGACCATACCTTTCAACTTTTAAATTATCAATCATTTTGAAGAAACGTGTTACTGGAAATCTTTCAACTGATGACATCGTCCTCTGAGCAAAGGCAGGTAATCATTGCGTCCATACATCTTCTGCCAATTGCTTTGAACTCAAAAGATAACTTCTTTCTATAGCTTGCTACATCGACTTTTTTTTTCTATAAAGCATTGGAAAATTTTTAAATAAAAATTCGAAATGTACTCATTTTTTTAAATAAAGATTTAAAGTAGACTTTATTTTAAATAAAAATATAAAGTGTTCTTATTTTCTCAAATAAGGGTCTAAAATGGACTTTGTGTCAAATAATAGTCTAAAGTGGCTTTGTTAATATCAAAGAACGGTTTGACCTCATCTGTTGTCAAGGGCATTTTCGTCTTTTAATTTTTTTGATTGTTCCCTTTTTTCTTTCTTTTTGTCCTTTTTCTGTTTTTTTTCTTTCCATAA